>VZSF01000503.1:1076561-1416061 GCA_013398295.1 Chionis minor
AAAAAAAAAAAAAAAAAAAAAAAAAAACCCTAAAAGTTGCGAGAAATGAGAAACAGACGGTTGTTCGATTCCTTTTCTCTCCTCTGTCGTGATCTATCTTCCCTCGATCAGCGCCGAGCTGAGCCAAAGCGGTCACTCGGCAGGAATTCACCGCACNCCCGCCGTCCCGCAGCCCGCCCCGCGGTCCCGCGTGTCACCGCCGAGCCCGGCCGCAGCGGCGCTCGTCCGGCTCCGCTCGCCACCTGCCCGCCGCGGGAGCCGCCGGGCACGGACAGCCCCGGAGACCGCGGCGACCTGCGCCTCTTGCTCCGCGTCCCGCGGGGAGCCCGGTGGCGCGGGGGCTGCAGGGGGCAGTCGCATTCCCCACGCGTGGCGGGGCGCGGGTCCTGCCCGCAGCCTCTGGGCATCTCCCGGCCTCTCGCTTGGCAGAGATTTGTCACCTTTTGTCCCCTCATCGAAAGCTTTCTGGCTAGGTAACGAGCGGCCTTTCAACCCTCCGCCCCCCTCTCGTTCTCCCATTCTAGCCACCGAAACTTGGGGTTCTCCACCCAGGGCGGCAGAGGATGCCCTCCGGTGCCCTCTTTGTTTAGCCCGAGAGAGGTAATTGCTCCCGGTGATTTCGCCGGTGCCGTTCCGCGGTGCTGTCCCAGCGGCGATCCCGTCCCGCTGAAGCGCACGAAAAGCCGGCTCGGAGCAAGCGCTGCCCCGGGGAGACTCCAGCCGGCAGACCCGGCCGGTGCCCGGGTATCCCGAGCGGCTTCCCCTCGCCCTCCAGCGGGGGTCTGGGGCGAGCTGGGACAGCGCTGCCGACCCGCAGCGGGGCGGCATCCCGGGCGGGGGGCGCGGGAGCGGGCGGCCGGGAGCCGCCGGGGGCTGGGGGCTTTCCCCTCTGCTCGCCTTGCGGCGGCAGGGCCGGGGGGTGGCAGAGCCGCCCGGCTGCTCCTCGTTTCGCTCCCTGTCCGGCAGCACTCCGCAGCTGGCAGCAAGCGGCGGCGGGTTTCTGTGGGGCAGGGTAAGCCCGTCCGGGACCTGGCTACTCGCGTAAGGAAATGGCTTAGACGGGTGGGAGAAAAGCTAGTGTAAGGAGAAAGTGCCCGCCGGCTGGCAGCGGCAGGAGGGAAGTTTTTTGCCTGCTTTTTTGCATGTCATGTAGTGCGCTCAGCCCCGATCCAGATGAGGGTTTGCAGGACTACCTTGTCCCGGAGGGCAAGAGAGCTCTGAATTTTTCCGAGCCACCTTGGTAAAGCTGTGTCTGCCTATCACAGCCTCACTCCCCGGGGAAATGGAGCTGTTCCAGTCTTAAAAAGTTGCCGGCCCTCTCCTGGTACAGGCAAATGCACCTTCGGATGAAGAAAAGTGAAATTCCATCAAATGTTTTGTCCGTTCATGAACAGCCTGCTTGCCTGGGTATAGCTTCCCTCTCCATTCAAGTGCCCAGAGCTTCCCAGCCCACACAGCAAGTTCCTGATGGTAACTTTGCAGCAGAACTGGCAATTCACTTGTTCCCTTACTGTCCGGTTCCAGTGTGGGTGAGGCAAGGTAGATTTCTATGGGGTGAAACAGGTACTGTCCAACCTTGGTACGTGGCCACTCCGTCAGGGAGATTTTTGTGAACGCTTTGTCTCTAGACAGATCTTGCCAGCAGAAGTGGGTGTTCGGAGCCAGCAAAACTCAGCTTTGAGTTAGAAAACAGTAAAAGTATTGTTAAAAAAAACCCAAACAAACAAAAAAACCAAAACAATACCCCAAATCAAGAACCCTTCTAGTTGAGACCAAAAAAGATGTTTTCTTTTTGTTTTTGTCTAAGAAAACAAGACAAAAGGAATAACATTGAGATGTTTGAATAGCATCTGGCTCTTCTGTAACTTTTGGCTATATTCAACCATTTTAACCAAATGAGCCAGACATATAAAGGTCTCAAAAGCTCTATGTACCAACAGTTTCACGAAAACTCCTGTTTTCATGTAACAGTGCAATTAACAGACTGCACTGATTTTTTCTACTGAGAGAATGACTACAGCTTGTGCTCAGTGTTTATTAGACATCAAGGAACCCACAGAGCATTCACTTCTGCAGTGCAAACCTGTAGAATAATTGGCTAAATCAGCTGTACTGCACATGGAACAATTTACTTCTGATTTTGAAATGTGGTAAGGAAGATCTTTTTCCCAAATTAGGGCCCTCATTGTTCCCCCTCCTACTTTGGGGGGGGGGAGGGGGTTTCATGTGTTGGGAAATGCCACATGCACTAGTTTTCCCTGGTTTTCAGCCTTGCCGAGAGCAGAGTGAGCCACAGCCAAGCTCTCAGAGCCAGAGCGCAGGAGATGACAGTGGCAGGAGACGTTGGTTCCCTGTTAGTGATGCTGAGGGCTCGCCTGGTGTCTGTCCTGCCGCTCCCTGGTGCTCAGTGCCTGTTGTGGATCGCCAAGCAAGGGGCAGAGAAATGCCAAAGGGACTCGGGCTGGGAAGGGAGTTGTCATTCCGCTTTCTGTTGGGGTGAACACCAAACGTTGGGGCTTTCCCTCTTCTTTGCTGTGCTGGATGCCCTTTCTGGGGCAGGAAACCGCTTTGGGACTCATGGACATGTTAGTCATGGTTAAACTTTCTCTGCTTCTGATTCCAAGTGGGATGGGATCAAGAGTCCCTCTCCCAGTCTCAGAGAGGACAGGATTGCATTCTCAAATCATAGATCTAAACAGTTCATCTCTTCCATGTTGTGTAGGGTAAAGCTTGCTTAAATTTCATTGGTACAAGCTTGCAGAGCCACTTACACTGCAGCTGTGCTGAGTGTTGTTGTATGACTGCTTTCAATTTTGGTCTCCCTTTCCAGTACAAACACACCAATGTGTAGCTGTCAGGCACAGATTTGCAGTGGGAAACCCTAGCGCCATTCCTCTCCCTCCTTCCCTCCCTCTCTCCCTCTCACATTAGCACTAGTCAGTCCAGTGCATGTTCACTACACTTACCCTGCAGCCCTTCTTCCTCCTCCCCCTACAGATGGGAGCTTCTCCTCCCATTTATTAACTCGTAGATGGGATCACTGTTTGGACTGGCATAAAACTGATAGAAAGTGTCCTCCAATTTTGGTAACTTATAGTCCAGATCCTGGTGTGAATCTGGAGGAACTCTGCTCCCACTGATGAATTCCTCTCTGTTTGCCCATCTGCCTGTGGGATCTGATGCTGGCTCATCTCTTGGTAGAGGCACTTGGAAAAGAGGGCTTTCCCTCCTGAGGACAGGGTAATTTCACCGTGTTGTCTGTGGTTATATGTGCTAGAGACAGGCATTGGTAAATGTGCAATATATGCAGATCAGCTGTACTTTGAAAAGCTGTCTCCTCACCTTCCTAGATGGCAGTTCAGGGATTCCAAGCCTTTCCCTGCTCTTTAGCTCTCCATCTGCCTTTAAGGGAACTGGGTTTGGATGCTGGAGTGCTCCTGTGTGGCTAAATAAACAGGGCGGCAGATTGCCGTGTGGTATCTAAAGTCCTGTCAGATACAGATCTGACAATCTACAGCGTGAGCCAGACCTTACGGGTTAGGTGTGTGAATTTAATTCCTCCCAGAGGGTGAAAACTGCTCCACTGGGAAATTGTTTAAAATCTTAGGCAGCTCCTTCTAGACTTCCAGGCAAGGCTTCTGTGTTTGCATTTCAGTGTGCGTGGGGCTTTGAAGCTTACACACAGAGCGAGGACCTTATTTATGTGCACTTGGTTGCCAGTAATTAAATTCTTCCGTGGAGAAATCGGGCAGCAGCAGGACTGCATCAGGAGCCGTGGTGAGAGCCAGGCTGCTTTTCTCAGCTCTGCATGCATATTCATTGGTGATTTTTAGCCTAGAGGGCTAAACTTAGTTCTGTCCCTAGTGGTGCCAGTGACAAAACTCTCATCCAGTCTGGTGATCCCCCGTTGGCATATGGGGAGCACGCTGGCTGGTAACTGTCTCCTGGATTGCCGTTACTTTGCCACCGGCTGGGAGCTGAAAAGACTCCAAATCTCTCCCGCAAACCCACTGTGATCTCGCATCTCCAGTCGCGCCTCCTCGTGCGAACATCTCGGCTGGGAATAAGGGTTGGCTGGAGTGGGGAAAGGTCAGCTGCTGGGCCCTGGGAAAGCCTGAAAGACTCGGGGCTTTTCTCTGGCCAGTAAGTCCCGCGTGAAAAGCCTGCACCTGAGCTGAGCCGTTTTGATCTGAACTCTTTGGAATTCATCGCTTTCTTCTGGCTACCTTCTAATTTGGCCCCGGGTCAAAATCATTTGGCAAGAACAACACTGAGGACAAGTGCCCCCTCTTTTGGCCTTTATCTTGTCTAATTACCAGGACCATCCCTGCACAATGGAGCGGCTTCTTACTCTAATCTTTTCGTCTTTACTCATCTCCATTTTCTCTCCCTCTTCTTTTGTCTTCCAAACTCCCACGCACCAGGATTGAAAGGCTGGGCACTGAGGTAAAAGGATTGTGCTGTGAGCTGTGGGCAAATGCTCTCCCAAAGCTACAGCTTTTCTATTGCTTTTTTTCACCTGCATATTTGGAGGGAGTTTCTGTCAGCCCTGCGCTGTGTAGCTGTGCTGCTGGCCGGGATCGAAAGGGAGTAACGTGTCCTTTCTCTCCCCGTGTCCTGCAGAGAAACCCGTCAGCCTGACTTACCGATGCCCCTGTCGATTCTACGAGAGCAACGTGGCAAGAGCCAACATAAAGCACCTCAAAATCCTCTCCACACCCAACTGCTCACTTCAGATTGTGTAAGTGTCTGACTCTTTTCAGCTGGGTGCAAATCTCGGGTGTCAAAAAGAAGAGCCACAGAGCTGGTTCGTGCTTTGGTGGCTGCAATTCGGTCTGTGCAATCCGCGATTTCCAATTCATCTCTTCACCCCATGTGTCAGGTACAGCTGGACCCTGCTTTACCCCACACGAAGGAGCCAGCCCAGCTAGATGTTTCCCAGCTGTGTTCTACCTCTGTGATCTCCCTGTGACTATGTGATCCCATGTCCTGTTCCCCCATGGGTGTGTGAGCAAGAGTGTCAGACAGGCTGTCGTTTGCCTTGCACGTGGAGCTTCACATCTTGGGGAAAAGACTTAAAAGTGTTCTGAGCCTTCTAATGCTCCACTTCTCTATAGAGGAGCTAAACAAGCAAAAGGAATTCCTGGATTTCACGTAACCTCCACAGGAGGTACAGACTCCAAACATGTGCTGGCCTCATCTAGGGACACACCAGGCGGTAACTGACTCCAGTAAATCACAGATCACAGAAGGACAGACATGATGGGTTCCCAGTGGAAAATAACCTCTTCATTTTTGCTGAAAAAGAAACACTGATTTTCAGGAAAAATGGGGTTGTAGATTTGTGTAGGGGGGTGCTTTTAGGAAGGTCTTTTTGATTCCTTTGTTCAGGAGTGATCCCCTCCCTTCTGCCCCAAAATTCAAAATCTTCAGAAGAAAAAAAATTATCATTCGTCTTTTCATTGCAAGGGAGCCCTACTACCACCACCATCTGTTGACCTCTGTAAGAAGGTCTCAGTGACTAGACAGGGTTTCCATGCAGTGCTCCCATCATTTGTTCTGTCTTCGATCCATGTCGAGCTCTTCCAGTTGCAACTGGATGTTGCAGAAGTCCAGAAATACTGTAGAAGTCCATTCTTTGTCATCCGAAACATTTCTGCTCTCAGAAAGTTGTGGTTACATGAGATTTCTCAGAAATGTACAGACGTGTTGAAGAGCATGTATCCATTCATGAACCAGTTTTTCGTAGCATAAATTTTTTCTTTTTTAAATCACTCTGGATAGGTCGTACGCATTTTCTGACGTGTGCCTCTGCCTTAGGATTTGGTGGAGGACAGTGAGAAAAATGTAAACCTCAGCTGAGAAATTATTTCCTTTCACAAAAATGGCAAAACCAGCTGTGACTAACTCTGGTCTCTACCTATAAACAATTTTGGAAGCAAGCATCCAAAATGCAGTAGAGTGGGGATTTGTGCTCTGGGACTGTCAGTGGATGTCATAAGGGTCCCAGCACTAAGGCTTTGTGGAGGATTTGGAATTTTCTGGAGTAGTTTCAAGAAAATGACAGGCATTTAAGACAGGATAGAGTATACATTTATCTCTTAATTAACATGGAATCATAGTCATTAGAGGTAGATAAGAGTATGAAATGCAGAAACACAAACAGCTCATGTTTTTATCCATTCTTGATCCAAATGGGTTTGTTTGCAATGTGATTTATTGATGCCCAGGACACATGAACAAACTTTCCATTACTTTAAAAAGTAAGGTACTTAAAAACTTACTTCCAAATACCTCTGAAACATCATGAATTTGAACTAGGTCTTTATCAAAACAGAAGCTGAAATGGAATCAAAACTAACACATAAATTTCTCATCTTGATGGTTTTAACTACACTCTGAATTTAGTGGATATGCATTATACAGCAAAGGGGTGAGTAACTTAAAAGCTACCGTTTTCAGGAATAGAGAATCTCAGTCAAATCATATAGTTTCAAGGAAAGATCTTGTATTTTTTTGCATAAGTACATTCCCCTTTATGCTTGAGGCGAGTTGTACCTGAACAAAAAGCCTAATAGCAGGCTTTTGTCTTTGGTTGTATGGGAAGCCATCTCTCCAAATTCATAAATCTGCTCTATCAATGTCTACTTCTACAAAGCCCATCCTAAATTCCTTGCTTTTCAGTACAGGGAAATAGGCATTTTTAGCATGCAAATAATCGCATCCTAAAGTAGACACCTAAATCAGTTCAGATTAGCACTCCATGCAATTGCCAGGGTCTCTGCCGTGACTGTACAAGGAGCAGAGGCTGAACAGGCTCAGAAAGAAATGTCTAAAAAAGCCAATGTCTTAATATTAGGTGAGAGGAATTTCATTGCATGTGGCTGGAGGCTGGTTACGTGTGCTTTTGGTTCTGAACCCTGCGAGGCCAGCCTAAGAGTTCCCAGGCATTGCTAACATCAGCAAATCCATTCTTACTCTCTGTTGGTATCACTTTACTGGAAATAATCCAGCTTGGCACTGCTATAAGGGAAATATGAATTAGTCCCATTCATCTCTTTATTGGCACAGGGCTTGCAAGACTGGATCTTCGATGTGTTTATGTTACAACTATGTTGTTGCATAACTTCAGACCAAGGAGCCTTTTTGACCTGTTGTTTCTTATGCCATAGTTTTATATCCTGCAGATTTCATTTTATAAAGCAGGGGTCGTTTTGGCTTCCATCCAGCAAAAGGCTTAAACAAGTACTGAACTTATTCCTATGGGCATTTCCATGAAATTGCTGTTCTTGGGACTTTTGCATGGCAGGCAGGCTGTTTAAGGGGAAATATCTGAGCAGCTGGGACAGAGGCAGAGTGCTTTGGGAAACTGGGAGATCACAGCACTCTCAAGAGGCCCTGGAATCCCTGGAGGGTGGGACCTGCTGATGCAGGTGGGAAGTTTTTTGTACTGCTTTTGTATGAAAGATGCAGATAGCCCAAATGCCAGATTCACAGGGCATTCAGATTAGCTAAACAGTCTGGTCTAAAAACTGCAGCTTGGACATCCAGGAGAAACCCCTCCTGGAGGTTTCCGCTTCTGTTTCCAGTGCTGAGTGAACACATGAGGGAAAACTTGCCTCTGGCAAGTACTTCAGTTGTCTCCCTGCCTGCAACCTGTTTGCTTGGTCTTGTGTAAAACAAAAAGCTAATGAGTGGCCAGACCCTTTCAGAACATCCAAGAGGTATGGTTTGGTGTCTGGCCTCAAAAGATATGAAATTTCAATTTTGTGTTGAATCTGAAAGCTGTTCTTAATTAATTCCTTGCCAAAATGACCTATATTGACCATACCGTTATTTCTAAATGAAATTTTAGCTGTTCCCAGCACTGAACTCGTAACAGCCCAGGTACGAGTTGGAAAACTTAGATTTAAATTCTGTACCTGTCCCACCCCTACATGTGTACAAGTACAGGCAACAAGAATCAACATCAGAGGAGACAATTTGTACCACTGCTTTGAACTCAGGGATATTTATAAAAGCTGCCTTGAGGATGGCAGGGATAACCCATCCTGAGAGCAGCACTGGCCCTCAAGGTACTGTCTGTAGTGGAATTGCAAACCTCTGTGCAAAATAAGGCACCTGGGGGTGGGGGCGGGCTGAGGAGCATCGCACACTAGTCTCACTCTGACTTTTCTCCTTTGGCAGTGCAAGGCTCAAGAGCAACAGCAAGCAAGTGTGCATTGATCCCAAGTTAAAGTGGATCCAGGAATATCTGGAGAAAGCTTTAAACAAGTAAGGCAAGAGACAAATGGACTTAACAGCTAACATCCCGAGATATTAAAGGGTAGAACATTAAGGGCTGGCTTTTACCATGCGGACAAAGTACTCATGGAATCAGATATTGTTTTGAAGATGGGTTTGGAGTTGACCTAGTCTGTACTAAAATTACAGCTTCTAGTATATCCTAAATGTTAAACCAAGAGTTTTGCCAGGGTTTGAGGCAACATCTATCCTAATGAATCTGTTCTTGGGTCCCCAACTCATCCTTTTTTAAAAAAAGCCGTTCTCCCAAGGAAAATGCTTCCTTTATGCCCCCCCTTCCCCAAGCCAAACTACAGTTACTTCAAAATCTATATTGTTCCAGTTTTTTTGGAGCCCCTTTTCCATGTTACACTGGGGTCTGTTTGCACAGGCAGCTGAGGCCTAGGAGGTCTTGGTGCTAAAATTTGTTTCTCTGCTGGCCAGGGTGGAGTGCTATCAGTATCGGCCAAGACAAGATGTGCTGCCATGAATAAGGCTCTCCCACAAGGCCAGGGGAAAACCAGCCGTACTTGGCACATTCAGACTTTTAAAATATATTTTTATTCCCCTTGAAAGCGGGTGATCATGGCTACCCTGAGGTGGACACCGTATCTCAGTTCAATTTTATGGTGAGCGAGAGCAGCACAGAGAATATATCTGTGCTGAGTTGCAAGGGAGGGCTCCAGCCTTCCTGGGATGGAAGATGAGACAAGTGATGGTACAAAGCATTTCCTTGCTTGCCCAGGCCCCTGCGATTCGTCCGGATTGATCCAGCAGTGGCATTTTGGCCAGCAAGCCTACCTGTGCACTCAGTATCCCTCCCACCCTTGCCACCACATTCCCACCCCTCAGTAACTGCGCTGTAACCGTGCTGAACCTTGCCTCCCCCTGCATCTATCTGTAGGGTAAAGGCAGGGCTGGAATCCAGTCATTTGCAAAAGCAATGCATTTTTTGAGAATCGTGGGGAAGGGTATGGTCCCAGGGCAGATGTGAGGCAGTATGGGTAGCTGACTGCCCTCCACTGTTTGCTTTGCAAATGTATTTGCCAAACAAGGGGTCGAGCTAAAAAGAAAAAGTCTTTGTTCCCCTGTATTTTTGCAATAAGCAGGGGGAGAAATGCTACCAGAGGTAGAGAGATTCTTCCGTGTGGCCCTTTTGGGACCGCATTGGGCTGAGATTGAGGAGGAGGAGAGAAGGAAGCTAGGTAACAGACTGACTGTGATTCCAGCCCTGA
Organism: Chionis minor; assembly: GCA_013398295.1. Classification (NCBI taxonomy): domain Eukaryota; kingdom Metazoa; phylum Chordata; class Aves; order Charadriiformes; family Chionidae; genus Chionis; species Chionis minor. The sequence continues at coordinate 1,086,080 of VZSF01000503.1, forward strand.
CAGCTCTTCCCATCTCATTCGATGCTCAGTGCCTTCTTTGCTGCCACCACTCAGACCTCTTGTCCTTTGGGCAAATTCTCTGCAGAGGTAATCCAGGTTAATGCTGCCAGGACGGCTTTGGATTTAGGTACAACTGATCCTAAGAGTAGGATGTGGCCCATGCTTACTATCCTAGGGTCTTGGGCTACTTTGTTTTCCAACTTGGGAAAATTTTCAAGCTCTTGCCTAAGTTTCAGTTTGCTGTCACCCCCAGTGAAGCCCTCAGTGCTGTTCATAAGACCTGAAACTTAGGAGGCACTTAAGAAATTTGTAGAGTTGGGCAAATGTGATTATATACTCAGATCTTGCCTGCCTGACTTAGGGGAACAGCTCAGCTGGAGCACGTTCTGCTCTCACTTCCACCAGTGAAGATCTGGAGCCAGCTTTACTGAAACCAGTAAGCTCGTGCCTGATCTCCAGCCAGATTCTGGGTTTTGTTTACCTAACGCTAATCCAGAAGCAATTCTGCTAATTTGGTGGATTTTGTCCTGGTTTACATTGAGTAACAGAAGAGAATTTGGTCCCAGCTCTATGAAATAAGATGACGGAAAGCATATATCTCCATCACCTAATCCTGTAATCATGGCATTATTTTCATTTTCCATCTAGTAATGCTAGCACCAGTGGCATTTTCATGCTCCACAGACAGTCAGGGTTCTGTCTGTAGCATTTTCACAAGGCATGTTTTTGATATATTTTAGTGCACAGCTTTGACTTCTTCAATGAAATGTACTTTGGAATATATTTATAGCGCATCAAACAATTCATATATTTGAATTGGAGCCATATGAATGTTGGTAGTTTAAAACACCGATATCCCTCTAAACTACTAACAGCTTGTAAAATAAATCTATATAGATCTATAAATGTTAATGTAGCTATCAATTTCAATCAGCCATATATTATATTTTTTCACTTGTACTGAAATTGTATGAAATGTGACATTACCCTATATGCACTAGCAATAAAATGGCTAATTGTTTCATGTTATGAAAACCCAATTGTACATGGGAATTTATTTTTCTGGAATAAAATCAATACGTTTTGTAGAAAGGGCTCTTGTAATTGCTTAAGTAAAATCCAAAGTGTCAAGACATCTTAATCTATATCAGTGCTTCAATATGAGAGTATCTTCTGTGTTACAATCTGCAGCTAAGGGCAAGGAAGAGTTCATAGAATATAGTAGACCAATGCAGTTGATTGTGAAAACAGAGATGGTTTTTAGTAGGCAATTATTTTGCTCACTAATTCTGCTTAGCCTTTATTATTGCTTTATATTCATCACATCTCCATGTAATATACACACTTATGAGACATCAGTAAAATACATTCAGGCTGTCAGGAAACCCAATTCCTTAACTGGCTTTAAAAATCATTGTGCAGCTGCTGTGGCCAATATCATTCAACATTCATCCATTTTATAGACAAGGGGCAAATCAGACATTTCTTGAAATAGCTAATAAATCCTTTGTCACTTCCAGGCAATCCCAGCCATCATTTACAGTATATTGACTGCCCTTCCCTTCTCCCTTCATGCAAGGATATGCAAAATCAGTCCCTTGCAGAGTAAACAGAAGCCGGAGAATGATCCTTGCTTGTTCGTTGTCACATTAATGTAGTCCCACCTCAGAACTTCCCCTTAGCCTGAGGTGCCTGAGTCCATTCAACTCAGTGTCTACTGCTGGCACAGAGGAGAGAGCTGGTGGATCTGGAGAAGATAACAAAGTAAAATAGGAAAAACCTTTCCCTTGAGCCCCCTGGGAGAAAGGAAAGGGGCTGGCTGTGATGGGAGCCAAGCCCTGCTGCTGCCTTCCTCCATAGTGCTTGTAAACCCCAGTGTGGCAGCTCTTCCTAATTTCTAACCTCATCTGTAAACACGGGATGAAGTACAAGACACCAAGCGACTACCTCCCGGTACTCCACCAAGTGTGTGCTGGGTGAATACCCCACACGGTGGGGGACAATGTAGGCCAGCATCTTCACAGCCTTATTTTAAGGCACCGAGTGCTCACAAATCCCATAGAATAGCCACTGGTTCTTGTTGGTGTCAGTGGGAATGCTGGGTGGGAAGCCAGAAATCCAGCCCCTCAGGGGGTACGGTGTGGATGGTGAGGCAGGCATTTGGGGAGGCTTCAGTGTTTTGGGGAAAAGAGTTGTTATGACCTCAGAATTTGCAAATGTCCTGTCACCAGGACACTTTTATTTGCTTAGCGTTCCTCTGAGGCAGAGGGTATATGAAAGGGGATGTTATCATCGTTTGCACCCTGCCAGCAAGATGTGAAGGGGCCGTAGGATAAACGTGAAAAAGGCCTTTGTATATAGATAATTTATGGCAGTCTTTTTGTATTTTTCTTTTAATTTAGACCACGTCATCGCACTCATAAAAAAAAGCAACAGAAGAAACGGGGCCCACTCTGCCCTTCCCGTGCAACACCACTAAAGTCTCCAGGGAGAAAGAATGGTAGGAGGCATTAGTTTCTGAGCTGGGATAATTCAGGTTCAAGTCCCTGCTCTTCCACTGACCATCCTATGTGACCTTGGGCAAATACATTAGCCTATACAGACCTCCATTTTCCCCCATATTTGTTGAGCATAACATCTGTATCCTCCCCATAAAGGGGTTTTATATAGATAAAACTCTTAAAACAGAGGGAAAGTTCAGCCATATCAGGGGTGGGAAAATTTTCCCATTTTACAGATGGGAAAATGGACACCCAAAGAGGCCAAAATAACCTCGAAGCAAAGCCAAAGTCAAAAGCAGGGTAAAGGTTTGGAAGCCCTATTTCTTTTAGCTAGCTTTTTCCTCCCATACCAAACTGTCAGTTAAACTACAGGTAACAGCTGTGAATTTGTCACTGGTGGGTTTTAACGACAAATGCAGCACGTGGTGGTGACAACATGATTTGGTGCATTGGTGACTGGTTGACACCTCTCCTATGGGAGATGCCAGGCAAGTCCCAGAGAATGGTGTTCCATATGCCAATGCTCTGGATGTCCCAGTTGTTTTTTTCCCATCAGAGCAGTGTGTCCCACCTTTCTGCACTAAAAGAAGTAGGGTTACTGATGTGGGATATTGGAAAAGATATCTTCAAAGAGAAGAATTTTGCTCATGGCTTAGGCATCCTCTTTATGCCTGGGTGACTTTACCCAGGCTACCTTCACTGAGAGTAGCCACAACTGTCTCTGGCTGTGGTCACACGGTCTTAGTTGTCCAGCAGGCATTGAAAGGGGTGTTCATTCTGATCCTGTAGGCTAGGCAAGACATGCTGGGACATCAAGGTCTTTGAATGCCTGGTGTTTACCCTCTGACACTTCTAACTCAGCCTTAGTGACCTCATCTAGATTGCAAAAGGCCGAGCAGCCTGGAGCAGGAGTAGGGGTCACCAAACAAAACCTGGAGGCCACCAGCACAGACTGGCTTCTTGTTCTGAGTGAACCCTGCACACCACACCCTTGCACTTTGCTGCGATGCCTAACCCACCACTCCTGGGTACCATGCTCACACTGAGCATGGGAGACTCGATTTGTCTGTCTCCTACCCTGAGCTCCCTACCTCTGCACTTAATGCCTCACACACTCACCGTGCGGCATGAAGCTGCTCACCCTCCCCGGCACCCCACCTTCACTGGGCAGCTGGTCACCACGAGCTGTGACGTGCTGCCCAGCTGCTCACAGCAGGTGAGGTCCCAGAGCAGGGAGGCCCTGGCTGGGCAGCACGCTCAGGAGCCTCTGCTCTCCAGCCACCCCATGGTGAGAGCTGAACACCAACAGGAGCAGAGCATCGGCTGCCCTCTGGGTTCCTCCATCCTCACAGAGACCTGGCACCCTGTGGAGCTGCAGTCCATGACCTCCAGCAGAGCTGTGGAGTAGAGGCAGATGGAGGAGGCTTTCCCAGTGCCACTTGCTCCACTACTGGGGCTTCTCACAAATGATTAATCCCTCCTTTCCCTGCTGCTTTGGGTTGTTTTTTTTTTTTGGTTTGGTTTTTTTTTTTGACAAATCTCTTTGCCCACCGATAATTCTTTTCTCTGGCTTTCGAGTCCAGAATAAGCTTCCTAGCCAGCCTTCCTCCTATATTAGCTCTGAACACCTTACTAACTGTGATGAGCACAACCTGTCCAAAATAACTCCCATTGCTGGGTTTGCCCTGCTGGGTCCCAGTAGCTCCTTGTGGAGAACTTCCCTCAAAATGTTTGGCGAATACTGATTGGAGGGGCTGCAAAAGAAATGCCTTTGGGTTAGTCCAGACACAGATTTGCTGTTTGACTAGGCCTGATATCAAAGCTTTTGCAACTGAAATAAACCTTAATAGTGTTTCACTCTGTTCTTCATCAACAGGAGGTTCAAGATGTAAGAGGCAAGCATTGTAAGCCGTCTACAGGATTTCTTACTGTAGGACCCAGAGAGCAGATAACCAGTATTAGGGAATGAATACATTTCACTGTTATCATGCAGCACAAAAGCAACGCTTCATGCATTTCCAAAGGTTTTGGGGTTTTTTTGGTTGGTGTTTTGTTTTGGTTTTTTTTTGGTTTTGGTGGTTGTTGTGTTTTGGGTTGGGTTTTTTGGTTTGTTTGTTTGGGGTTGGTTTTTTTTTTTTGCACAGATTGGCTTGCTTTCACAGTGCTATTTTTATATAGCAAGATGTAACTATTTGAGAAAAATATGTTTTTATACAGGTTGGTTTATTACCTAGCACTGAGGGCAGATATGAATTTAAACTAACCCTATGTTATTATATAATATTTTATTTCCTTTGCTATGTAGAGGTCTTGCTTTATTTAACTTTCTTTTGGTTCATGCAAGTCTCCTGGAGTTTTAAACCTAGAAGGACATGAACTGTACAGTGCAATGATGTTGTGTAAGCAGTGGAGGAACTCCTTGCCTCCAGAAGTCATTGAGGCCAAGAACATAGGAAGGCTAAAAAGCATCAGACATCGGTGAAAGTGAACAGCATTACCGTGGGTGGCATATATAGGTATTTTGGATGAGGGATTAAACTCAGGGCCACAGTGCTAAAGCCCTTTTCTGAAGATCAGATACTTGGTGACAGCTACGAGCAGCTGGGTCAATGCACATCTGGTATTGCAAGGTGCTAGTACCTGGTTTGTAGTAGTTGTCTATGTTAGGAGCCACAACACTGATCTGATGTCACCTGTCATTTCCTATGTTCCTGTGTTTCTGATGACAAATTTTAGCACAAAAACCAATGCATTATTAAAGGTCTAACCACACGATCAAGTTGCTGGAAGAGTCAGATATGCTGCCACGCACCAGGTGTCTCTTCACACCCATCCACCGGAGGTGCCTTCAGCTCACCTGGCTGGCTTTGCACTGAAGTAGGCGGAGATGCATTCATGGGGCCCTTCACCAATGATGCTGTAGCCTCAGCTACTGAACAGTCACAGGTACCTGAGGGCAGTAACACCTTTGATTGCTTCAGAGATACCTAGAAGAGGGTGTCTGGCCGTATCTTTGGACAAAAGAGATGCCTGTGGCAAGAGAGGGTCTGCCCAGCTTGTGGAAGGGGTTGTGTTTCTCTGGTGTGGAAATGAAGGCCAACACTCACCGTTCACCAGTGGTCATGGCCCTGTTTGCTGGTGAACAGGGTAGCCTCTGGAATTTCCTTTGCAAAATCCACCTGGAGACAGGTACCACTTCCTGCACCAATCAGTCCCCTCTCAGCCAGAAATGTCTTTCTCCCGATTCCCACCTGTATAGGCAGTATCTTTGCTGTATAGTGTATGGGAAGATGCCTGCAGTACTGTGATAATCATGGTATTCTGCACACTGGGATCTGGGGGGAAGCACATTTGTGCAGCACAATTCTTGTGTTTGTATGTATCTGTGTGTGTATTGTAAACAAAAATGTGCTGTAAGATTGGTTGGTGAGTTTTTTTGAGCAGGTTGTTTCAGAAGGAATCTTCCCTCCTCACTGCAGCCTGTATTGGGAACGCTGAGAGGGGTGTTTCACTAGGCTCTCCATTTTGTGGCAGGCATCTTTTAGTGCCAAAGAGGCACTTTGGCTAGCCAGGGATTACCTTATTTCCATGTAGATTCAGGTAAAAATCTTGTAAGTATTTTCCTCTCTGCAAAACAATGCTATCAGAGGGAGAGCTTCAGCTGGGACCACATCACCTCATTTGCTTTAAAGTAGAAACCAACTGCTGTGCCTAAAATATATGTGTGTGTGACTTTGACATTCCTGCTATTGTTGTTATTACCAGCCTGGTGCTTTAAGTATATTGTATCTCCATTTTGAAAGGTCTGGTACCACTGTGCTTGATGAGAGTGTTGTTTTCAATGTGAGTAGGATCAGATCCTCCGTTGTAATGGTAAAAACAGAAAGAATTTTTATGAGAAAACTAGAGTTTCTTTTATCTTCCCTGGACAGTACTTTATATCCTAGGATCCATCTCCTGTACTCACACATACATCTGCAACTGCTAGTGGTTTGCCAGAGGCAGACATGTGAGTGTCAAAGCTGAGAATGTCTTCAGGGGAAGAGTGGGAGAATCTTGGTTCTGACACAGACACGGAGCTTGTCCTTTTCACCCAGGAAAGTGCAGCCTTCACACATGCTTCCTACCCAAGGACAGTTTGAGGTCTGATCTGTTCCCATTGCAGTAAATGGAGAACTAAATAATCCTCTGGTTTCGATTCAACAGCATACCTTGCTAATGACGATAGGGACCATAAAGATTTTTTTTCTAGGGGTAATATTAGCTTTCCAGTGACAAGACGGGGTGGGTAGATGTGACTGTACAGCCTTGCTAGCGCTCTGCTGCGGTCCTTGTTAACAGGGAGTGCATCTGGGGTCAGCACCAGCAGGGAAAGGTCCCTGGGCACATGCCAGCCTCACGTTACAGCCTGGGAAAACAGACTACGTTGACAAAAGCATTGAGATGGGCAGTGCTGGGGTACCCTGGCCAAACCCCAGGGTCCCAGCTCTGGGCAGTATAGCCAGATAGTGGAGATAATCCAGGAACTGGGGTCACCTTCTCATCTGAGGGCAAACTAGTGAGTGTTCCAGGGGCAGAATGTGCTAAAGGAAGGGCATTTGCTTCTAGGAGAAATGCACGAGTAGCAGCAGGAAGGAAAGGGAGTCCCTGCAAGGCTAGAGGACATCTGCAGCCAGGTGGTGGTTGGGTGCCTTGTGGGCCGTCTGCCTCTGGCATTTCCTGAAGGTCACACTGTGACCTGTGCCCTGACGCTGCTGTGCTGGTGACGATTCACTACTCATGTCGCTGAGACCACTCAGGGCATGGGCTCCTCTTGGGGGCCAGCACCACGTCCCTCCCTTGCCTGCGCAAGGTTGAGCACAGTGTGAATGCAGGGGTGGTGCAGACATGACCAGGAGCAACCGAAGACTTAAGTGAGAACCTGATGGAAGCTTTCTCTTGCTTTAGACCAAAATTCAACCTTGAGTGGGAAGCATTGCTCTTGGCCTGCCATTATTTGCATGATGCATCAGGAAGAGCAGCCGTGCCCTTCCCACTAGAGAGATCAATGACTCGGCTGCTCCAAGCTCCCTGCCCTGTCCCGTGCATCCCATGCTGTTCCTCCTGCGCACACCACGGCCTTGGCAGGCTGAGAAGCAGCACGAGCACAAACCTGCTCGGGGAGAGCACTTGGTTTTCCTTTCTGTCTTTAACTGTTGACCAAAGACTGAATCCAGGAAAGGAAGCATGGGGAGATGGGAGTGATGTAGGCACCACATGTGAAGAGAAGGAGGGAAAAGAGGTAACACTGAACTGGTGCTGAAAAAGCAGCTTCCATAAATGTGAAATCGTCACGTGTGGTATTTTCGAAGTGCAGCTGTCGAATCCTAAGGTTGGATTATTTTTTGTATTACGAATAGATGGTATTTATTGCTGTGCCAATTTTTTATTTATACTAGCTTTATACTCATGTATGAATATCTTATCTGAATTCTGCCTGAGGAAGGATGAAGGGTGACTTTCTGATGTGTTTTTAACTAAGGTGTTTGAGCAAAGGTGACTGTTCATTTTGCAATGAAGGCTATATTTGAAGTTAAATGTACACATTTTGTTGAAAATGCAGTTCCTATAGAAGTTTTTGTTGCTATTTTCCCTTTGTTAGCATCTAGATGGTCCTTCTTTTCTCTGGCAACTTGTTTTGAGTGATGTGATTTATAGTAACCAGGGGTTTCTGAGAGCTCATCACCTAAAATCTGAATTTTTTTCTTTACCAACATCGCACCAAGACAAGCCTTGTCTGCAAACACGAAACTGGTGGCCACAGAGAAGTGTATCATCATGAAAGGGCTGCATGAACCTCCCATCCTCCACTCCTTAAGAACTCAGTATTGTCAGAACGTGGTAAATACTGTACTTTATATTTTTATTAAGTAAAAAGAAATATCTTCCCAAACAATGTGAAAAGGGTTTTGTATTTGTATTCCTGTAAGGCAGCTTTTATGGAGGAGTTATATTATGCTTTTGAAATTACTCCTTTCGTGGAATATTTTGAAAAGAAACACTTTTATATTGTTGTAATTTCTCCCATAAATGTGTATGCACTTAAAATTTTCTTAATAAATTTCTATCTAAATGAAATCATTACTTGCTTCTAATTTGTTTTCCTCACATACAAACAGTGAAAAGCTTCACATAGGAAAAAACCATTCAGATGTAGTTTAAGTGTCCTGTTTCAAGGATGCTTCCATGTAGGCCCATGGGTTCAGACTGCAGGGAACCTGAGGCAAAGTGCTCACGGGGTTTGGCAGGGAGCAGCAGCCTAGCAGATTGAAATGTACCATCTTCAAAGGAAAGGTGTAACCATTTGGTCCCTAAACAGAAGCTCAGACTGTTTTTCTCTCCCCCCCCCCGCCCCCAACCCCACAACTTGCCTCCTTTGGCAGGTTGACTTCAGTGGAATTGAAAACTATGAGCTGTTTTTGCTCCAGCAACAGGGATGCCATCGTCATCTGGGCTGGGGAAGGGATGAGGGTTTCTCTGAAGAGCGTGAGGGGTGCCAAGGGATGCATTTGACAAAAAAGCAGATGTTGTGAACAACACCCTCATTGGGGCTGTTTTTCCCAAGGCACAGCAGGGTCAACCTTCAGTTTGGAGATTGGGGAATGGTTTTAGAGGCTTGTGGGACTGGCCTGAGACCCTGGAGGTATAATCCTAATTTAGATGATGCTGTAGGGAATTTGCTGAGTTTTAAAACCATGAGTTGAAAACTGGCGTTTGTCAGTGCCTTTCCCCATCTCCGAGTCTCCATGGCAGGGTAAAAGTGTTTCCTCAGGTCACCCTACTCGCTCCACAGATATCCTGCTCCAACATGCCAGTCCTCCTCCATTTACCCACTGCCACAACACAGGTGAATCCCAGCACCGTGTACAACTCTGGCTGGAGCAAAGGTTAGGGATAATTTAATATAACAATGAAAGAGTGCTTGAGCTTTACTGAGCTTCTTATTCAATAAATATTTCTTGGCCAAATTGGCACAAGGCAAAAGACATGCAAAAAAGGAAACTCAGATGACTGATGATCCTTTTGCAAATCCAGCAGTGATTTAGTAAGTGATTATGAAAAACTGAGAAGGTAATTGTGAGTGTGGATGGTCAGTGAGACATTCCCAGGCCACTGGAAAATGCATTGGAAGTAATTAGCTACAAAATTACACATTAATATTAAGGAAAGGCCCCATGTTCTGTGGAGCACTTTGCTGTGCCTTTCATCAGGTCTTTTGTCTTGAATGCTAAAGTTTTGGTTCTTACTTCCTCAGCAAAGCATCACAGCAATGTGTCCAAGAACTGCCTAGGAATTAGAGGTGAACCCACCTTATTAGCACATCTGGCTCTCTTCATAGGCAGCTTTTCAGTATTAGCAAGCTGAAGGAAGCCGGCTGCATACATGGCCTCAGCCACCCTGACATTGGGCTGGATTTGTCAGGCCCTGGCATTGTACAGGTCAGAAGACAGCATGGGAAATGCCCCTGCTTCTTGGGACCGGTTAGGGATGTTACCGCTGGGGATGTTACCTGGGAGTTGCTGTGATGCTGCACGATGAGGGTCAGTTCTAGCTTCTGGTGAGCATCTCCCTGTTTTATAAAGCTATATAATGCTCTCAGGTCATCCCGAGAGTCCCTCAGACAAAACAAATGTGTAGGCTTTGAGACTAGCAAAGGCAAAATGAAAAAAAACCAAACCAAAGAACCAAAAAACCGAGGTCTAGAAGCTGAAGCCAGAGAAATTAAAACTGAAAACAGATTTCTAAGTGTGGAACTGATTAGCCTTTGGAACGTGTTCCCCAAGAGGCGGGGGGAAAGCCCTGATCCTTCCCATGTCTTCAGATAGGGGCTGAACGCTGTTGTGGTGTTAGCCACATACAGCTCGCTGGGCTCTCAGGGGACACGGGGTAAAATTCTCTTGCCTCTGTTACTGATAGGGTCAGACGAGATGAGCTAACGATCCCTCTGGCTTCAGAAATCCATATGCAGAAAGCCTCAGTTCCAAGGGAGCATTCCTCAGCCTGCCTGTGATTAATAACACCAGTACATCATCAGCCATCCCAGCTCTGCTTGGACCGAGGCTGAGGATGGCTCCTGCTGTTACACAGGAGACAGATTTGGCATAAAAGGCCTCTATTTCTGGTCACAAAGGTTACCCTCTAGCTGGAGGGGAAGAGGCATGGCAGGGAGAGAAGGCTGCAGCTCTGTCCTTGGTCCATGCACCCTCTTGACGCTGGGAGGGGGCTCTGCTCACACAGGTCCCCTCTAGCAGGAGTGCTCACTCTGGTGATCTTTTCTTGTATGAACTCCCTGAGTGGCTTCCTTTGTACCTTTTTGCCCCGGCCCTTATTTGTCCTTCATTCTCTCCACTGGCTCTTTGAGGACCTCCTCTCTCTCCTCAATCCCAGTTGCTACAGCTCAAGTGACGAGTCTTGGTGATTGAAAGCTGTCTGTCACTCTCTGCCAGTCATCAGCACCTTCCTGCTTCCTCACTCTTGTTGGTGGCTCTGGTTAGGACCAGGCATCCATTTTCAGGCTCTGAAAGAGGTGGTAGGATGTTTCCTTTCTGTCCTTTGCAGCCACTGTGTCAGAGCAAGATCCAGGGCCCTTCAGGAGAGGAGCCACTTGAACCCTGCTGCTGAGCGGTTTGGCTTATGCTCTTGGGCTCATTCCCATCTGTGAAGTCTGATCTGTCTTCCCCTGCCTGCCACAGCACCACCCTTTGGCACATCAGCCTGTCCTCAGCTCACGTCCCTTCCAGCACCTCCTTCCACAGCCAGCCCTTCCTCACCGGAGCTGCCGAGGAAAACCTGTCATTGCTTCCTTCCCACTGCCAGCAAACAGAGAGCTGGACCCTGGCACGCTGGCGTTGTGACCTGGCAGAACCAAGAGGGTGCTTTAGGCTTTCAGCAAACCCAAGCCAGACCACAGTGGCTTGAAGAGAGGGCGAAGTCTAGCGCAGTCTGTTGAGATGTGGAAGAACACAACCTGAGAACAGGAGAGAGGTTTAAAACGCTGCTGTAGCTGACTGCAACCTCCAAAATGTGTGTGATTCTTCCAACCCACAGATCTGCAATTACTTCCAGCTGCCTAGCATGCCACATGATTTATTGCAGTGCCTGGAAGAAGATTTTGGCTGTGGTGAAATGTGTTTGCACGTTGGCCTGTAAAAACAGCAAATCTGAAGAAAGGACTCTCTGGATATGGTTCAGATCGTGTAACAAAACTCAAATTACCAAGTCCTTCCATACACAATACCACAGCAGTACATAAAACCAATATAAGTTTAGTATCTAGCACACACTATCTGTTTGCCTCTGAGCACCAGAGACACTTAAAATACTTCGGACAACACTGCACAATTCTTACGCAAAGTGAAGACTACTTACATGAGCAAATGCCAAGCCCCATTGCATAGCCTGGCCCATGTTTTCTAAATTAGAGCCTTCCCACAGGGCAGAGCACTAGTAAAATAGTTCTGCACGAAATATTTGGAAAAGAAGGAGGAAAAAGAGAGGAAATATTTCTTTCTTTCAAAATATAAATACCATGAACGCAAACAGGAATCAAACCCTGTATGCCAGATCAACAGCCACAAAAGCAGCTGGATGACTACCATCATGCTAAGAGTCCGTGTTCAAAATTAAGGTCCTCATAGTAACTTTAAGTGCTTTCCTCAGCCTGGTCGACCCAGTGGTTTTTGTCTGCCTTATTGCCTGCTAAACAATCTACCCCAGCCCTGTTACTGAGGCACTGGTGCCCTCCATGACCCCTGCAAGTCTCCAGAGCAGACATCTGGTTTTGCCAAGAAAGGGAGGGAGATTCCAGGGGCATTCCCAGAATGCGTCTATTGTACAAGCCTGCACTCTCCTACTCTTGCATCCCATCTCCCAGTCTGATTTTCTTTCTATTCATCATTATTATCATTGGGACAAGGCCCCACAGTGCAGGAGTTGCACAAACACAGAATGGTAAAGACAGTCCCTACCTGATAGATTTCATCATCGAAGATCTGCTCTGCTGGGCTCTTAATCGAACATACATGTTGCAAGGAACACAAATCTCTATCTCTTTGTTGGGTGTTGGAGAAGCATCACACCAGACGTGGGATGGCTTGTCAAGCGAGTAAAGAAGTACAGATCATCTAATTTCACATTCACCTCTTTCACCATACGCAAGATTTGGTTAACAGAAAGTATTTCAGTTCCTTGGAAGGGTGGAGTAGTGTGAAAAGATAATGGAGCAGCGACAAGGAGAAGCAAGGCTTCCCAGTCATTCGGCTACAAGAGATAAAGCCCGGAGAGGGATGCTCTGCGGGCAGGAGATGAGGAGGTCTGAGCTGTGCAGCTCGCCCTGCACAGCTCCCACGTGTCCTGCTCCCATGTGAGTCTTAGCAGCACTCGCCCCGTGTATCACTGCTTTGGGCACCCAGCCATCCCGGCTCCTCCTCTCCCTCCCCTCCCCTCCCCTTCCCCTCCCTCCTTCCTCACTTTTAAGTACTTTAAGATTTCTCTTTCCCGCTGCCATATTATTTGTTGCTGACTTTGGACATTCTTTATTGCCTTTCATCAGGCTTCCTGGTGCTCGCACACTGTGTGTTGGTTTGGCCTGCTCTGCCTTTTGTCTGTGCAAAGACAAAAACTTTATCTGTTGCCCAGAGACCATGGTGACTTCAGGGCTTTCCCAGTGCCAGCGCCTAATTGCAAACAAATGGAATTCCCCAGCTATGTCCCCAGCAATACTGTGTCTTGGGTGGGAGGGCCCGATTCTGCTTGCTCTGCGCTGTGGGACTGGTGAAATGTTTGTGATTTGCAGCAGTGTACCTCAGAGTGCCATCTGGCCTTCAGCAATCCAGCTGCCTCGGAAGAGATGGCATAAAAGCCACACGATGCTCGTGACATGAATACCTCAAACGTCTGGTTTCCCTTAACGTCAGTGAATAAAGGGTAGTTGATTGCAGTGAGCAATCTGGACACTTGTCAGAAAATCCTCACAGAGCACAGAAGCAAACGGCACAACATTTCCACTTCTTTTTGGCCCGTCTTTGAAACCTGTGAAGGGATCATTGCTCCATGACAAGGATGGCCAGAGAGAGGCACACGGAACAGGGCACCAGGCTGGAAGTGTGTGTCGCTCATGCAGTACAGACACACTCCCCTGCCCAGCACCCAGAGCTACTTGAAAATTAGGCTTTCGTCCAGGAGAAAGAGGGAGAGAGATTCCCAGTACTCTGGCATCTGATTTTATTCCAAAGCAGGACAGAAAAACTCTGAATATCATGTTTTCTAATGGCATGGACAGTTTGGAAAGGATTCAATCAGGAAATGACAAAATCATTTGTTCTGTTCAAATCGACAGAGATGGATCTGCCTATGTGTTACACTGACTCATAGGAGTTGTAGTTCCAGCAGTCCACCCCGTCCTGGGTTTTCCAGGCTAATCTACATCTCCTGTGCTGCATTCCTGTTGTGGCCCATCTATGAGTTATTGGAACGTGTCAGCCAAAGGTGTTTCACAAGGTTTATAGTTTCTCCACAGCACATAGCTCATAAAAGCTACTGAGAGCATGAAGAAGAGTCTGGAAGCTTGGACAGGCACTGAGCAGGTCAATTTAGTCTGAGATCTTTCCATTAGGATTTTTGCCACCAGCAGATAATACAAAAACTTCTACAAACTTCCCCTGAAACAGTTTCATGAGAACTATTTTTAATTGCATAAATACTCTGGCAGAAAATTCTCAATCACCTCTAAATTTTCTGACAAGTTATCACTTAGCTGCTGCTCATTATTTTATTTGCCACTCTTCAGCTTATTTTACTTCACTGGGGAACTGTTTTGAGATATTGATCAGCTGGTAAACAGTCCCAAGTCCTGCCAGCGTTGTTTCTTCCTCTGTTGCTCTCAAGCATCCCCTTCCCCTCAGAGGGCATCCCAACCTTCATGTAAAGCACACGCTCCAGAAATCACTCCTGGGGCCTGTCCCACTCCTCCACCTCTTCCCCAGGGCACTTGCGTGTGCTTATTCTGGGGGTCTGCACAGGCTCATCCCAAACAGCAATCCCACCATCCATGTGAGGGCAGGTAGCGGAAAGAGGAGAAGGAGGATTATTCTTGCCTGCTCTCTAGCAAACAGATCTGGATAAAAGTTTTTGTTGTCACACTGATTTTCTTGGAATCCAAACATTCAGTGGGAACGTGGCCATGCTGGTTAAACTTTAGTGGGAAAGTCCAAATGCTCTGAGGTGACTTTTTTATTCTCTCTCAATAGTTCTCAATTGTTTCATTTTCATAATACTGAAACCTGTAGTCCTGATAAGGTAAAATGGCTTGTTTTGACTTCACTATTTCAAATATGATCTAATGATATAACACAGCAGAGCAACATCAAACGTAGATGTTTTTACCTTTTTGAAATTAAATATATTCCCAAATCAAATAATTTTTGTGGAAATGGTCTTCTTGCAAGAAGTTATGATATTCTGACTTCCCCTGAGCCGATTAGTAATGGAAACAAATGGCAAAACATCAGCAGTTCTCAGGAAAAAGAAATTTCTTTTTTTTTTTTGACCACTTGTAACAGCCTCTCAAGACCATGGTTTGGGAGAGAGAGGAGCTTAAGAGGAACTGAAGAACAATTTTTCCACCCAGCTGCACCAAAGTACTGGGGGTGAGTCCCTGCAGAGCTGCTGGGCTCTGTCCCTAGCAGCAGGTATCCTTAGTGGTTAGAAGGTGAAGGTATGAGGGTGCCCAAGAATGATGCTCTGGCAACATCAGTGCCTGAAAACCGTGGAAAGCAGTATGTGCAGCAGCCTGGACGAGTCTGTTATGTACGTTTCCCTTTGGGGGCTGTTCTGCAATGGATTTGAATTAGGCTCAAGATATGAATCTATAAATGTGGTATTTTTGGTCATGCCGCCTGTTTCATATTAAACCTCTGCAGCTTGTTTCTTTCTCCTTTTTTTTTTTTTTTTTCATATTAGCGGCTGTGCAGGGTGCAGAGTACTGCCTCCACGTCATCAGAATAAAAGGTAGGAGAGTCAGGGGAGCAGGGGAAAGGTGCAACGTTCTCCTACCAGTGCAACATTCAGGGCCTCAGTGGCGGGTGAACTGAAAGAGTGGAGAGATGTTAATGAGAGAAAAGAGGCAAATTCTCAGATTCCAAGTCTTGTTCATCTTAGAAATAAGGAAGAGCATCAACAGGCAAAAAATAAGAGAGACAATTTCTGGTTTTCTGTGGGTCTGGGGAAGGAATCCATGTTCAGACGTGTACAGTCTCTAGTCCTTCTTAGTCTGTAAAGTCAGACCAGCAGAGAAGCAAGTACTGTTCAGGATGGGCATGCCAGTCTCTGGTAGGTGGGTTGTTTCCCCCCACCCACCCATTTCTGGCACAAAATTTCACTACAACCAAAGGTGAAGAAGTAGTTTTTAATGCAATTTCATTCCAAACTGATAAAGGTCTATTCTTTTATCTTGCCTGTCTCCTGAATCAGATATATCTTTGAAACTGCTCTTAAAGCGTCATATCTGTATAAGAAATGGATCTAATTCCTGATTTTTTAATGCAGAGAGCTTGCCTCTGGCACAAGTGCATGATTTTGCTCATCATATACATTATGATGAGATACACATACACATACACATACACATACACATACACATACATTACTAGGCTCTGTAAAAGCAGAATCAGGCTCAAATGACTGCAAGTCTTTTTATCCATCTAGAAAAAAGCCTAAAAAAAAAGGAGGGGCTAAATGGTTTCAGGTATGTGAGTTTAATGACATGGAGAACAAAGTCGGTGGACTTATTTCAGATTTATACTGTATAGCCAACACTAGAACGTGGCCAAGTATCCTCCCCTTGGACTTTTCATCGCTTCATTTTACTAGTTGCTTAGGACCTGTGGATCCTAACTCTTTGAACATTTGCCTTCAGAGGAATTAAATTAGATTATTGGTAGCTTTCATCCTGCAGTCTCAGTTGCTCAGACTTTGGCAAATGTCCTACAGAGGAACAACCTTTGGGACCTGCAGAGTAAAGTGCAGAGAAGACTGAGACAAAACTCATGCTAATACACCATAACTAGTAACAAACCAAACCCTTAGAGCTGGGAGGTTTGCTCTTTCCCAAACATAGAGATGTGCCTGGTGTCCTTGGGTCAGATCGGTGCTGCCACGCTCTGCTGCAGCATTAGGAGCAGTGCTCGCTCCTGAAACTTCGTCAGCAGATTGTGCAACAAAATATCCCAATGCATGGGAGATTGAGAGGGGGGAGATTGTGGCTTTTGGTGTTGGTTGATTGTTTGTTTGTTTGTTTTTTAACAAGGGAAAGTTTTTATATAGAAAGGAGGATTTTCCAGACAAGAGCTGATCAATTGCAGTTAGGGAGGACTCACTTCTGAGGGAACAGGATTTGCTTAGGTGGATAGCACAAGCCATCAGGCTGTACAAGATCACTTTGCTCTCACACTGTTTTTCTCAGGGGCTGCATCTTCAGCAAAATGGTGAGTTAGACACTGAATGTCTCTCTGCGTTGCCTCATCACTTCTAATTACCCTTACTTGCTCTGCTCACAAGAGTTTCTAGAGAAGATGAGATCTGTTTTTCTAATGCATTGTCCAAACTTGTATGAGCAAATCACTTTAAAGAACTGTTTAAAAGGAAGCCATTTAGGAAAATTCCTATAGAAATGAAGTGTTGCGTGACCCCTTCAGTGACCAGCGGTCCCCAGTGCTGCAGGGCAGCGGAAGTCTGTGCTCCCCTCAGAGATGTCTTCTCCTGGAAGCTGGCCCAGAACCGAGTAGGAGGAGCCAGGGACTTTTGGCAAGATTTCTGCCGATCCTTCACAACTCTGCAGAGATAAATCACCAAAGCTGCCTTTGGTAGAATCCAAACCACTCTGCTTCAGAGGGAGAAGTTTGCAGCTACGGTCCAAGTGACGTCTCCCACAGCAGGCATACCTGTCAACTCCTTCTGGACCACTCGCTGCTGCCAGGAAGTGATGCTTGCAAATCTGTGATGCTGCAGGAGTGGCAATCAGTTCAGCTAACTGGCAGGGCAAAGAGCTGATCAGACTCCTTTCTTTGCTGAGTCACCAAACAGTTATTAAGCTCTTAAAGTCTCCTTTGCTTATTTCCAGTAGGCTGGAACAACACTTCTCTTTCCCTTTAAAGAACTACCCAAGTGCTTATGTTATGAAGTGGCTGCTGAGTTTGAGACGAGTCAGGAACTGACACACTCAGCACAACCCATCAGCTGGGGACAGTCCATTTCCTGCTCGCTGAAAGCCAGCGAATATTTACAACTTTTTTTTTTTCTTTTTTTTTTTTCCCAAGCAGTAAAAAAAGAACAACATTACAACAGGGTGCTTGATTGTTCTTCTGCTAAAATGTATTTGTAATGTCACCTGCTCACAGGTACAGAAGAGGCCCACATTCAAACCAGCAGGCAAATGAAAGGCACAGGATTGGGTCCTGGGAACAGAAATGGAGGCCAGCCCTTCTCTTTGCTTTCACGAGTGCAAGCATCCCTTCAGGAAGCCTGAACTAAGCACTGTAGAGTAAAGGACACAGCAGCCCTTGGAGAACAGCATCCTAGATATGCAAAAAAAAAAAAAGATAAAAAGTCCAAAAGGTGAGGAATTCCCAGAGCTTGGACTTTCTGAGAACAAGGAGCAGTGAAAGTGGAGAAGCCTTGCACTGCAATGGGTGGAGGCCTGAGGACTCTGGAGCTCCTCTTCCATTGCACCGGCTGTGGGGAGCAACAGTTGGCAAGATTTGCTTCTGCCTTCCAGGTGCTGGTGATTGCTTCTGGCTTGGTCCAAGTTCCTGTGCAGATTTCAGCACAGGCACAGGTGCCGCACTTCCTTGCAACAGACACCTCCCTCCAAGACGCAATCTGGGATGAGGAGCCACCCAAAATTCCCCTTCCATCTCCCCCCTTGCAGAGGCACAACCCACGCAGCAGTGAGACTGTGACAGCTCTAGCCAATGTGGGGAGGGGGGCAGGTTGCACTTAGCAGGTGCTACACCATGAGTGGGAGATGACGGGTAAGAAGTGGGAGAGCAAAGAGCTGAGCATGTTGCAGATGGCACGCTTGTCTTTTCATTTGTCTCTGGTTTTCAAGTCACCCTGTAGCTTCAGTTCAGTTTGTTCTTGATTCAGCCAGCTGGCATGCTATGAATGTTAAGAAAACAAACCAAAACAAGAAGCGGGTCTGAGTTTATTGCTCTGAAATTCACACATATGTATGTAAATTTAAGCAAGACCACTGCATGCTTCAACGCTTGCTGCCCACTCAGTTGTAAAGAAACAGGAAGCCATAACTATGCCAAACATTTTTCCTAAGTAAAATGTGTGTATGAGAGTCATATGTGTATCCATTTATACAAAAATGTGCATGTATAGATATATTTGCATGTATATATAGTAATACATATAATCCATTTTACATGTGTATAAAAGGTGCGTGTGAAAGGCAGCCAGCAACCTAACAGGCCAATAAAATCACACCCTGGGTGCTTCAGCTAGAAAGCACTGAGAATTTTATTAAATCTGCTATTGAGCTTGGCATGTAAATCAACCCTTACCTAGTGCTACCCATAATATTCCTCAGGAAATGGCACTGTGGAGAAATTTGAGAGTGCTCAGTCCTTGGAAGGGACACGAGATGTATATTAGACCTTCCAGTGGGAGCATAGAGGAGACTGTAAACACCCAGGCAGAGCAGTGCTAGGGATCTGCTGGAAATTAGTGCTTTTTCTCATTGGGAAATGGAGTTGTGTGAAGATCGAAGCCTTTTGAGGAAATGGATTGATTTTGGCAGCCTCTTCCCTTCGGGAAAAGTGAGGTGAAATGGCTTGCTTGGAACCGGCAGTCATATCTCATCCATGCCAGTCATTCAGTGCCTCACATAGTTTTCTTTCTCGAGAGACGTTGCACTGAGGCTGTGATGGGGGGAACACACTGCAGACCGGGAGGGGGAGGCCAGCTGAGTCTGAATTCAGGGCGAGCAGGGCTGGGGAACTGCAAATCATCGCCAGGTCTTGCTGCAGCACAGGCAGGGAGCATCATGTCAGCCAACAGCAAATAGCTCCCCATTGCCAAAAAGGGCTCTTCAGTTGACCTCTCATCATTGCTTTTCCTCACAGTCCTGGATGAAACAGTGTAGAAAATACCAGAATTGCCCAAGGGAGATTGCATTTCTCAGTTAGGCTCTAGCTGATAAGGCATTTGAAGAATTGTGTTATCCATGCAAGAATATTGTTGGAGAAATACTCACTTAGTTTAGAAGTAAACAGATGCTATAGGAGGCTGTTGTTTTACAAACCCGTACACAGTGAATTGCTAACAAATGGACTAATAAGGCTCTGAGATAGTTTGTGTGTAAGGATCAAGCACTGTCTACCCTGTGTGAGCAGAGAACTACTGAGTTATTGCATTAGTTTGGCTAAACTGCACTCAGCTGATGTTTCTCAGATTAGCCGGGTCATCCTGATGAAGTTCACACCAGCAGAACCAAATTCAGGTACAGTCTCAGTACGGCCAGACCAAAGAGATGCTCAGCAGACTATCTTCCTCTTCCAGCTCTGGTCTGCCCCACTTGTGTGCTAAATAGCGTTGCTTCCCATCTCCTTCTACTCTTCCTTTGTCTTTCCTCCATTACAGGATCACCCCAACTGCTTTGAAGGCCCTTCATCTCCCTGAAATTCTTCTTCCATTTTGGACAGTGGACTGCTCTGCAGACAAAGGAGGAGAGAAGGAGCTATACTGAGACACTAATAGCATATAACACGTACTTACAAACCTGCTCTTGTCTAGGTGCTGCCAAGTGGGCTGGGACATGATGTGTAACAGCCAGGGCTCTGCTGTGACACCTCCAGTCACTCTCTGTGACTTCTTCTCCTCTGGGGTTACTACGTGTTGGCAACAGCCACTCCACATCTGTCCCTCAGTGCTGCAGGATGACAGTTGTCTTTTTTTTTAATGAACACTACCAAAGCACAGGGGGATTAAAAGTAGCCACATGCTTGGCTGAATACAGTGAACAGTTTCAGATGAAAAAAATGAAGCAAGCTTCAAAAATTCTTCAGTATTTCAGTTTGCCATGAAAAATCAAAATGCTTTGATTTTATCCTTTTAAAGGAACCTTCCTTGTCTAAAAGTTAATTGAACCAGTAAGATAATTCAAGACAAAATAAATGGTTCCATATTGATAATCCATTTTTTTCTTTTATTACTGTTCCATTAAAAAAGTTCAGCTCAGTCCAATTCAATTTTCTCATTCCTTCCTGAGTTTCCTAACTCAGCTACCAAAAGGTCAGTCTCTTTCCAGCTCTTTTTTATCCATACTCTCAGTCTAATTCATCCGTACTCTCAGCCTCTTCCTTGTCTCGCTATTTACTGTTTATCAAATCTGAAAAACTGAACCACTTTGTTCCTCCTTTGATAAAGGTGTCCCTTCACCACCAACCTCCTTGCTTTCCTCCAATGATTGCTTCTAAGGTTCAAGTCTTTTTAGTATCCCTGCTCTAATTTGGACATCAAGCGTGTGTAACTGCTCATGCTAGGGCAGTGTGTCTTTGGGACTGGGCATTCATAGAAGGTCCTTAACTTGTGAGTATGATAATGGCCAGGTCCTCAGCTGCTGTAAACTGGAACAGCCCCAATACCTCCACATGGTTACACTCCTCTGAAGAGAAGGTTCATCCAGAAAGACCACAAGATACTGTACAGGGGGAGAGCTAATGGTCACTTTGCTGATGTGTAGCCAGTTTCATTCTGTTATGTCTATCACTTTTATTAGACTTGCTTTCCTTACAGGCAAAGCCCTTGCACGCCTGCTATTTGGGTAATCTGCTCTTCATCACCTGGTGTATTTCAATCCACATATTTACACGATTTGGGCTATGTGAGAAATAAGATCCACATCACCCCACATCTGTACTCCCACTCTGGAAAATATTTCACTGCTGTGCTGTCAGGAATCATTACAAACCTGAGGAGCCAATACCCTCATATGAATGCCTCCAATTTGCCTCCAAGACCAGAGATGATGTATGAGCTGTGTTAGGCTCTCTGCTTTCCCCTGTGCTCAGAAACGCAACTCCGCTCTGGGAAGGAGGATGCTCACTGCTGCAGAAGTCTAAACACATCTGCGCTCAAGGAGCAGAGAGCCATAAAGCCCCAAGCCTCCCACCACTGAGGTGCTCCACTGGCTGTGCAACCCAAAGAACTCCAGCAGAGGTATAACCATGCGAACGGCGCTGCCAGTCGGGGAGGGAATAGACACCAGTGAGGTACCGTAAGAGTAAGTTGTGACTCTCTCCCAATTTGACAAATGACATCTCACTTGCAGTGCGATCCTGCAGGATGGGGAGGACCGTGCTCATCCTCCTGCCGGCAGCTGCACTCTGCCTGCTGAACTTCTATGGCAAGCTGCAATGGTGTGACCCATCGGTGCTGACAAGTGTCCGGCACTAGCTCATTCCACAGCTACTGGTACACACCAGGATGCCTCCCAAGGCCTTTCTGTAGACTTTCTCTCTACCTCCTGGGTAAAATAGGGATGACAGCATGTCCTCACCTCACAAAAGTATTAGAAGGATAAACGTCTTAATGTGAGCATGCTAAAGCCCATATGAATACTTCAAACAGATGCTGCTTCTGCTGAGACCCAGTTAAGCAAGGCATGAAAACCTGTGGGTGTCTTTTAAAGGCACAAAACCAGTTTTTAAATTTTTGCTTGTGTTTTTCCTGTTCATTTTGATGGGTAAAATCCACCTCAACAATTTTTTCTTCTGATAATTGTGTTTAAAAAGGAAGGAGGTTGAAAAGGGTAAAGAGCAGTCAGAGGAGAGAGAATATTTTCCTGCTTGGCTCTTCCTCAGTGTCCCTTTCTTCACCAGGAATAAATTGTACAGAAGAAGTTTCAAAGCAAATAGTATTCTCAATAGAATCTGGATAATTATTTTCTTGTGAGAAGAGGAAAAAAATCCATAAAAGAAAAAGAAAATCCACAAAAATGCTCTATCAGAAAATAAGCACTAGCCACAGGAACTCTTCATAGGTCCCTGCTATCATTAGCCCAGGGCTGCAGTGGCTGCAGGCTGTCCCTCAGCCCCGGTGGCCTCGCAGCTCGCTGGCAGGCACTGCGGTGGGACACCTCCGGCTGCGTGGCTGCACGTGCTCCCATGGCAGCGAGGGCATCCAAGCGAGAGCTCTTCCCTTCCGAGCCTCGCCTGAGCTCCTGCAGCCAGCAGCACACCTCCGCCTGGACCCACACCTTCTTCTTCTCACCCCACACCTCTTGGAGGGGTGAAAGAAAAGAAAAAGGGGCTTAGGAGTGACTTGAGAGAGGCTCAGACACCATGACCCTCAGATTCCTATCAGCACGTGAAATCCAAGCTCTCTTTTCTCTGTGTTTACTGCCCATTTAAAAGGGTTTCCCTGTTTTATGTCAGCTCACGGATGACACAATGTCACATTCAGAATTAATGAGGCCAGTGAGGCCGGGAGAATGTCATTAGACTAAATGCAAATGCAGTGCTCAGAACCAGCCCAGACCTTTGCCCCAAAGCCAAATGAATTCAAGGCTAAATCTTGGATGTAAATAGCCCAGGGCATGACCCAATTCTGTTTCAGACTAAATCCAGACCTTGAACTTCAGAAAACTGTTAGTTTTTTTACTTTTAATTTTCATGCACTACTTAGTTTTCTGTCTGTATGCCAGATACGAAAGAAGAAATGCAGAAATACTGCAAAGGAGGTCATCCTTCAGCTCCCACCAGTCAGACCAGAAGGGGAAGCGGCTAAAAAGTCTAAATGCGTTTGAAAGATTTCCAGCATTCATTTGCAGACTCCCCAAATCTGGATCAATTCCCAGTGATCATCCAATCTGCTAGGTCTTTCATGCAAATTGATCTCAGCAAGGTCTACTCCATCACATAAAAAGACACCCTATCTTTTCTGTCTGAATGATGTCTCCTAGGGCTGAAACTAAAAGGAATGGAAATAAATATTCTCAGGGAACCTGTGTAAGGGAGGTTTTTACCTGACATACTGCCTCTGAAATGAGCTCAAGGTGGCCATAGCCTCCAGCTAGTCCACAGCTTCTCGTACGGCATAGGTGGGAAGAAGCTAGATTTTGCAGTTTACACATAATTCACCTTTTTTTTCTTCATTCTGAAATGGAACAAAAGCCAAAATAAACAAACAGAAGAAAAGAAATACTGAAAAACGAAGACGAAAGGGAAAGACAGTCCCATGCAGTTTTTCTAGACATAAAAGTTCCTGATGATTCATTTTGGCAACAGGTTTCACTTTCAAAAATTCCAGTTTTCAAAAAGGAAAATAACTGCCATGCATCTTCTGTGACCTTTTATTTACTATAAAATTATGAGTGTTAAACTTACTTTTTTTGTTGCAGTTGCTGATTTTGTTTGATGTCCTTCTTTGCCTCTACTTAGGCAGCCTGAATAGTTTTTATGTTGAAACCCTTGTCTTTGCCTTTTCAGTATAATGTCTCTCCTTCCCCACACAGAGATGTCATTGCTTGTCATATGCTCAATGAGATGAGCATACGATCCCTGTGTTCCACAGAGCTTCCACAGTTCCTACTGACCTCAGCATCTTCACTGAAACTAAACTGCAAAATTCAGAATTAAAATGAGGTTCAGATTTCAGCTCTAGTGTTTGGAACCTGGGCTGACTTTTAAAAGTGTACGAAATGAGGGATGGGGCATAAGGCTCTCAGCTGCTAGATACCAGGCTGTACTGGCTTTGCCTAGCACTGCCCTCTGTAAAGAAATCCTGTATCCCAGGATCTGCTAGATGAATAACTCACTGTGCAAGCAAGCAGGTTCTCTCTGAAAGCTCTGCATAAAGCTTGCATCTGTACATATCTTTCTTTTTCTCAGGTCTGCTTTTATTTCTGATGGCTTGTAGCCAGGGCAGGGTTTACTAGTGAAATTCACATGGGAGTAGTTTTGAAAGCCTAAAAATCAATCATGGCTTTAAGCTTTCCACCCCCCCGCTTTTCTGTAGGAATAACACCTCTCCATCACCCTCCCTTCTCCCCACTTTGCATTGCTCTGGTAAGTTATTTACCAATAAAAATTCCACAGACAACACATAATTGGATTTCTATAAAAGCTTTCAAAACTGAGCTGGACTGAGTTGCAAGCGGCTGACAATTAACTTGACAGCGGAGTTAGCACTTCCAGCTTTGCATCTGTTTTCACTGCCTGCTTCTTTCAGAGCAATCATTTTCTCATTTTATTCTAGTTGTGGAAGGAGCAGGTGAAAACAAGGCACAGTTTCTTTAGCGGCCAGCTCTGGTGGTTGGCTGATGCTCATTGGAGTGCCAGTGAAATAATGCCCTGGGAACTGCTACTGGCAATGGCTTTTAAACTGGTGCTTAATGGGAAAGGGTTTGAGGTAAGAGAAGGGTATACAACAGTGTGCAGACCAATTTTTAAGGATACACCTCATCTGGGCAATCCAGAATCACAAGTGAGATGGGCCTTGGAAGCTGCGAGACAGAAATGGTTTGAGTTTTGCTCCCAGTGGTAACACTGATTTGGACAAGACCAGCTTCCCTCTGATGAACAGTGCGAAGCACAACCACGGAGCATTGCATCCTCGCATCTGCCACCACAGATGTTCCTGCAGCACAGGACAGACATCCAAACCACTCAAGCCAACCAGCCAGCAAAAACAGCTCAAACAGCAACAAATACCTTTGCAGGTTGCTTTCTCCTCCTTTCCTTCACTCCATCTTTTCAAGCCTTTGTGCAGAGGGGCAGAGGAGGCTACACTCTTCCCTGAGGCAGGTAAGTGATGGGGATGGAGATGCAGATGCAGATGGATGGCACCTGGGAGTCTGACTGCTCTCTCCTCCCTCACCATCCCTTCCCACACCATTGTCCGCTTCCAAAGGGGCTGTGCATAGCCCAAGGGCCAAGGTTGCCAGGCAGGGGGATTTGTACCACTAAGGTACACAGGCAATCCAGACTGGTGTTTGCAAGAGAGCAAAAGCATAGCTGGGAGTCGCTTTGTGCCTCTGGGTAAATCCCTCTCAGCTCACAGGGTGAGCTTTGCCTCTTCTCCCAAGTGCAGCTCTCCCACGAGAAATGGGTGCTTGTCCCTCTGGAGCTGGGCTGGGCTTCCTTGCAAAGAAGGACCACCAGTGTCTCCTTTCCTTTGCAGCTGGCTCCACTGCTTCTCTACCGTGGCTGTGGGCTGCTCCCCTCTCCATTACCTGTTCCAATAGTTTTTCTTTCTCAATCCAGGAATGAAGGTGACAGAGCTCTTCCTGTTACCAAGGGCCCTTTCCACACCCTCCAGGAATTCACTCTGCTCAGCCTGTCAACCTCCATGATCCCAGATCCTTCTCTTTTTCATGTTTCACATAGCAAGCCCATTCATCATCCCTGAAGCCCTGACGAGGGCTAGGTCTGAGTTTGATTTCCTAGCTGGCACCAGAAAGGAGTGGACTGCCTTGGGGCTGCAGGGACGTCCAAGCATTTCTGATGAAGCAGGCGGAGGTTACAAATTAGATTCAGGTCTAAACCAAACTTTCAACTCCAAACAGTTCTGAAATGAAGCTCAGGACTGAATATGGTCTTGAAGTTTAGTCTGAGTTTGGTTCCTAGTGTGAAAAGGAGCTACGTAGCGTGAGCACTTTGGAGCTGGGCTGCCTTGAACCTTCTAAATGAAACACACAGGGTATTTCTTAGCTTGTCTGTCTGAGGGCCAACAGCTGGAGGCCAGGGCAGGAAAATACGAGCGCCTCAGCAGAGCTTGACACGGAGCGTCTTCCTAGAGCCACTGTCTTGGCCTGGGCCACCCACCTCCATGTCCTTCTGCTAGTGGTGTCCGAGAGGAAGACTGGTTCTGTTGCGGGAAATGTAATTGCTTTACAATTTGCTTCCTGTTTGAACAAAACCAGAAGACGGTTATTACTAAACCATTTTAAAGGCAAAGAATTTCAGGAGAATTGAATTAGGAGTATGGAAACAGCATTTTTTGAGGCATTCTCAACAAAGATTAAAAAAAACAACAGCAAAACTGATGAGAGCAGCTTTTTCCATTTCGAATGAATGTTTTGAAACAAAATAACTTTATTTTGTTCCAAAGCTCAAGTAGAGGCAAGTTTTCTTTTTGCTTCATTTCGTCTCCCTGGAATATTGAAAAACATCTGTCATGATGGCCAGGTCCCTCTTGCCTCCCTGCAAATATTGCTTTCACTTGAAACCACATTTTCTGATAGGAAAAGCTTTTTGGGCAAAAACCCCACTTCAGTCTTTGTGAGAACGGACACGGAACTGTCTGGGAACAAGCTGTAACTCAACGCAACGTCTCCGTTCATGGAGAACTTCTTTGTCCACTTGGTTCCCCCCCAGTACACGGGCTGGTAAATAAAACATAAAGGCCTGCTGCTCCCTGCAGCCCCAGCAGATGGAAGTAATCTGTACTGGTTGCATATCATTTTACACCCTGGGGAAATCAAGCAGGTGGTGACACGGTTACCTTTAACCAGGACTTTAAAGCAGTTGCAGTCCCCATGGTGCCACGGGCAGCCTCCCCCTCCAGCCAGCAGAGCTAGAGGAAGGACACGGAGCGAATGGGTGGGTGATACACACATTTTCTGCAGCCCCCTTCTCTCATCTGGCGTGTTGACTCTGTACCCCACCAGCTGTGGCTGCCTGTGGGGGGACCTCTGGCTTGCTGTGCCACCTGAAAGGAGTCAGTTGCCCACCGCAGGGGAGCCCCTGCCCTCCGCATGCGCTTCGCCCACCTTCCAGCCGGCTGGGAACAACCTTCGGAGGGGTCTCACCAGCCGCAGCAAAAGCTGCAGCCAAGGCTAGAATGCAAATACTGCTTCCAGTCTCCAACCTAATCCTTTTTGCCCGATTTCAGCATGCTGACTCCTAGTCTAGAAGGGCTATTTTTCCTTGCTGCAAAATTCTGCTCAGATTTAAGACTATTCCTTCTTCCCCTGCAAATGATTTTATTTTACTTATCCATGTATTTCCGGCAGGTCACCCCAGAAGGGAAGGGTTAAATTCTGCAGTGATTTGCAAGTGAGACCACTCTGCTCTGGCAGTGTCTGTGCTCCCCACCCCTGGTCCCTGTGCTTGATGAGGTTCAGGTCAGGAATAACTTGTGCAAAAACGCTGTAGGGATGAGGTGATCTGGGACCTGCTCATTCCTTTGCTGAATGATTAGAAAAGATTTCAGAGCTCCCCCATCTCTACCCCGCCTGTTGTCTTTGAAATATTCCATGGGATCTGGAAGGAAAAGTCAATTATGTTTCTTAAAAATATCAGTTGATTTTATAAAAAAAATTTGCAGTCTTCTCCTTTTCTGTTTTTCAAGAAGATTCACGGAAAGGGAACAAAAAATTGAGTGTGCTTTTTAAAAAATTTAAATAAAAATAAATTAATAAAATAAAAAAATAATAAAAAGTTTCAGGTTTTGTATTTCAGTTTTCAAAAAAACCCCAACCCTAGAGCAGTAAAATAAAAAAGAAAAAAATATAGGAGAGGGAGGATTCAGGGGAGAAGGAAAGTCACATTCATCTTTGTCCAAAGTAAAAATCTATTTTAAACAGCAAGCATCATGCAACAAATCCCTCTGCCCATCGTTTCCCTTGCCAAACACAGAAACAATCCAAACCTTTATTAACACGGGATTTGTCTACACACAACTGTGTTGCTTTAAGAGAACATGGAAGCAGCACATATCTCATGCAATTTCCGTACATGGTTTTCCTTGTTGAAATGCACCTTCTAGCTGGATCGTTCATTTCAGTAGACAGCTGGGGATACGCTGGGCCAAAGTAAGGCATCTTTATTTTGGTATTATCTCATTTACATCGATGGCTGCACATCTCCTCCATGGGTGGAAAAACCACATTGCAGATAAAAGCTGTGGTGGGGCTGGCCTTAAAACAAGTTACCTTTGCTACAAAAAAAGGAGTAGTGTCTGATGACTCCGCCAAGCCCTTCAAACCATTTCTGAATGGAGTAAGGCTACCAAAGGGGAAAGCACACTTTTAGTTTATAACCTTATCTGTGCCAGGGGTTTTGCTCCACTGGCTTCACACTCCTATCTCACACAGTTACAGCAGCAAAGCTTTAGGCCAAAGTGTATTTCTTTTGGTGAAAGGAAAGCTATCAGGCAGATAGTACCAACACAGTGCCAAGAAAGGGCTGCTTGATCTGCACAGCCTGTTGGATTGCTCCTTTCAGCACTGTTGACAGGAGAATAATCCGGTCAATAGTATAAAGCTATTGCTTATATCAGTGGGGACCCTATCCCAAAAGGAAGCTCTGGAATCAGAAGTGTGATTAGCGGCAGGAAGAGTGATTACAGCCTAGGAAAGCATGTTGTGCAAGAAGATACCGAACATAGTGGGACTCGCTTTACAGTGGAGATAAAAAACTAGAGACATTATGGAAGCAGACAGGACTATCAGGGCTGTATTGAAGCCAGATCATCGCAGAGCTTCTGTTGCTGTGTCTCCTAATGCTGGAATATCCTGGATGTGCACAGATACTCCGTGAAGTTGAGTCATAACATTTGAATGTAACTAGAGGAATGGCTTCTCCACATGCTGCAAATAAATACGAGGCTTTTGATGCCTGGAGATTAGAGAGATTCCGAGTAAAAAAGGACATTCCTCAAAGCCATGGAAATATTCACAATGATATTAATACAGCTTCAGAAACAAGAGTTTGGGGAAAGTTATAAAACATATTGGCAGACAAGTGCTAATAAAGTAAATTAGTAAGCAACTTCCCCAGCGGGCAGTTTCTCTCTTCCTTAGGAGCACCTGGTTTTGAATATAGCTGGAGTCGGGATATGGCCCAGATGTCTCAGGCAATTTGGCAAGCTTGTGGTTCTTCCCTTCTGAATTTACTCCTATAAGTCAGCTAAGGTTCAAAATGATCAGTTTTCTGTCTTCCGTCCTCTGCATTTTCTCAATATCTATTGCTGCTTTCCTTATTCACACAAACAAGGCTAGTGTTAGCGGATCGGAGTCCTCTAACCAGCATCCCCGCTCCTATGAACTCTGGAGTCTGAGTTTTGTAGAAAGACAAAGACTATTTTTATATGGATTTTTGGTTTTAGCCAAGACTGGGTTCCTCTTGTGGCATTTCCAGACCAATAGCAAACCTCTGGAGGAAGTCGGGGCTCGAGAGATTTTCAGCTTCATTTTGCTCACTGTAGAAGTTGGAATGACTTGGATAAACATTGGTTAATCAGTACAACTCCTCATGCTTATCTGCCACAAACCCCGGCTGCCTACTCCATACTATTCCCCCAGCACTAGTTTTTGCCAGACATAATCACAAACATTCCTGTTTCCCGATAACACAGAGAGAAGCAAAGTTGATTCAGAAACATTTTCCTCTGTGTGAGAGAGCGGGCAGCTGGGGCTGTTGCTTGCACCCGGGGGCTGATGCTTGAAGGGGCTTGCCAGAGCCAGTCTGACTTCCAGCCCCGCTGGGGAGATAGGCAGCTGAGGAAGCGTGACTTCTGGAGAGCATAGATAGCCTGGGATAATCGCCTCTTGTAAGCCACTGAAGTAGGTTTCTTGAATTTCCCTTCCCGATAGCGTGGTGAAGTGTGTGTGTGAGATGGTGACACTTAGGAGAGAAATGAAGAAGCAACTGGAGGAGTTAGCTTCTGAATGGATGCTGGAGTGACATGCATTTTTGGTGAGCCTGATAAATTCAGCAGATTTTATGGTTACAGATTTTATGGTTACAGAGGGAACAAAATTATTTCTGGGGGTTTCTTCAGCTGAGGGAAAGTTTGCAACTAAAAAAATGCAGAGAATATTTTGAAAAGGTGGCAACATTCCTTGTTCACTCTCCTAAAAGGGCTAACTTTTATTTGAAAATCTTTTGGTATTACATTTTGGGCATTTTTGGTTTGGACTGAATACAAGATTTAGGATGGAGTATTCCTGTTCATTTTATCTTTTAACGTAGCCAGAAAAAAGTATGTATTTGAGCCTCCTTATATTTTTGGTCTTGATTCCAAACAGAAAGAACTAAGGTGAAGACATAACATGAACTAAGGCAACAGTGGCCACTCAAGAAATCACATAGCTTTTCTGGACTGCTCTTTAGAAATCTCTCTGGGCTAAAGTACAGCTCTTAGCTCAGCCCAGAATTCCCAAGGGAAAACTCGGAAGGCAAGAAGGCGTAAACATCTGAAGAAGATTAATCTTCTCCCTGGACAAGGGGAAGGAATGGAGTATTTACCTAGCAGTTTATTTCAGAATAACAGTCTGAAATATTATTCAGAATATTATTCCAAATAAAAATCTGAAATCTGAAAGTTCACGTGGCTGTCTTCATACCCAGCTACCTGGCAGCAAGGGAGGCAGGAAAGCACTTGATCAGTGCAGGGTCTGTCCTCTCCAAACACATGATTTTGGAGAGGATAGGGAAAGGAAAAGAGCTGATGGGATTAGCTCTGATACACAGTTTGCTGCTAAAACTCACAGCTGATGTGCTGCTGTGCTGAGAAAACAAGCGGCACTCCAGCCTTCTCACTCCCTGATTTCTGGTGGGCTTTCCCCCACACCATCATTAAAGCCAGACCTCTGTAGGCATGACCACCAGCCTACCCCAGGGTCTGGAACTGGAGATCCAGCAGTTTAACCTCCCCTTTTTGCCTCCTGCTTCCTCCCCTGTCTCTACCTTCAATTGCCTGTCAGCTCATCCCTATCCCCTG
Organism: Chionis minor; assembly: GCA_013398295.1. Classification (NCBI taxonomy): domain Eukaryota; kingdom Metazoa; phylum Chordata; class Aves; order Charadriiformes; family Chionidae; genus Chionis; species Chionis minor. The sequence goes on from VZSF01000503.1 coordinate 1,117,354, forward strand.
CACTCCTGACACAGGGGCTGGCTTTGTGGAGCCCTGGGCTCTTGTGGGCACAGCTGGGAGCCCCTGGATTTGCAAACTTCAAGGTGGGTGTCCTGGGGTGCTGCTCAGGCTGGCTTGGTTGCACTAGGCATCTGCTGAGGCTTAGACAGCAGACCTACCTGTTTCAGATCAGATTGTTACCCTTGGACACAGAGGACACTGGAGTATAAATCCTGGACTGCAGGAGATGAGATTACATCTTTACATACATTAATTTACATCCATGTCTATAGTTCTCCTAGCTGTTTTGAGGACATTTCTATTTCTTTATTTTCTCAGGTTACCAGTGACATTAATAGCTCAGCAGCAGCTGCTGCCAAAATAATGATCCAGTTTATAGGCCCAATGAAGAACAACCTTTTACATTATTTGAGATAAATAAATCTTAATTCCCCAAAGAGACAAAATTATTTCATTCAGTAAGGTAACCCAGCAAAGAAATGTTTTCCCTCCAAAGGTTTCAAGAAGTGCTAGTAATACGGAATGCAATCACCACAACACATTTATTTATCCATTTTCCCTCCATCACTTGTCATATACTTTTAAAACCAAGCTGACTCCCAAAGGGACCAATTCACAAGACATTTACAGTAAAAGTTATGTCCAGCCAAACCAGATGGAATGCAGATAGTGCAGGATACAACAGGGGAGCAGATGTTTTCTAATCATTCCTGCATCATTCCTGGTCACTAGCCAGTTGTATTGGGATTACCCAGTCCACACGCAAGAGCAGCATGGCTTTGCACTCTGCAGAGACACACGCTAATCCAGATGCCTGCTTGGAAGAAAAATTAGGAGACTCGGCACTGGTATTTTTACGATGTCTTGCTGTTGCACCTCATTTAATTTTTGTGTTGATGGTAAACAAAGGGAATGAGTATCAAAACTTAAATCACACTTTTGACAGCCATCTCCAGGACCAGTGTGGCTGCTCTGCAGCCTTCTCCATCTCCAGGAGAGGTGCATCAGCCCTGCAAGGCTGCACACACCTCCTCGCTGGCTCCCAGCCGTTGTATCTCAACCCTTGCCAGGGACAATATAATTCATTTTTGCAAGCTCACTGTCATCTCTAAGTCATCCTTTGAATTCTATTAAATGTCATGGGCTTTTTTTCCCCCTAAGGACTGAATACCTCTTCAGTCTGAATTCTGAGAAGAAATCACTCTTGTTTTCATTTAGACAGTGGATAAGAAACAAATGGTTTCTGGAATAAAAATATTTATTCCAGACAGACCTACAGTGAAATCTCCCAATTCATTTACATATATGCAGACATATGTAGAGACAGACACGCATAGATGCCCATACACATCAAATTATCTAATCTACATCTATCTATATCTATATCTAATCTATATCTATATCTATATACCTATCTCTATCTCTATCTCTATATATACAGTCACACACAATGCACTGCAAAGATATGCAGAGACAGTTCCATGATGCTTTTGCTCATATTGTCCTGGAATCGAACCAGAACAACGTTTCCTGAGTTAATGCAGAGCTGCTTTCATTCAAGAGGTCATATGGATTAGACAAATCTTTTTTTCTTTCCTTGGGAAGCTGGAATTTTCTCAGGAGATCCTATTCACACGTCCGTGACCTGCATTTCACTGTATGATGGTTACTGTATATTTACATTCCAGTGGCACCTGAAGTGGGGAAATAGATTCAGGGTTTTTTACAAGGCTCTGGATATGTTTGTGCCTCCTGGGCTTTCAGACTGTGTGTGGTGCCTGGCCTGCCATCAGTCCCTCATCAAGCTGGTCCCAGCTGTGCCTGCAGGTATTGCACTCAGACCTGAAGGCTGCAGAGCTGCTACATGCCCAGGGCTGTAATCACTTTAGGCACATCTGAAAATAGTCCTGATGTCTTTATAGTGCATTATGTACACATAAATCCCTGTATACATGGACAAATACTTGGGTACCTGGTCTACATAGAAACACCCTTTCCTTTCAAGAAGCCATCTGATAAATGACTGCTTCTAAAATAAATCCAGAAGTTTTCCTAACATTTCACGTGTGAAGGACTGGAATTTTGGTGCAGGCAGTCTGAGAAACTTCACTGGAAGAGGTGTCTGTATTAAGGATATTTGATGCTGGAGAGAAAGGAGCTGATGGTTCAGTGAATGTTTTCATATTGAGAGGTAACAGGGTGCAATTATTTTCTTCTTTGGCCCTCCTGCCTTTGTCAGCAAGGGAAGTACCTAAGCACCGAATGTACTTTGTAGAAGACCCTTTGCCACTTCCAGGTAGAAGAGGATTACAGGACAGACAGTGGTGATGGAGAGTCCGTCAGCCAGCTTAAGAACAGAGATATCTGTCTGCTTGGGCAAAAGCAGGAAGGCAAAATTCTAATGCTCAGGATCCAGTAATATTTACACTGCTGATAGTGACACACTAAGGGGGCTAACAGCAGCTGGACTCAGTCTGTGAGATCTCATGCTAGGTCTAACAGTTTCCATCCTTTTGGAAAGGATGGATGCATTTGGGACTTGGCTCACAGTCAACAGTGGTCAACACGTGATCGTTTCCACTGCCCTTCTAGGAAGGCATGTGGCTGGCATGCTCCATTACCTTGGCCAGTCTTTGTTGGGAAACGGTCCCAGGGAGTGAATGGGTGTTTAATTGCTCTCGCTTCCCCAGGGAGAGTCTTGAGATGCCTCTTGGCAGGGGCAGAGTATGCCTGGAAGTAGATGGAGAATTACTGCCTTGCATCAGGCCCCTCCTGGTGCCCAGAGGACTTTACTCTTTAGCTCCGCTCAGCCAAGCACTGCTCATGAGGGTGCAATTTACAGCAGACTTTGTGTGGGTGGGTCTGCTCAGAGAAGAGTGATACTAACCCAAGCACAGAGCCAAATAGAGTTTTGCTTTCCCAAGGATGACGTGAAGATAAAACGAACTATGGCTAAAAAATATTTTGCAACATGAAATCTGGAAGCTGTCAGGAACATGGAATTGCAATTACAATTCTGTCCTGTTCTCTCAGCCATGCCATAAAAAGAAGGTCACCAGGATCCTTCTGTTGATGATATCAGGACATGTCTATTGCTCTAGGTGTGGAGGCTGCAAGAAGGTCATTAAGCAGAGGAATTTCTTTACAGAGAATGGTTTTACTATTCCAGTCTGGAAAATGCTGCTTGCCTTGAGAGTAGGGCCAACCAGGAGGCATAAACTCTGCAAGGGCAATAGACCTAGATTGAGAAATTCATATCCACACCTGACCTTTCTGTTTTCACCTCTGAGAGACCATTTCCAGGGAATAAATTACCCAATCATTCATGAGTCCATTGTGTAAATACAGCCTTTTCATGATCTTCCTGAAAGCTTCAGGCATCCAGAACAGGTGAACATATGCCAGCATTTGAGGCAGAGGTTACAGTGGGTAAAGCAGACAGCAAATACAAAGTCTCCTATTACCTGTGACTTTAACTCAGCAAAACACTAAGGCATGTGCTTAGCCTGAAATTGTCATACAAGCAATAGTCACTTGTCTACTTAAAACTAGCCATGTGGTTAAGTATTTTGTTGGATCGAGGCCAGCTTGTATAGTATGATGCTACTAGATGAGTAATCAGCAGCGAGGACTGAATCCACACACATGTGGAGTGAAGGCATCACCCTGATCCATGGGTTGATCTCTGCAGGCAGCCCTTACGAAACAAAGACATACTCGCTGCCCAGGTTTAGCTTGGCGATGCCACCTGAGCAAGAGGGTAACCATCTGTGTAACTTACACACACTGGTAACTTCACTAGAGGCCCTGTGAGCAGGGTCCATTGAGCAATAAAAGCTATGTTGAAGAAACATACTGATATTCTCTGGAGACACAATTCCTGTCTCTGTACCAGACATTGCCACCTTTCTTACATGGGCATGGGCAAATGCTGTAAATATCAGGGGGAAATGATTCTGTGCACCTGCCCAGTGTTGCTGTGCTTACACGAAGGTGATTCGGTCCTCCTGGCCCTTTCCGCTGTGTGGGTGTAACATAGGTGAGCATAGATTGAATGAGGGAAGCTGAGAGTGAACGAACCAAGGATATATCTCAATATTTAACCTTTGGCTCATGGCCTGGAGAAGAGACAAAAAGGTAGGGACACCTTTGCAAAGGGCTGCTTGGGAGGGGACTGAGAGCAGGGAGCGGAGAGACTCCATCCTGCCATGTTCAGCGGAAGGAGTTGTGCTTGTTCTTTGCAAATGAGTAAATTGCAGCAAAAAAAATGTAACTCAAAAACATCACTGTTTTTTTCCCCCCTACTGCTAGAAATAACACTCGACACCTCGAGCACTGCTAAATGCTCAGGGCAAGGGAGGGCTACTGCAACTTGAAATCTTCATGTTGGTTAGCGTGTTATCTTCAGACAACCCTCTGAGGTGAGGATGTACTTGGACGTCGACTGCCACACAGAGGCCACATTCAGAGCCGTGGAGCACAGCTGGGCTCCCAGAGCCCCCCTCCAGCTGTGCCCCGGGGAGCTTTGCTATGGGAAGAGACCTGGGTGCTGCGGGCACAGGGCTGTGCTGTGCAAGGATCCATCCAGAGCAGCAAAGCCTTGCGAAACACTGCGCCCATCTCCGGGCATCTTTTTGTTTCCCTGCCTGAAGGGATTGATCCTACTCTGTAATCACGGCAAGCAGTCAAACAAGAGTTTTTTACATGAAGAATCTATGGTGTTTTTTTAATTGCTCTACAAAAAAACAGATCAAGTGAGAGAAAAACAGCCTTCAGTTAGTAAGAAAATGAGATGCGTTTTGCCCGTTTAAGCACATATGAGATTAGACAAATGGGCATTCCATTAAAAGAGGTTTTCTTTGAGGAAAATACCTAGTGCTAGCAGAGAAAAAAAATAGCTTAAGGAAGTAACTTCTAGTATTACACTGTGTCACTCGAGTATTCTTGGTGAATCTGTGCCAAAAGCTAGATTTCATTCATTAGAAACCATATACTGTTCGATGTAAGTCTGTGAATGAGTTAGAATCTGGCTTTTGTGTCTTATGGGAAATACATCATGAGATGTCAAAAACATTTCTATTCTAAAATGAAACAAGTAAAGACAAATTTGGGAATGATTAAGCATTATACGTGAAAGGACTCAGAACATTTTATTTTGCTTTCGATTTTTTAAGACTTAAAATGTTTTCATACGTTTTAAAAAAAGGTGTTCTGGAAATTTATTTTCAAAAAGAAAAATGAATCTTTCTCTGAACAGGTATCATTCAATTAAGAACATTTCAGGACTTTTGAAATGTTTCATTTTGCAGTTTCTCACTTAAAAAAAACCGGTTAAAATGAATTTCTAAAATTTTTCCATACGGAAGGAACTGCCTTCTCTTAGTTAGCAATTCTGTCATTAAAGAATATGAACCATCCTCTGAAAACCCACTTGATGAAAGACGGGCTTATTTCACAGAGCACTGGAAAGCAGTCAGCTCTGGCAAGGGCAGTGTGAAGGTTTTCAATGGCTCAGGAATTCATAATAATTAGACACTTAAGCTAAGATGCTTCCCAAAAGGGATTTGGAGCATGGAACTCTCAGTAATATTTAGCCATAAATATTACTCAGATTTTAATACCATGCATGGTAAGCAATCTTAGACTGCAGTGAAATTCAGAAGACTGTCTTGTGTGTCTAAAACTGATCTTTACTGCCAAATGCTATGTCTTAATAATGTATTTGAGAATAGCTCTACCTTGGATTTAGCTGAGTGTTCTGGGATACATCTTGCCCAACAAAATAAAGATATATTGCGTCAAGAGATTTGAAACTGGTCCATTTTTTTGTTTGTATGTGTACATTTCTTTGGGTGGAAAAGTAATACACATAGCAAAGGTGAAAGAACAGAAAAATGTAAGTTTCCAGAAAAAAACTTTCAGCTAAATTTGTTTTGATGAATGATACCCAAAAGCAGTCTTTTGTGTGTGTGTATATATATCAGAAACCATATATATACACACACTTATGTACATATATGTATAAATATGGCTTTTAGGTATAAAGTAGTCTTTGTTAAGAAACTTTCTGACTTAACCCTGATCTTAGGCAGAAACCTGTTATCTACACAGTAACCAGTAATGGAATAATCTGATTAAAAAGTGTTTCAGATACAAGTAATTTTATGAAAAGCATTGAGCTATTCCAGGGCACGATTACAATCACACCACTGAATTATATTTTCTTTCTCTAGAAAAATACAGCTATCTGAAAGTGTAATGAAGTGGTTGCTGCTTGTATAGCTGTGAAGAGGGGAAGCTCATTGGTTTATTAGCAAAGCAAATGATTTGCCTTTGGCATTAGTTAACCCTAAGGGCCAAATTCCACTCTTCAAGTACAGCAAGAGTTAAATAATAAGGGACAGACTGGATTTGCAGTGCTGTGAATGGGAGCAAAATTTGGTCCTTAGCCTTCAATGGGAAAGTAAATACAATATTCTTGCCTTCCATCCATCATGTCAGATAGCTAGATGGCTTGAGGAGATTACAGAGGCCACGCTGACAACTACATATATTTGGTTGAATTGAAAAATACCATTAAAATGGGATTCCTGGAACTTAGCAGGCAAACAAAATATTTCCTCTCCAAACTCATTATACTTACAGAAAAATTTTGGGTAAGTAAATAAGAACGCTTTAAGAGACCCTCCCGTCTGTGTTTAAAATTAAAAGTGTTTAAATATGATCTTTAAAAAAAAAAATAAATTGTTGGATTTGTGACAAGCCTTTGGATATTTCTGGCTTTATTTTGTGAAAACTTGTAAATCTCAAACTTTCTGAAAGGACACATTTTTAAAATCTTCTCATGTGGAGTATGCACTGAGCATAATGCTTATCAGCCTTGATTTTGACACAACTCGAGGACACCGGACACGGCTACTTTTCTGCCAACTCTCTTCTCTTGGTTGATGGCTGGAGACCCTAGGATTTGGGGGATGCACCATTCACTCCAGCCCACCATTTGCCTTCAAGCTTCATTTGACTTTGAAATAGGCTTCAAATTTTAGATGGAAGAGAAGAAGACGAGACAGACCTCGGTGCTGGGCAGCTACGTATCGGTTTTCACAGCAGCCCCAAGAAATGCAGAAGATTTCACCAGGCTGAACGTGGCTGAAAGCCAGCTCATCCTAGGGGAATTGGTGGGAATGCCAAGTCTGTGAAGGGCTATCTGTACCAAACCAGGAAGAGAACCATGGTCCTGTCTGGCTTTATTTCTGCAATATTAGGTTTATATTTCTGTAGAAGATTTTTGCAGGGGAAAGCAGCATGGGAACATTCGGCTGTGAACACTGGCAAGGAAGAGTTGGTTGTCGGTAGAGAGTGGAAAGGGACTGAAAAGGTGGAGCTATGTGGTGGTGGGAGCAATAGGGAGAGATTTTTAGTCATCAACTTTCAAGCTGGGAAAGTGACTTCTGCGTCATCTGGGCAGCATAATGCTGGCCACAGCTCTGTGGTGGGCCATGAAAACTAAGCCTGATTTTTCAAGTTTTCTACCGATCTCTTCTTCTTGAATTAGACTTCACCTCTGTATAACCTTGTTATTCCCATGTGTCAGGTATCTCTGCCATTCCCATATACATTTTCCCTTCCTTCCCTCTTGTCCATACGCACACAGCAGGTAGGCAGAGATTTGTCATCCAGTGTGATTTTTAAAGGTATACAGGGAAGGATTCCAACATTATTAAGCTTTCTCACATTAAACAGTCTAATTTATTATTAATATGTTACAGTTTTTTCTTGGGTTCACAGTCCTTTTGTATGTTGTGTTTGAATCCCTTTACTGCCAGAGCAGTAAAACTTCGACTACATCTAAAAGCATTCCTAATAAATAATCTAGAACTCCACTTATTTCCCATTAAAAAGGTCTCTGTTTGTAAAATTCTTCTCATGTTTAATGGATTCTTTTCTTGCATTCAGCATTTCCATCATTTGTAATTGGATCTAGTGCAAAACCTTGTGGAATAAATTTTGATCCCACTGTATAAACTGAGAGTAATTTAAGTGACATTAGAAGAGCTACTCCAGATTTGCGTAAGTATAACCGTGAGAAGGGTCTATTGAAAAAGCAGACAGATTTGAATTTGTACAATAACGTATCACATGCACTACAAAGCTGCAAACAGCAAATTCAGGTGGGCTTTACAATACATCTAAAGACAGTGTTTCCCAAGAGCAAGTCAGTGACTTAGCGAGTGCTTGATCAAGGGGCTAATCCCAGGCCAGACACTGAGAGGCATTTGGGCTGTGGGAGAGCTTCTCAAGCCCATTCCTAGAAGCTTCCAGCTACTTTTGCAAGAAGGAAACAGGAGCTGTAAGCCTTGCTGCCCAGCAGCATCCGCAAGTGAAGCAGCATCCCAGGTGGAGACCTGGGAACCCAGCAGTGGTACGAGGGGAGCCAGGCACCTGGGGAGGACTCCAGGAGAGGGTATGTCCTGGGGGGAGCTGCCTAAAGTACCGAGCAGGAAAGGCAGAGGGGAACGGGAACATCAGCCTTCCCCTGCAGGGGGACTCGCTTAACTCTGCATCAGCATCAGCACAGCTGTGATCCTCTCCCCACAGCTGCATATCTAAGCTAGGTTGAATTTTTCTTCCTCGTGGAAATTTGGCAGACATCCCGTGCCTTCCCCTATCTCACCTTCCTCGCCCCCTCCGGGGCTGGGGATCTGAATAACTGAAAAGTGAAACATTCAGGCGGAGAGACCATTTTCAAACAGATGTGGAGGGCAGAGGGGTAGCTCAGTCTCTCCGGGCTGCAGGGAGCACCCTGAGCTGCTCCCTGTGAGGAGGAAGGACCTCTCGCCGACTGATCAGCTCGCCTCAGGCAGGTGAGACCTGACAGAGATTCAGAAGGGATGTATTTTAAATCAGAATGGCTATGTGTAGGGAGAGAGGAGGCAGAGAAACAGGGATTGAAGTAATTGGAAATGAAAGGTTGCTCCTAACGAGCAAGTCCACCCATCAGACAAGATTTGATACTTCCTCTCTTCTGTCAGTTTGACTTCACGATTTTCCTAATAACTTTTTTGCAGGTAATGTATAAGACATATATGTATTTACAGGTAGCTAGATAATAAAGGAAAGTGCAGAAAACTGATGGAGTGTGTTATTAATAATGGCCTGTTCCCTTCCTCTATTAATGTCTCTACAGAGAAGTCCTAGGAATGAGGAGGATTCTGGCTGTGTGGGCCAATACCTTTCATCAGTATTTTCTAAGCAATATCAAGGACAGAAATCAAAGAACAGATTTTCACAGACCAAGCTTGTAGAGGAAAAACTTCTAGCTCTTTTCCATCCTTAAGCACTGCACAGTGATCTCTGGTGCATGCTGTCCTGCTGTCTGCAAGCACTCAGAAATTATGACAGACCTTCCATATCTCACAACATCTCATAAAACAGCAATACAAATGGTGGTGTATATGCCTGTCAGCATCTTCTCTTCGGGTACCTTTTAAGTTCACATTTCTAAGCTTTTCCTTTACAATGCAAGGATTGTATAAAATTCCTTGGAAAAAAGTCGCAAGTTGAGTTCCTTGTGGAATCAGGTAATTTTCGGACCTTGGACTTTAGGTAATGGCAGCAACTGCAGGATCAGTTGACAGACCATCTACAGCTGGCTGGAGTATAGTGGTGGCACCTTTGGTGTTGTTGGAGCTGTGGCAGTGTCGCATTTGGATTTTGTGGTTGTTACCCCATCTGTGAGGCACAAGAAAAGAGTATCTTGAGAAAGTGCTGTGCTATAAATGCATCACAATGAAAGACTCTTAAAAGGTACAAAGAGACGATAAATGAGTGGTAACAGGACACTACCACACTTTAAGTGGGCTCAGGTGGGTTTTGTGTGGGAGGGCAATTGATGGATTTCAGACAAAGCTGTTGTGATGAAGGGGTATTTCACACTGAACACGAATATTCAAAGCATGCCAGAAACTTTTTTTCCTCCCCAGTAAATAATTACAAAATGAAAATTGAAAAGTGCAGGGATTTTTCCTCTTTCAGTTGGAAGTGTTTGGCTCCTCTTCGCTTTGCTGTTGCAAACAACAGTTCGTTGCTAGATTATAAACTATCCCATTCGTTAGCTCCTTGGAGACTGAGGGGAGCAATGTGTGTATCAGTGCGCTCCAGTTTTATTCTGGTATTGAAAAACAGCTGATTAGTTTGTCTGTGGCCATAAGTATCCCTGCAGAAGCTGTACCGCAGCCAGTCAACGCATATGCGAATCTCATCCTCCTGATCGGCAGAAGCCCCGCTAACATTGCCTTCCTTTCAGAGCATGTGTGGCAAGAAACAAGCATGCTTAAGATATTACTGGCCACATGAGAGATCCGTGTATTTCCAGTTAAAGCATCCCCCATCTATGCAACCCTCTTTTTGCTTAGTTCACTAAATAGGGATATTTATGGCTCCTTGACATTATTGCTGGCTTACTCTCTCAACGTCTATCTACAGGGGGTAAATAAATCCTAGGTCTTGTCTCAAGGGAGAGGATATCTGCTCATTATTTTACAGTGATTGCAAATCTTCTTCCTTTTAAAGTCTTTTTTAAACACAGTCTCCAGCTTTGGCTAGCTTAGGGCCATGAGCCCAGAGCACATTTGGCTAATGTGAATCTCTATGGCTCTTCTGTGCAAGCCATTTCCTTGTGCGTATTCAGCAAGAGAGACACTTCTGACGAGTCAGTGATTGCATTAGCAAACAGCATATTTTCAAGCTCCTATGAGGGCTAAGAAGACCCTGAAAGGCAGGGACAAAACAGGTCCAAATAAGCATCGCCTGAGCAATTACTGTGGCTAGCAAATAGTTGAGTCTGTGTTCTTTCCTTTAATTTGCCTGGGCTGTGACAGCTTATAAGACTAACATAAAGGCTGAACTGAGATCCCACAGAAAATTGGGCTTGAAAGGTTATCCTGAGCACACTTACGGGTGCAAGCCTAGGCCAGAGCTCCAGCAGCATCAGTGCTACTGCCCGGTAACAGGTACAAGATTTTCCTGGTAGCCAAGAAACAAAGAAGATTTAACAGAAAGTGAGACCAAGATAATCACTGTCCACCTCCGCCCCTTTCCCAAGCCCCAGAGCTCAGCAGAGAAGGCTGGAAGAGCAGCTGGGGGCAAGTATGCACTGTTTAAAATCATGTGTGCAGCAACACTTGTGAGGATACCCGCAGTCTTCAATGGGTGCTGTTGATGGGGTTTTGAAACACTATTTAAGCCCTTGGGTGCTACTAAAATTACTTGATGTGCAGAGAGCATGTCCCTTGCATGACAAAGAATATTGGTCTGAAATGCTCTTATTCAGGCTGGGCAGCAGCGCTGTTTCATGGGGACATCTCTGACAGACATCACCATCCTCCCTGATCTGTAGCCAGAGCCGTTTCTGAGACAGCTCCTTAAACTATTTCTGTCAAAATGACCTCATGCCATTACTCTCATACGGTATTTGATAACTGGTCCTTGCTAACCGAGCTCATTCTGAGGGAAATGAGGTGGAGACGACTCTGCCAAGCAGCTTTGCCTGTGCTCTGGCACACTGCAAGAAGGCTCTTCTGTGGCCCAGCTGCTTGCAGCTCACACATCTGCCTGCAGTGCGCACAGCTGTCTGCAGGGAGCACAGCTGTCTGTATGGCACACGGCTCTCCTCATGGCACACAGCTGTCCTCAGGGTGCACATTTGTCTGCAGGCTGTCCCAGTGCTCTTACGGCGCACAGCTGGCCGCATGGCACCCAGCTCTGCCTGGGGCACAGCTGTCTCCAGGGCCACAGCTGTTTGTATGATGCACATCTCTCCCAGGGCACCGTCTGCAGCTGCAGAATTCCAGTAGCACTGTCCTCCCCTGAATGGATTCACCTTAATGCAGTTTAATGGAGCCTGTCCAAACTCAGGCCTTTCCAAGGCTCAGGTTGGCTTCAGTGGGGTCCCAGTAGCTGCCAGGGACACAGATCTTTCAGCCCTTGAATCAGTGAGGTGCAGGGAACACACTTACTGAAGGCTGCCAGAGATTATGGTTGGTGTCACATCAGGCGCTGCCCTGCCTGTAGGTGCAGACTGTTGAAATCTTGGCAGAATCCATAATTACCTTTTTCCGTGGCACCATGAAGGTCAAAAATTTGGAAGGACAGACCCTGAGGAAGGGAATGGGATGTGACAAGCTAATGTGACATCTGTCAGGAAGGTTTTAGATGAAGCTGGTCTTGCCTGGGGCAGGAGAAAAGATCAGATGATCTCTCAAGGTCCCTTTCAGCGCTATGAGAGAAATACTAAATTCCTCTTGTGAAGTACAGAATGTTACTGTTATACATGACCATGAACAAAGTACTTAATAATAGCAAATAATTAATAATACCACCGCCAGTTGGCTCAGCGATTCACTGGAGTTGGGAGAGGTGCCAAAATCTTTTCCACCCTACCTGTTTTCCCCCCCTTCCCTGCATGTGTGGCAGTAATTTGCAGGATGACGGAGGCTGCCTGGCCAGCGCATGTATAACAGCCTTTATAGGGTCTGGTTTGAGTTTTCTCAAGACCAAAGCATCCCAGGAGGGATAGTCATCTGGTGAAGAGAGCAGCTGCCTTCTCCATGCAGGGGAGCAGTAATCCTGTGGCACACCGCACCGTCTGCAGATGGATTAACTTCAGACCTCTGCTCTCCGTGTAATGAACTGTACTTTATGGACTGGCAGCTGGATTACCTGCTCCACAGTCGGCAGCACCCACTCTGGTGCGCGGCAGGGCAGTAGTAACAGGAGGAGAACGTTGGAAAGCCTGGCAGGATGCAGATATTCAGAGCAGGCTGGAGAGCAGAGCCAGGGAGAAGGGGAGGGAGGATGGGACCCGTACAAAGAGCCCAGGCTAATGGCGAAGGTGGATACTAGGAGACAGGGAAGCGGGATGGGATGCTGGTGTGTATTCCAGCTGAGGATATGCCAGGTTAAGATCAATGGTTATTGTCAAGATTTAATCCTTTCCTTTCACCAAACCCCATTGCAGAGGAGCTAGGAGGCCCTGCCAGGCTGCAGTCCCATTGCAGGCAGACCCCCAAGGCTGCATGAGCCCTCCTGCCCTGCCCTGGGCATGCGAACCGCCATCTCCTGCCTCCAGGGCTGCGGTGGCCCCCCACAAGCCGTATTGTCCCCCCCGGTGCAGAGCAAACCTGCAGAGGGGCCATGAAGTGGGAACCAGGGACAAGAACCGCAGTCAGGCGCGTGGTGCCAGGGGCTGGTCTGCAATAGAAACCACAAAATGAGGAGCCTGGTGAAGGCAGGGGTGCAGGAGAGAGGTGTTGCTCCGGGGGCATAAGCATCCGCATTACGTACAGACCATGTTGGGCATGTCCCCTTCCAAGTGGGCAGCGAGGACACCTCATTCAGCATATCCCTGTAAAACAAGCTGCATTTCAGCTGCATAAATTATAACACCTATGGTACAAACAGCTGTTCCTTCTTCTGGGTAAGTTTGGTACAAATGGTACAAATAACTGGGCTTCTCCTGGGTAAGTTTGCTGGCTGAGGAGACAGACAAGCATCCGGGGGGGTGCAGGGGAGAGGGAGAGAGTGCACAGCAAGGGGAACAGGGCAGCCGCCCTTTCAGCAGCCAGCCTGTTGGGATTTGCTGGATGTAATGTGGAACTGCACCCGAAGGCTCGCTGTGCTTTCTGATCACTACCAAGCAGGCAGCTGTTTCCACAGGCTGCATAATGACTCCAAGATTTCTTTTCTGGGAGTGCCACTACCTAACTCACAGCCCGTTATTGTGCGTGGGGAAATGGAGTTGCTTCAAAGCAACTTCAAAAGTTTATTCAGAGTTGCAGAAGACAAATACTAATTTCTTCTAATAATTTCTTTTTTGTACCCAGCATTAAGAATGTGACTTTTGAGAAGCTGAAAAAATGTGTCATTTGCTACATCTAAGGAAAAACAGCAAAAGGAAAAAACATAACATCAATAAACTCAAAACATTTGGGTTTATAGTAAAGTTCTGTAAGCTCCCTTTCAGACAAATGTAATGTAAACTGGGGGTTTTCTGGCAGAAGTCTGAGGGTCAGTGGTGATCTGCAGGACATCAGAACAACTCAGCAAGAAGAACTGGAAATCTAACAGAAAGGGGCATTTATTTATAGGGGCATATATTTGTATTGTAAACCTGTTTATATTGTAAATAAATATTCAAAGTGAAGTATCCTTTTTAAATTGTTTGTGAATGATAACTCCTGTGGCAGAACTGCACCAGGTGACGCCAAGATTGTTTTCCAAGAGGCTAGGTGTTTTTTGACTGGAAAAAGTTGAGCAACACCATTATAAAATACAATAGTCAATTGAATCCTGTCGGTAGTGTTGGGAGGATCTGGCTCTCCCAGAGCTCTGTAGGACCGACAGAAGAGCCTCGCTGTGTGCCATACACCATTGTAATAGGTCAGCCCCTAAAATTACACCCACAGAGCACTTAAGATCTGTCCACAATCACTTCTGCAAGACCTCCCTAGAAAGGTCATCTTGATGCAAGTGGCAGTTAGGGAAATACTTCCATTAATTCTAGGCAAGGTAACTGTTCTCGGTTGATGAAATTGCTGAGTAAACAAGCTTTCTGCTGGGTCAGGAAGAATAGTTTGTCCCAGAATATCCTAGGCTTAGATTTAATGGTTTTAACCCATTGCCTACTTCATTTACATATTATAGGAATTCAAAACTGTGGGCCAGTATTATTCTGTTCCTCAGGGTTTCCCTGGCAACCAGATGACATTTAATAAAACAGCTAGAGGTAGAATAATCCCATCATAATCCCAGAATAGTCCCAGTGGCCCCGTAACATTGGAATGCGGATCTATTCCAGGGGATATTTCCTTTGTCCTAGGCAGGGCACTAGTACCTAGTGGGTAGAGAAGTGATGAAAAGGACATGGCATTTGATGTAAAGGCTTAGGGGGTGTTCAGCTCTACTGTTGCCTCTTGACTGAGGGCAGGGGGGTAAAAGCAGCCAAGAAAAGATCTTTTTGTAATGGTTCCCAGCCCTCCTCACAGGTGCCAACGTGTAAGTCTCCAGGCCCGTCCTTCCTGCCTCTAAATGTAGGGTCTGACTTGAAAGTGAGCACTTGTTCTCATAAAAGGTTGGAGGAGTTCCCCAGGTGTCACCTTCTGGGTGACTTTCAGCTGCTGCCTAGCACTGGTGGAGCAGAGCTGAACTTCTCAAGGAGCTGTACTCTGATGGGCTAGAGGAGCGAACTTCCCTTCAAAGAGATCAGTTGACCAAATCCTACATTACTTCCTTACCTGACACTACCGGTGGAGTGAGGAATGCATCAAGAGCTACCTTGCACACTGCAAGGTTAGATAAGAAGGGAGCAGAAGGATCTTTTCCTTCTGTCCCCATCTTGGACAAGTCCACGGCCACCAGATAAAGCCAGGTCTCAGTGACCTGTTATCATTCCTGCCAGAGACTATTAGGAGTATTCAAAGCTGCATTAGTGCGCACAAACATTAATGAGACATGTGAAAGCACGGAATCTCTATCCTATGGGAAATGTGGATACTTTAGCCTATCCTTTAATCTTGAGACCAAAATGAAAGGAGGAAAGGAACTAAGAGGAAGGAAAAGTCACAAGAATTAGCATTTTTGTGGGATGGGAAGTCCCCAGAGATGTAATCTGAACCCTCAAAAATGTTAATTTTCTATGGATAGGGAAGTGCTGATGGCTTTGATGTGACAAAACCTCTAGTAGGAGCAACATTCGGCGTTTCAAAGGGTTGATGTGAGAATGTGGCAGGAGCATGTGATGGTTCAGCCAGATCCACTCCCCTTTCCTACCATCACAGGCATGTGCACTGTAACCCCAGTATTTGCTTGAACACACTAAACTCAGTCCAACAGTAGATTTCTTTACTACATTTTGCTATATTTAGAATGCTTGATCCTGAATGCCACTGCTTCTCATTTCCAGTAAAAATATGATTATTTTTATTAGCTCTTGTATCAGTATTGCTCTTTGGCTCTTCCTTCTATGCAGTTTCTGTCCACTGTCACCCAGTACTTTTGGAAGGTGTAACCACACTGGCTCTTCACCTCTGTTTCACTAAGCTGAACGAACCAGGCAGGTTACTTCAGTTCTCTTGCACAGGACAGACTCCAATTTCCTGAGCATCTTTGTAGCTACTGTCTGTACCAGATCGTGGATGACCAGACATGTGCAGACAAGGTCTTATTAGACCTCTGGTTTCTGGCATGAATATTTCTCTCTTCACATGGAAATTCCTCTCCTCATATAGCCTCAGCAAACTTCTGCTTTCCTCTGTCAGTATAGTAGTGGTAGCTCTGAGACAACCTGTGTCTAAGAGCTGCGGAGACTCGTTATTTCACAGTGAGGGACTGTCCCCTAAAAGTGCAAATTCTTGAGCCTATTCCCTACATGTACAACTTTGTGTGGAGCAATTTTGTCACATTTCTCTTGTTCTAGTTGCTGAGATTGCCTGGTTCTTCCTGCATGTGCTAGAATTACATGAAAACCAGAATTTTCCCATGTATGC
Organism: Chionis minor; assembly: GCA_013398295.1. Classification (NCBI taxonomy): domain Eukaryota; kingdom Metazoa; phylum Chordata; class Aves; order Charadriiformes; family Chionidae; genus Chionis; species Chionis minor. The sequence continues at coordinate 1,133,898 of VZSF01000503.1, forward strand.
ATTCAATTAAACCTGTGTTTCGTAAGAAATTTTGGATGGGGCATGTTTGTTATTCTTTTGTTTATTAAATCAGTTTTCATAATTATTTGCTTTAATTTTTTTTCATCTCCTTTTTTGACAGTACCCTGCCACTGTTCTGGATTAGTCTTTTCAGCCTGGGATCTGGTCTCAGACGAGTTGTGTAAATATGATATAATACCATACAAACACAAAATGTGTCTTCAGATTAAAACTTGAACATCCCTTAGCATTGCTGAAGTTACTCTGGGTTAACTAAGATCAGATTCTAGCCTACTAACTGCACTGAGATAACTTCTTCGAGGAAAAGAGTCAGGACTTTACCCAAAATGTAGCTAGCATTGCACAATAACAAAAACATACCTTGAACGGGAGTCTGTCTCCTTGGCTTGAAGCCAGTGGAAGACTGCCAGCAGAGTATGGTCAGCCAGCCGAGAGGCAGGGGACCTGAGCTGGGCTCCTGTTTCTGTCATAGTATCTCTGAGCAACCAGTGGGCAAGACATCAATTGTTTTGTCAGGTATTTAAAGGCTTCTGAGGACGGGGGCCATTAGTTCAGCTTTTCAAAGGCACTGGAGAAGCAGACTCTTGCCTGATAGGATCTAGAAGAATGCCTCAGCAGGCATCAAAAGCAGGTGGAGGTTTACTGGGAAGGATGGTTGAAAGGACTGTGTGTCCCCCTCACCAAGGGACCGGTTTCCAAGGCTAAGGCTGCAGGTCTCATGATGAGGAAGAAGCCGAGAGCTGGGCAGCCTCGCCGTGGTTGCATCCAGCCCTGAGCTGGAGGTAGGAGTTTCTGAAAAATCTCACTAACCATTTGGATGCATCTTTAGGCTGTAAGTATTTCTGGCACTCTAGTCCCTTTCTTCTTCAGCAGCATTTGCATTTGTGAAAAAGAAACAATTTCACTCCTCTGCCAGGGTGGTTGCTAGGATTAGCGCATTCGTGAGTGTGAAGGGCTGAGATACTGTAAAAGAGAAAGTAATAGAAGTCCCTGAGACATGCATCTCTCTGCAGTCAGCATGGGAATTTGCCAGCATTGTGGCAGGGCTGATTGTTTGATTTAAGCCTCAACATATTTGCAGGAAGAAAACTGTAAACAGAGAATACAAATGTAACCATTGTTATTTGCAACTCAACTTTCAAGCATCTTGCCAGATTATAAATTTTGACTGCGTGTACCTCTGCCGTTTCTCAGGTCTGAACCAAAAATATTTACCAAGGAAATAATGTTTGTAGCGATGATCTCAGACCAGTGCAACTCATTAGCTAGTAATGTGCCTGCAGGCGGTACTAAAGATTCGATCCATCTGGAATTAAATAGCAAGGGATAGCTGGAAGCTGTATTCAATACTGATGGTGGGAAAAGCCTTAAAACTCCTTGATTGCAACACATGAAAGCTGTGAACCATCAATAACCAAAAAAATATGATGTGCCAGCTATAGCAAAAGTAACAGCAGGGCAATGCCATTATTTAAGGTCATTCCACCTTCATCTTGTCAAAAAGGGATAAAGGAAGGGCATGACATAAGCCAGATCTCTAGCATATCCCTCCCTTGTCAGTAGGACCTAATTGGCATTAAATACTGAATGTGTCTGGATTTAATATAACTCCTCTGCTCAATTACTTCATCCACTCAAGCAATGGAAAGCTGCCCATTTCAAGAGTTTATTTGGGATAGCTTGCTTTAAGTGCTTCAGACATCAGAGGCCCAAATGTCCTAATTGATATTTTATTAATAAAGTCTCAAAAAGGTTATAACTTGTGCCAAGCAGAGAATGCAAAACCATGAATGATTAGGAGGAAGGAATTCTTTTCTATATAATACGTCTTTTTGAAATTGCTTAGAATTGAGGGCAAACATGGGAAACCTGTCTCCATTGCTGTCGGCAGAGTCATTGGGAAACATGCAAAGCACAACAAGGGGAGGGTAAACTTTTGCTGTGGTGTCTCTGACTGTTGAGCCCGTTTTAGAGCAAGCGGGGGAGGTGAGGCTCCATTGACCTTTTGCTCTATGACTTCTCCATTAGCAAGGGGGAGCAGGGAAGGTGGTAGAAGGCTTCATGGACAAGTAGGAAATTAAGCATTTGAGATATACCCCAAGCTCACAGCAAGTTGCTTGAGAAGCAGAGGCCAAATGCCAGGAGTAGGGATTTCCTTCTGGATTTGAACTTGGCGGTCAGCCTTGGCCATGATGAAAAAGTTATTGCAGTGAAAGCAGTATGAAAACTGCTGTGTTCGTCTGTCTGGGAGCACCTTTGTCTTGCAAGCCTCTCCAAAGCAGAATGCCTGTCTCCCAGTGGGCCAGCTGCAGCCTGGGTGGGGTAGGACGGGGCTGTCACACCAGGAGGCTGCTATTGTGCCTTGCCAATCTGGGTAATACTAATAGGGAGGGAGTGAGGTTTAACCCCATTAGCTGCCAGGTGTTTCTGCAGCTCCTGGAATGGTGGGGCACTGACCCCAGCCAAAAGTCTGCACTCCACATTAATAAATGTAGCATTTGAGCAGTTGTGACAGATTGATGGGCTCATAAAAAGCAAGATGGAAAGGGACCTCAAAGCATCATCTAGTTCAGTGTTTCTCCGCCTCTGGTCTGCAAGGCATCAGGAGACTGTTTGTGAAAGCAATGCAAAAAGTCTGTTGTAAAACCATACCCACCCACCCCATAGACCGTCATGTGTGCCAAAACCTAGTGGGGAAAACTAAACACAGCAAATGAGTGCTCAGAACTTAGCTTCATTTTCATCCAGTAGTAAATGAAAAGTATGGTGGTAATGCTGCAGAGGAGCTGGAGATTCCTCTCAGATGGTTTGTGTGGCCTTTCATTTAGAAAAAAAAAAATCATTCAGATGCACTAGTTCAGACTCTCCTTGGATTTTTTGGGGAGATCAGCTCTAACCATTCACGAGAGAAGTTTGTCTAGCCTGCATCTGAGTTTCCTGGATACATACTCTTTTTCCTATCTGAAAGGCTACCTGTGCAGCAGCAGAGGAACCTGCCCGTATCTCTGAGATTTCCAGCACTCCAGCCAGGAAGGTGACCCCAGCCAGGCTCTCTGAGGATCAGAGGTCTCAGGCTGATGGCCTCTGGGCACACAAGGACCACCTGTGTGATGGGAAGTTGGTGGCTCTGGCTCAGACATGATGCCTCCGATCTCTTCTGCCTGCGCTGACACGTGCAGGCACCCACACGGCTCCCCAAGTTTCCCCAGGCAGATGAGAGCCTTCCCCAGCCTGCCCTGCCCTGCCACCTGAGTTTCTCTACCTTCCATCTCTAGGTCAGTCCAGGCCCTCAAGAACACACCCTCCCCACAGTTTTCATTGCATACTGCTTATTTTTACAGCAAATGCACTCACCTGTGGCTGACACCGCTGTCTCCATAGTGATTAGACAGGGAGTACCAAAAATATGGAGTAAACAAATGGAATGTTCCTGCTGTTGTCTTCTTTTTTTTTTTTTTTTAAATAGAAGATTTGTTATAAATATCCTCATCTTGCAAGTAATTCTATTTGACCTGTTAGATGTATTAATGAAGCCTTCAATTACTTACTGCACTTTCACACTGTCTTTTGTCTTTTGTCCCTCTCAGGCACTTTTCATCTGTTTTTTGTTGCTGAGACACTAGCATGTTCATACTCATTTGTAACCTTAATGAAAGTTTCTTACTAAATCAGCCTCTGTCCAGCTGTGCATCTGTACTGCTTAAGTCCAGGAGACCTGCAGGCAGGAGAGGCCGAGCAAGCTCTGTCCTACTGCAACTCTGGTAACACTAATGCAACAAAATCAGGACATACTTTTTCTATTTTTTTTTTAAAGTAGTTACTAATTTTTCTTTTCTCTTATTTATATTTGCTTTTTGTAACTTAGTCCTACTGACTTTTGGTGTGACATGCGTATTTTTATATTTAATTTTTTATATTCCAATATAAATTGGGCCAAAATTCTGGGCCAATGTTGGGTGTAGACGGCAAACAGGGTCCCCATTCTTCAAGCAATTCGAGCCTGATGATGAATGGCCTGTTCCCTAGAACGCTTCTGAATCAAGGGACTAAGGAAAAGCAAGACAAATAGATGCTTCATCTGTTGACCATAGCTCACCTGAAAAGAAATTTCACTCCCAAATTTGCAGCAATTTTTCAATGAGATTAAACAAGGCTTGCTTGGTTTAAAAAGGACACATAAATTAATACAGTACTTTTACTCGATTATATCTGCTGAAAGGACAGTGCTATTATTATGTGCTTTTACACTGAAAAGATATTTTACAACCCACCCTGGTATGCAGAGCCACCAGCCAGGGGGTACCACACGGTGATGACAGCCTGAGGGCAAGCTCTCCTGGCAATGCAAGCACATTTCTTGAATGACATCTAAGGTTAATTTAAGCATGTGTGCAGTGCCCTGATTTCCAAATCCTGATTTAGGTGGGGAATGCATACATATTAACAGAGGAATACAAGTATTATCTGTCTTTTTGATTTTCTGAGTCATATTTTAAAAATAATGACACATTAAGCTGTACTTTATTTCACTCGATTTTACTTACACTATTATATAAATAACATAATGTATGCATCATAATGTGTATAAATTGTCCATGTGCGCATAGTTAGCTGTCAACTGTCTTTGGAGGGATTTTTGGGACTGCACAGAACCTGTGCCAGTGATGCCAAGGCGGGAGTACACGCAGCTGGATTAGTTCTAGTACTAATAAACTTCCCCAGAACCTCAGCGCAGTGTAGTAATGTAGCAATAACCAGCTGGGATCCTGCAGAGCTGGCCCTGAACCGGATGGAGCTAATAAGTGCTGGTGGGCCCCAGCTGGCCTCTTGTGGAGCCACCTGGCAGGCAGCGTATCATGGTCCCTGGAGAAGCCCAGAGCATGCACATTTTGTCTTTCTGCTATGCAGGTATCCAAACCTCCTCCCTCTTTTGGTAATTCATTCATGGAGCACATTTCCAGGGGAGAGGCGAGATCTAAAAACACTTTTTCTAGAAACCTTTGGCTGGTAAAATACTCAGAAGATGGAAATTGCAGTGTAAACTATTACTGGTTTGATCTGGTTTTGTATTCCCTCCTGTTGGGAATGACAGGCCTGTGGCGTTCCAAGATAATAATATGGCTTAGGTTCAAAAGCAACATTTAGCTCAAGGAACAAACAAATGTGACAGTCTTTTAGCCCCAACCCTAGTTATGCATCTCCTTGCACACTGGGATGCTTCTTCCGCCACCAGGGTTTCTTGATGGTGCTGACAACATACTAATATTTTAACAACCCCCAAAACACAAAAAACAAGATTTCTAAAGCTCACTGTCCACTTTTAGGTTTCTCAGTTTTTTAAACAAGTGCCTAGCCTTTACACAATTTCAGTAATTTACTAAGAATCAAAAATCTTTCATTTTGGAACAGGATACTGGATCAGAGAGAAAGATCTTACGCTTGTTTTCAGTGCATCCTCCTTGCTTTTCACACAGTTACGTGCTGGAGGGTGTTTCTGGAGGTGTAGAAGAAGCCAGAAGTTAAGAGGTCAGATTTTTAGAAAGAGGATTCAGGTGGCGCCACAAATGGTTCAGTTGAAGCGTCCATATCCATTCGCCCACCCGGTGGCTTTGTCCTCCCAGTGTGTGCTCTGGGGAGTAAGTTAATTATGACAAGTCTGGGACTTCCCACTCTTGTAGGCACCACTTCATTTACAATCCCTTTCAAATCCTGCCTGTCCTGAGACGGGAGGGGATTTCTGAACCGGCCATTAAGTTGGAGTTGGCAAAGCCTCTGTTAGTATTTTAATGCAACATTCTGCTTTGGGACCCTGGATCTGCTATTTGAGGACAAAAGCAATAACAGAAAGAGAGGCATTCCTGAGAGGCAGTGCAATTTGTACATGGCATCCTTATGTTACCCTTCGTGTGTAGCATGGAGCTCTTTAGAGACCCCTCTTTGATCCAAGTTGAACTTTAGCCCTTTGGCGTTCAGAGGTTATGTCAAAAACTTTCTTCCTGGCTTTTAACGTCAGCAACTAGAGATTTAAACCCTAATAGTGACAAACTCCCATTGTTTTCTGTGCACCAGGATTTAGATGGGATTAAATTCAAGGAGATGTGCAGCAGGTCTCTGCAACTTGCTGCTGGTAATGGTGTTTCTCCTGGGATCTTTAGGCTTTCAGAAAGAAGCCTAGCGCCCAGTCCTAGTCTGCGTGTAGATCCTGACCAAAACTGCATTGTCCAAATACATTTTGATCAAACAAACTGAGGGATCTCTGCTTATCCCATCTGCTGCCATTTTTCTATGTTTCTGTTGGCTGATGGAGTTTAGAGATATGTAACAAACTACCAGAGCTCAGAGAGCTTCCCATCACTTAGTTTCTCATGGGTAGCCTTGCAGGAAGAGAAAGTGCTAACATTTTGCTCATGAATATCATGACCAAATTCAACTTGTAATGTTACCAGTCCAAGCCCAGATGAGTAGACGCTCTGGTTTACAGTGAGCCTCAGCCTCTAATAAAAAAAATTAGGCAGATGCTGCCAGAGAATATCTCTTCCCCTGGAGAGAAGGGAGAGAATGAAAGAGATCAGCTGGCAGCGCAAAATATTTTGCCTAGAGAGATTTTGGAATAGTTCCCTAGCCACAGTGGGCAAATCCTTCTGTATCTCTCGTCTGGGCTTTGCACTTATAAGTGCTATTAATGCGTCTAACAAAATCCAGTCTTTTGTAAAAGACCACAATAAATCACTTTAGCATGTCAGCCTGTAGGTGACAGCTTGATCTACCAGAAAATGCAGCGAGAGCAGAGCCTTGCACAGTAGGATCTGCTGTTTGCCTCTGATATGCTGCTCCATAACTGCCAGGGAGCAGATCCCACCTGGGCAGCACGGAACTCTCTTCAAAGGCCAGCATGGAGGACCTCCTTAGGGTAACTTGAAAGCACAGCAGCGTGGAACGGAAAAGGCCAGGGTCACGGTGGAGCATAGATCACTCCCCAGGAGCAGCCACACAGCCTGCAAGACACTTGGCACTTCCTGGAATTCTCCAAGCGAGTGGCAAGGTTTCCTGCATTAACTAGCTGGTTGCTGGATTGCTGAGCTGGGTGCTGTAGAACAGCGATGTGATTTTTGATGACTCCAGCATGCAGGGCTGCAGGAGACCACTTGCGCAGCTGTACAAAACTCACGTCGGGCTGGGTTGCCTTTAAATGGGGCAAGAAGGATCTCAGCCTCAGTTTTGCTCATGGTACCCCAAAAGTACCAAGATACTTAACTCCTGTCCTGCCTGGTCTTAGCAAGGTACCTTAGATCCTTGGGCTTTCTATGGCTGTGGAGGAGGACTTACGAGAAAGTCAGATTTGATGTTATGCATGCCCCGTTAGCAGCTTGACCACTGAGTTCTTAGATGGCTGTGAGCACCGGCGGACACGGTGTTTCTCAGATACTGAGGGTCTCTGAGGAGATCAGCCTAAGAGAGTGCTGACAATACTGGCACATTAGGGAGATCTGCACCATAAATATCCTGTATAAGTCACCGGGTTGTCTGCAGGCAGGAGTTCAAAGCAGGCTTCCACAAGGACATCCTGGAGGTCAGGCTAAGAGTCTGGAGTACAGGCTTGAGGAAGGTGTGATGCAATTTGGTGAACATGTGAGAAAGCACAGCAATGATTTTTTCAGAGGCCAAGGAATGAGTCAGAGGGGGAAGAAAGTGGGGCAAAAGAGTGAAATTTCACAAGGGGAAAACACAGGAAAGGAAGCGCTATATTGAACTTCAGATGTGATGGCCTCAGATCCACACAGGTGCCAGCAGACTTCACCATGTACATCTGTGTGCGGAGGTAGGCAGGAGCAGATAGCACAGGTACTGGGAAAGAGGCCTCAAGACTTGCCCCAACAGAGCCTGTAGTACTCACACATGTCCCCATGGTTTTCACAGTCCATCTTGCACGGGAGCCAGAGCAGAAGAGCATCTTTCCAAGGCAAAGAAAGAGAGACCAGTGCCCCAGTGCCGAACAGCCTTGCTCCTGGGAAGGCAGGGGTATCTCCATGGCTGCAGCAGCCTCTCCACAGGCAGATGCAGAGGCAAGAGCCCAGCTTGGCAACGGGGACTTGTGAGCTGTCTATTCTCTGCTGTTTCAAAGGGCCTGTGCTGTTTCACACTTGGCTTCCCTCAGAGATCTTGGATAAACATCACCTCTCCACCCCAGGGAATTACTGCACTTGTTTCTCTTTCGCCGTTCATAGCTGCTGCCGCAGAGGTTTTGCTGTGCGGTGTTTTGTGAGGATGGCCTCACACCAGGGACAACTTCTGTCCCATAAATGGCAGCAACTGGCTTAGAAGCATGTCCTGAGTATTTCTCAGGACTTGGTGCTTTGAGGAAAGGAAATACTTTGAAACGCTCTTTTTGTTTCCCTGCTGGAGCAGCGTGTTCCCCGAGGAACGGGTGTGTGAGCAGAGTACGTGAGGCACATGGATGGGTAACTCGCACAGGGGAAGGGCAGAGCTCAGACCAGAGTCAGGATCAGGCCAACCCTTGGTTGTCCCTGGGAGGTGACTGCAAGGGACAGGCGGGTGGGGGGAGGCAGAAGTCTCTGCCAAGATGCCCCAACAAGTCTGGCTTATTCAATAACCACAGCTTTTGCTCTGATGGCATCAGGACCATGAGATATGAGACCACAGGACACTAACTCACCTGTGCATGGTGCAAAGAGTTGAACTTGGGAGCCTCTGGCACGAGCAGTGTGTCTGAAGTGCTAGGAACACATCACCCCTGAGTTAGCCTGGTTTGTTATTATGGTAGCCTCTCCCAGTAAGGCTCAGAAGAAGGAGCAGTGAGGGTGTTTACTTTTCCCTTCCCACACCTTCCCTTTACTCTTCTGAAGTTTCAGTGAGGCAGCAACGTTTCATTTGTATAACCCATCAGTATCCCCTTCCCCTGGGCTGCACAGCTTTGTGCTCTGATCTCCTTATGTCTCCGGAGACAGCCCGAGTCGGGCCAGCCCTGGAGTCGCTGGGCAGTCTCAGGTGCTCTAGGGAGCATTGCACAGGACACAGTAAATGACACCCTCCTTTGCAAATTGCTGCTGAATGATGCGCTGGATCCTGCAGTGCCCCAGGTGTCTGCAGTTGCCACTGGGGAGAAATGTGCTGCACCCACCATGGAGGGGACTGGCATTAGGGCTGGCTGGAAATCTTACAAGGGCTCAGTTATTTGGAGAATTTGTATAAAGTATCTGCCTTGGGCAAATTTTTTTCAGTTGGAAAACTAGAAAAAAATGTGGCTGCAAATGAGAATAAGTTGGGTTTTCAGCGGAATATGGCAAGATTAATTGTTTTTTTCTCTCAAGAAACCTAATTATTTTCAGCTGTACTTTGAGGGCTACTTGGAAGAAAATTCTTCTCTGTTCTGCAAGGTTTCTGTGCAGGAAGAGCTTTTTCCCATAGCAGTACAGAAGTGGTATCCTATAAAGGTTTTAAGTGTGGGATATTGGCTTTTAGCAATATTATAGTGCCCTTTACAGATGCAGAAAAGTGCAAACCTGGCTGGCAGAACTGAAGAACAAGATATTCAGCCTCCTTAATTCTTCTATCCAAACTGTTGTCATCCAAACCCGTAAACCATAGCTATAGCTATCCCAGCTATAGTTTTGGACAGATGTTCCTAACCTTTCTATCCTGCTTTGCAGCTTGGTGTTGTGCATTCCTCAGTTCCAGGCAATATCAGCGAGTCTGGGAAGGAATCCATTTATATAACATATCCAGCATATCAAATTGCTGCTCTCAGAGTGAAATCGCTCAGTAGTGGGAAACACATAAAGAGGACGCACAAGGTTTAATGTAGCAAAGACTTTAATGACAAAGAGTTTACCAGATATATCAGTTCAGATCTCTAAAAGAGTAATTTTCTGGGGTATTGCAATTTTTTTGGCATTAATTCACTGAACTTTTCTGTACAAATGGAACATGTGGCTTTTTATTCAGAATCATTAATCAATGCATCACAGATCATAGTGATTCTTGAAACCATTTTCTCTCTACAGTCTCTCATTCTCTTACCTCCTCCAATCCTCACCATCTCCTTTTCCCTTGTGAATGCTGACCGAGGTTGACAGTATGGTCTATGTGCTCCCAATAGGTTTCCTGGACACAAAAGGAGAGTGAGAATGCTTAGTCCCTCTGCTAAAGAGCTTACAAATCTTGGGCTCTGCCAGCAAAGTTTTGCTTTAACTGTATTTTGGCTGCTGCCAGGAGCACCTACATGAGTGTGTGCCACTCTCCGGCACGGGTGCGCCCAGGCAGACCTGTGCCAGGCGCTCCCAGGGACCTGGGACGTAGGCACTGTGCCCAGGGGACACTGCGATACAGGCACTCAGGGTGTCCCTTTGACGAGGAGACCAGAGCTTTTGTGCTCAGCACATCATCTTGAGGGGGTTTGCCACCTGAGGAGGGGCTGAAACGTGGCAGCACCTGTGCTGTGCACAAGGTCTCCGATGTTGAGGGAGCACCTGAAGCAGTAGGAGGTCGGTGGTATTGGAGGGATTCGTGCAAGTCTCAGAGGACCAGGAGGTATGACACTGCCTGCAGTTTCTCCTGACAGAAAGAGGACATCCAGAGTGCTGGGGGTCATGGGCAAAAGGCCTCTTTTGTCTCCCCCAAAAATACTGGCAGCTACAGAAGAACTTCTATAACTCCCAGGGCTCTAAACACGAGGTGTACCAGGTCCAGGTCCTGCACCACCAACCAGCAAGTGCTCTGGTGAGCTGCAGGCTGACCCAGACTCAATTTGTGAGCTTCAGAAGATAGAAGAAAAGAGATAAGGTGGAAACAAGGCCAGTATAATTATCCTACAGCTATGCACTCTGTTTGCATAGGAAGGGTGCTGTGCTACAGCGTGAATCCTTGCGGCGCTGTGGGGTGGCGAGAAGGGCAGCCAGCACAGCGTTTTCAGGAGTCCACTCTATGCTAGATTTTTTTTAAAAAATGGTACCAGCCACTGTTTGGAAGAGGGAAATCTGCTACTGGGCACTGCAGCCGGCACTCCCCCTCCACGTCCTGGCGTCCAGCAGGGCTGTCCAGCAGCTCCAAGAGGCCATAAGCCTGCTGGTGCCAGGGCTGTGGGGCAGGAGCCTTTGGCTGTGGGGAGCAGGAGGGGGACCAGTCGTGTGGGCCCTGTACTCCATATTCAAGGCTTGATCAGCTTTAAGTTGTCACAAGTTTGACACCCAGAAGCTGAAGGTGTCTCTGAACACCTGTGATTCAGAAGGAAAACAAAAGGATGAGGTTTTTGGATAGGTTGCTTACTGCAGAGTTGCCAACACTCAAGTCTTGTAACATTGGGGTTTTTAGATCTCAGCTGCCAGAATTAGAGTACCACTGAGAATAGCAGTTTACATTTCTTAACGTAGTTTCCGAAGGAAGCCAGGCTTACAGGATCAGCATACCTATCCATCTGCCTTTCAATCCCTCCCTAATGACTTTCAAACCTCTTAGCAGACTGGAGAGAAGGGATAACGTCTCAAATTTATTAAGTTTGTATGAGCATTGCGACACTGGGCAAGCAAGGGAAAGAGAGCAATCTTGTTCAAGCCCTCCCCGGGGAAGAACCAGCAAGGCGGGGTTGTCAGATGTGCTTTTTGTTGGCAGCTGCCTGCCCAGCCAGTGCACGCAGGCAGGTCTTTCAGTCCTCCGGTGGTGCTCCTGCCTAGCCAGCTAAGGGAAAGCCCATGGGAAAACAGCCATCATCACTTCTGCCACCTGCAGAGCAGTTTTAGCTTACCTGGAAATCTTCGTGGTTGCAAAAATAACCTGGAAAATAAGAAGCCCACCAGCCCCTGATTTCAGGAATATTCCCTGGATGATGACATTTTAAAAGCACGTGTCTTTGAATGTGCTGCATGTAAGTAAGCATTTCAGCATACCTACATTTTCCCATATCAGACACTCCTGGGTGAAGGGTGAAGTGCATAGTCTGGTACTTCATGGTTCATCATCACTGTTTTGATACCTCAATATCTTGTACTTATCCTCACAAAACCTGTTCTGAGCTGGGCAGAGCTGTTGCCCATTTTCCTAATAATGAGATTAAGCGACTTGCTTCAAATCATGAGAACTCAGAGGCAGAGAAAGATTTAACTCTACCTCTGCTGCCCTCCAGGCTCCCATACAGAAATATGTAAGGCGTGCTGAGAACCACTGGTGAACTCAGCTGTGGATAAGAAAAGCCAATCACATTCACTTACCATGTAAATAAGAACAGCACAAAAACTCGATGTATAAAATCTTTTGTGATTTGTGTTGTAGGTTCCTGAGAATAAAGCTGCTGGTCACTTTGATTCTGCAGCACATTGAACAGTGGGACCTTGATAAGCTTAGTATAACACCACCAATACGAATAATTAATAAATGCATAGCAAATGATGGTAGCTGTTCTCAAGGGTTACTATAATGTCTGTTATTTTTTGAATTAGTTCATGAAAAACAGATTAGGAACATAGCTTTTCCTCTTGCTGTTTTTTTTAAGGGTGCTATGAGATCACCTAAAGCTTAGTAAAATATTGTCGACAGGCACATTCCTCCAATATTTTTTAATTGAAAAGAGAAAGGGAAGATCCACTCCCCCATTCCATCTCCTCTAACTGAGTTTTATTTATGGACCCACTAGTGAAAAATTTTGTGGGCTATTCTTTATTTAGCTGAAAGAAAAAAAATCCAAACATTTTCACTGACAGCTGATTCTTTGGACCATTTAGGCAGCCATTGTACTTTTAATAAAATACCTGTTTTTCTGGAAAAGTGTTTTATAAAGTGATAAAGAAACCCATGCATAAAGGTTGTCTTCGCGTTTCACGGCATGGAAAGTGATTGGTCATTTCCAAGCAGATTTTATTCCTCTTTGTGTTAGCAGGGTCTCGGGTTTCACAATTACAAGGACACAGTCATTTTATGAAAGCCTGTGTTGTGAACTGAGGGAGAAAAGGGGATCCACAGAATTCCCTTATTGCAGAGCTGAGAAAAAAGGGTGCTCTTTTCTGCATCCCTTGGTAGGTCCTTTTATTCAGAAGGAATGATCCGAACTGAGGAGACCAGGCACAGCAGCCACATGCAATGGTGGGACAGCTATTTTCAGCTCCAGCTCCATGCCATACCTTCAGCCAAGGTATACGGTGCTCCTCCTCCCTTCATTCCCCATGGCACAGCCCCCAGGGGGTTCCAGCCCAAAAGCCTCAGCAGGTATTGCAGCAGGGCAGGAGCAAGGCTGGCGTCCTGAGGCAGGAGAGACATTCAGGGCTCAGCTCTGCTGGAGGCTTGACATGACTCAAGGATGATGTTTGGGGCAATGGATATAAAATCGAAGATAGGAAGTTCCATCTCAACATGAGGAGAAACTTCTTTACTTTGAGGGTGACAGAGCACTGGAACAGGCTGCCCAGAGAGGTGGTAGAGTCTCCGACTCTGGAGACATTCAAAACCTGACGGGACACCATCCTGTGCAACCTACTCTAGGTTGACCTGCTCTGGCAGGAGGGTTGGACCAGATGCTCTCTAGAGGTCCCTTCCAACCCTTAACATTCTGTGATTCTGTGATTCTCTGTTTGCAAACATCATGCAAGTCCTGTGCAAGAGAGGTGGTGTGGGCAAGGGAGTCACACCACCTGCAGGTGTGATAGCCAGCCCTTGATAGGATATGACAGTTTACAAGATGTTTGGGAAGATTTAGGGAAGACTTAACATCAGTTGAGACCTGGCTTCAACCTGAGCAACTCATGCCTGTCTAATTTGTTTCCTCAGCAAATGGTTTTCTAGACAATGGAAATGTGGTAAGGCAAGATGGATTTATGGGAACACTTGCTGCAGTGCCCTGTTAGGAAGGGTCAGTTTAACTAGGAAAAGCAGTGGTGGGAAGAACAGTAATAGAATGGCAGTGAATGAACCAAACCTAGCAGAGCCAGGTCTGGGCTACTGCATGACCCTGGAGGTCTGCAGGTAACCTCCTGAGGTAACCTCCTTCCCTGCCCCTTCTCCTGCTTAATACCAAGCACAGTATTTATCAGCTAGTAATGCAAAAGAGTCAATGAACTGGTCCCCAGGGGTTAATATAGCCACAGACTCTAAAATGCCTAATTACCGTGCTGAGGAATGCGAGATTGCAGTAACTCATTCAGTTACAGCTCACTTTTTGTATTTCAGGATGAAAATCGCCCCTGTAGATATAAGTTACTGGGTTTTTGTAATAATACTTTCTAATACACCAGTGACGGTGCCTGAGAGGCTGGGCTCCATGGTAGGATAAAGCAACTCTGACTTGCAGGGTGTGAACACACATCTTTCACTGATTTCTGCCAGTGTCTCTGGACAGCTAAAGCCTGTAATCAGGAGCAAAAGTTCTTTACAGGCTGAGTATTGGTTTTCAGACGATGCTTTTGAAATGCTAATGGAATTGATCAGCCAGCAAGATAAAGCATCAGCCCATTCCCATTGCTTCCCCGGGACAGAGAGTGAAGGGAACAGCATTTCCTGGACAGCATGGGTGCCCACAGCCTGGCTGAATCTCTCCCAGGTGGGCAGCAGCCCAGCACAGTGCCAGTAAAGCGGTGGGATGATCTGGGGTAAAGCAAGACTGTTTGGGCCCCCACATGTTCTGCCCTATGGCCAGATGTGCTGGCCCCAGGTGGCTGTGCTGGAGCACCTGGCAGGGGAAGGCACTTGGGGAAATAGATTTATCCCTCAACAGCAGAGCCCAAGTAATTTTTGTTTCAGATTGACTAATAAAATTTGTCTAAGCCCCAAACCAAGCATTCTATTGCATTTTTAATATTTGTTTTTAAAAGTTTTCAAAAAAGTTGTGATTATTGGAAACAAACACTGTAGGAGAACACAACCACCACCCCACCCCCCACTATCTCACACCAAAAAATTGAAGTGGTTGCTTCTGACTTGTTTGAATATTTTATTTCCCTGCTTTTAGTTTCTTCTGAAACCTATTATCTGAATTAGAACAAGGTCCAAGAATAGCTTCCATCCCTTCAAAGCTGTCCCCATTCTTTTTTTTTTCTTCTGCTTTTACTGTTCATTAAAAATATTTTGCTGTGCTCTATGACTGTTGCATCTGCAAGGTGTATGCTCACATGCATTCTCTGAGAACAAGGCATTTCTGGCATATCTAAAAGCACCCCAGGGCTTACAGCTCCTGTAGCCAGGGAGCCTTGGAGCCCTGTCACCCTGTGCCCCAGGGCACTCTGCACAGAGGGACTGCCCTGGCACAAAAGATCTTAAAGCCAAAGTCTGCCCACAGTGGAGCTGTTTCCAGACTCATGACCCCAGGTCCAGACGCAAGCCTCACTTCTGCTTGAACTTCAACCAGGCTCGCAGCCCCTAGTTTGGCAATTGCTGCTGTAGTTCATCGAAAGTTTGTCAAAACCCATACGATTCCACAAACCCCACAGTTTCAACAAATCAGCATTTTTCTGCTGAAACCTGTTCTGCTGGAAATTTCCCAAGCCAGTTCTACAGAGAGCCATTATTTCTGAAACGCTTTTGTAAACATTTATTGCAGGGTTTTTCTTAATGACAGCAGCCCCAGACTCTGGCTGAGCTTAATTTGGCAATTTGCAAATCTCACTCTTTTTTGTGTTTTGGCCAGTTGGAGGAAGGGAAAACTTTTTTTGTGTCTTTCAACACCACCACTGTGGTTTGGCTACAAGATGTGCTACAAAATGTTTCCTGGAGATGTCCCTGCCTGACACAGCAATACCGTGGTACTCGGGCACTGTTCATAGATAACGGCAAAATATACCACATTTGTGTAAGCATCCTTCTCTTACAAATCTTCAACATGAAGGAAGGTTTGTTTACCAGTGCATAGAGAATTTCAAGTAGATGGGAAGAATCTCAGCTTGCGTTGCCTTCATGAATTTCTTTTGGTCTTTACTAGAGAAAGGACACCAAGTCTCATCCCAGGGAAAAAGAAGAGACCAGATCCTGAAGGCACTCAGTGTCAGTCAAGCTGCATTCAGAAGGGCATCAGTTATCACTTCCCTACAGGCTCTTGCTTCCTACCCAGAAACCCCTGGAAGCCCTTCAGAGTCTGGCACCCAAACCTTGTGCATGTTTCGTAAGACTCCAGCAGAGTGGTGTTGGTGGGAGGTGGCAGATGGGGAATGGGTCGGGGGAGAGGAAAATCTGCTTGTGGGATTGGCACCGGGACTGGACGCTCTTTCTTGTATGACTGCCTGGGGAGGGTGCCCAAAGGGCTGTCCCTTCTGCCTGGGAATTAGGGCAGGGGACCTCTGAGCCCCCAGTTCCTCCCCACACTGCCTGACCAGGAGGTGTTACCCATCTTTCACAGCCAGACACATTCACCAGAGCGGATTTGCTCATCCGTGTTTCTCCAGTGCTCCCAGTGCTGCCACAGGGAGGTAGCCAGCAGGATACAGCCAGCCTGGATATGGTTTCATTAGTGCTGCTTTGTGGGCTGGCGTAAGTCTGCTGTTTTTCACATCATCCCTGATCTACAGCTGTGGTACAGAGAGGAAAGCTCAACCTGCACCACTGGCCGGGGATATTGCGATCTGCTGTTCCTGTAAGCCGTCTGCACTCCCTTGCCCCCAAGATCCCTTTCCCCACAGATGTTTTCCGTGATGGAATGCAAATTTGCTCTTTGTGATCGTTATATTCAAACCTCCTCTCCCTCAGGTTTGGATTACCTGGTCTGTGTTCCTGAGCTCTTGTCTCAGTACCTAACACACCTTTGGGATCTGTCTACTCTCTAAACTTGATCCCTGCTGCAGATAAATCCTCACCTGCATATTGCTCATCCATTTGGCTTTATGTTCTTGGATTCCTCCACTGAGCTCCTTGAAAGCCATTTGATCAGTTTCTTTGCCCTGCAGGAGGCTGTCCCCTACAAGGAAAGGACTGCTGGTGCATTTGGTTTCTTCCTACTGCCAGATCACACTCTCAGCAGACCACTGTGGCAGAAAAAGCCCACACAGTTTCTTTATAACCTTGCTGGTTTTGGAGCATAGTGGTTTAGTGAGTGTAACACATAACCAAGAGCGCAAGCATCCTACAAGAGATGCCCAGAGCAAGGCCTGCCAGCACCTGGCCAGGCAAAGACAGGGGAGAGGTGCCAAGCTGCCATGAGAGGGCAGGGGCATCCCCCCGGCAGCTCAGCCACACCAGCGCCGCATCTCCGCTTCCCTCAGACAGCAAGCTCCAAAACTTGTTCCCATC
This sequence comes from Chionis minor, assembly GCA_013398295.1. NCBI lineage: Eukaryota > Metazoa > Chordata > Aves > Charadriiformes > Chionidae > Chionis > Chionis minor. The sequence continues at coordinate 1,151,133 of VZSF01000503.1, forward strand.
GTTTTGGCCTACCCACGCAGTGTCCTTCCCCTGTATGGGGTCACTCTCTGCACCGAGGGACAGGTCCTCAGTACATGCAGCTGCTCTGGAGAGGCACATGTCGATTTACACTGAGCTTCTCACGCCACGCTGCGCTGAGGCTTCTCTCTGCTGTCAGGGAACCTGTCTCCCATCCTTTCATTGATCCTCTGAAGCTTGCAGTGGGTTTAGGGCATTTCTGCCAGGCTCTCCAAGTTCCAAAAAAGAAGGTGTCTTTAAAAATGAGCCCCATGTCCCAGCCGCCTCCAAGAAAAACTGCAGCATTAAGGTTGTCTTTCACTGTGCAAATCACACATGAGGTACTTCTGTGCTAGAGCAGAAAGTTCAGGTACATGCAGAATCTCCCAGAGCCTTTCGCAGATGGGTGAGTTATGGCTTGTAATTGCACTGCTGTACAGGAGTCAGGGCAAATGGAAAAAAAGTCTCATCTCTGCAGGGGTCCCGGTGCGAGCGCCGAGTTTGCTGCTGATTCACGCCAACCCGAGTGCTCAGGCTGCTCTGCAGTGAGACAAAGTGCTACAATCCAGCCCTTGTACTTAAAGCTCACCTCAGGCCTCCTTAATAAGTCCAGTTGCATTTAATATAAACACCCAAGTGAATCTAAGCAACTTGTTTGTGTGCTTGGGGCAGGAAACGGAGAAAGTAACAATGTCTTTTGTTCATTTTTTTCTGTTCCTTACAGTATCTATAACTGTTTGAATTACAGCCCAGAACACACTGCAGTAACACTACTTTAGAGGTAGTAGAAACCACACAAAGCAGAACTGCATAACCTTCTTTCCTCCTTAAATCATTTCATATTTCGCAGGTCCTACAGAATGCTTTGCAGTTCAGGAAAACAGTCGCTCTGGGACACCCCACATCCCATTTTAAATAATAGCCCAAGTGTTGCCTGGAGGAATATTAGTAACGTTTGCCAATTTTAAAAGGTTTGTAAAAGAATTTCCCATTATAGGATTTCACAAAGCAGCCATTTCAGTATCATTTATGCCTTGTTATGTTTCAACATCTCTCTAAGTTTATATGTAATTTCTAAAATAAGTAAAACACTTGCTCCAGTAGAGACCTTCCAATTCTCTCTTTAGAAAAGATTTTGCTCCAAGTGAGAATACTGTGGGGTTTCTGGTACCTTCGTTTGGATTGAGATCTTTGGTCCTACAGAGTCATTAGCGTCCTCCAAAGAGCATCAGGACCGCTGCTTGCCTGGCTCACAGCAGGCAGGCTCCAAGGTTGGCAGTGGGGAGGGCTTGTTAAGTAGCCGCTATGATATGCTCCATTCTGCTGGGATTTATTCCTGACTCACAAGGCAATGAGGCAGAATGCCTTCAATGAACTGTGGGAAGAGCTGTGAGCCCAGCCGAGCTGAGACTGGTACCAGTTTTAGTGCTGGGGAGCCATGTCCGAAGAAAGTTTCCTCTGCACACTCACTCCAGGTGTGTGATAGACACTGACTCTGGCAGCCGTAACGCAGCTGTGGCATGAAGGAGAACCCCGTGGACCCACTCCAAATATTGCACTGCTTCATTGCCATCAGCGTGGAGAGAGGAAGATGCTGTCAGGGCCAGGCCAGCCTTGCCCTTGGTTAGGCTATTTGCCTCTGGTTTTGCCTTTCCCTTCCTTGCCCTCTTCTGCCCGCTCTGCTGAGCCCGCAGCGGTGGGGCTGCAGCTCTGCCTCCCAGCAGCCTGCTGCGCTGCTCCGGCTCTCATCCCGCTGGCGGCGATGGGCAGGACAGGCTGGGAGCGAGGCAGAAGGGTCCCAGCTGGTTTTATTGATGCACAGCTGGATCTGCTGCTCTGGCAGGTGTAAACATCAGGGCTCAGCTGATTACAGGAGAGGATGTAAGACGGCAGGAGAAGTCCAGATGACATCGCTGCAGAGGCTGGCAAAATGTTTCAGCCTGGAGTAACTAACACTGAACACCTGTACAAAACATGCTTTCAAACCACCTCTGGAGCAGGGGCTCAGCTCCTGCCGCTCTCCGCCCGCCTCCCAGCATCGCCCCATGCGTGGCCTGGTGCACTGAGCACACTCCGGGCTAGAGGGTGCTACAAGCTCGAGTCTTCTCAGGCTGAAGAGGAATTCAAATTCAGGGGTCTCGACTCTTGCTCTATTCACTTCCCAGGTATATAAATGGAGGGGAGGAGGATGCCTCTTTTCTTCTCTAAAAGAAAAGAAAACACATCTTGACATTTGGAGTGTGAACTTCTTGGTGTGAAGCATGTTCTCCAAGCACGCGCTGCCCCTTCTGGGATTCAAGAGACCAGTCGCTCTTTTTAGGATCCCCCTCAGTGAAAAATAAGTGGTTGGTAGATTAAACTGTGGGAACGCGGGCTTTGTTGAGAATTGGAAATCTTGGCACTGAGGGACTATAAAGCCAAGGAGTAGAAGAGGTCTAATACATCCATTTTGCCTTTACTGGAGAACATAGTTCTTGTATCAGTCAGCCAAACTCAACGTGCTCATGCCTCAGAGCTTCTGATTCCCAGCTGTAGCATAAACCCACCTCCTTGGGGTGGGAGCCTAACCACTGGAGCAGCTGTGGCACAAGCACACTCCGTGCTGCTGCCTGGGGCCCGTAAACTTCAGTGCAGAGGCAGGGCAGAAAGCCATGGGCAGTAATATCTTAAACCACTTCACTGAGCTTTTCCAGAGCTCATTTGTCAGAGCCTGATGTCTTTAACTGAGCATAAACTTTCCCAAGCAGAAGGCAACAGTGCTGTATGAAAGCACCGGAGATATTTTGAAGAGTGTAACCACAACTTGCAGTACAGAGGCCACAGCTGTCTTTCTGTACACAAAACTTGGTTGAATCTTCCACATTCCCTCAAAGTGCCAGATGTTTGCACCCCACATGGGAGCTGTGAGAGCTTCAGGTGCCATCTCCTGCATGCTTTCACTCTGAGACAGGCATAAGGTGCTGTGGTTGCATGACATTGTTAAAAGCAGCAGTCCTCAAAATCCTGAGAAAAGAGGTGAAGATGAGCATAACAAAGTTGGAGGGGAGGGAGCAGAATGGACACCACTGCAATTGCTTGGAAACATCACTTTATGACAAACAAGCACCTAACTTAAAAGCAACTTGACAATACAAACGCAATAGTCAACGCTGGCATGAGCTGAAATGGCAAACAGGATAGGTGACAGTAGGGGAGGAGTGTGTGCTTTAGCGCTGGCACCAACTGCATGTGTGATCTTGGCAGAAGATCAGCCTTGGTTTCCTGTATCATGAGGTGGAAAATCGTATTTCCTTATCTCACAATACTCTTGTAAGTTTTAATTAATTTTTGTTCATAAATCACTGTGAGAGCTCAAGTAGGAGTAGCCTTTTACTGGGGAGCTGAAAATGATATAATATTTTTTTCTCTTTGATAAAGCACAGCACACAGTAAATATTTTGCCAAGTGGGACCCTGAATTATAATTTTGAAGAGAAAATAGCTAAACAGCCTAATATTGAAACAAAGTGTTAGTTAACCACAGGGCTCTCTATGTCCAGAGCTGGATCTGCAGCTTGTGAGTTTACAGCCTAGAGACATGATGGCTTTCTATCAAATCCTCTCCTTGTGGGAATAAAATACCAATGACCGTAATCCTAGGGAAGAATCCGAAGCCTACAATAGACCTAGAGGAGAAGGAAGTGGGCAGCAGGGCTCTCTGTGTCTAGGAAATGTTTACTTGACAAATATTTAGCGAGCTTGGAGGTATTTTTGAGAAAAAAAAATGCCATGGGTTCATGTTGATGAATGTTTTGCTACTGATTAAATCTGAGCCTGTATAAACTGTGCGGTGACAAAGAAACTTGAGACTGTAATGAGGAAACAGTTGGGTAGGATGTGAGAGATTGAAACCACAGATATTGCCATCCCCAGGAGAAATACCTTATTCTAAGGACTGGAAATTAGTTTGGGACTATTGGATTCCATTCAAGGAATAAGTCCTATTATGTACAATATCTCCTAATCTTTACCCCAGAAATTGCCTTGAAAAGCCAGATCTTGTATTGCAATAATTAAAGGAAAACATATGTGAAACAAGACGCCTATTTCTTGTCTGGACTTTCATTAGCCTGTCCAGTATAAAACATCACAGTGCCTCCAGTCAGTATAGATCAACTTCCCTCTACACATCCCCAGATGAAAAATGGCTTTGAGCATTTTACAGACACAGGATTTCCAAGGCAGTCAATTTTGGTTGTTCTACCTAGCCTCATCCTTCAATATTCATTTATTTATGCAGTTATCCTTGGTGTAGCAGCCAAACTAACTGCGCTGACACGTTGTATTCAAGCAAGGCCCTAAGTTGTTGAACCATACTGCTTGGCATGTTACTTTTAACATAGAAGCCAAAAGTTTTGAGAAGTGGTAACTTAAAAATGAGTTCCCTAGCTCCTGACTTGGACCCTTATTAAAGCAACACAGACTGTGAAGTACTCTTGGACATTATGCTGCTAATGTAATAGGTCCACCTAGTCATCAAAGCTGACTGAGCTTTGAAATTTTATGTCTAAGTATAATGGAAAAAGAACAAATAACTTGTTGCAATACATTTACGTCTTTCCAGGGTAAAAGTCTGCCATACCTTGAGTGATTTCCATTTGACATTAATAAACATTTTATTGCAACACACTTATCCCATGTCATATATCCCTGCTCAGCAATATTGACACCCAGAGGTCAGGACTGTGTGAAATGGCCTAGATCCCATGAAAATACAAATCAGATTTGTGGTCAACCAAAATTTGAGTTTCATACGCGTACAGAAATAATTGGCCATTGGAGTTTTGCCGAGGCTTCCCTTGTAGCACTGGTGGTGACTGCAAAATTCTGTTCTTCATAAGAGAAAAATCTCTTATGCTACTGTCATAAATGCTCTGTCTGTGACAGGTAAGACTATGATGGGTACAACCCTGTTTGACACTAAAGAGCAGGGGGTAACTTGCGTCGCCTCCATAGAGCCAGGGCAGGGTAGTCAGCTGGCTGGAAAACTCACCCTGCCCCTTTTGCTGAAGCTGGACAACCCATAAGGAGAAGAAATTGATGGTCAGAACCATTTCCAATGGTGCCCCAACATCCTCCCGATGGGATTTCAAACGACACCAAAAGGGCTGAACAATTCAGGTTAAAACAGAGGCATAGCTGGGAAAGTTATGAGTTTGGCGGGTAGCTTTTTGGACTCAGGCCCTTCCTGTTTATGCTCAGCTATCTCTCTCCTCATCACATCTGACATTTTGAGCCTGCAAATGCAGACTACATTATAGGGTGGGAACAGTGCTGTAGTCAACGCAGACCTGCTCATTCTTTTCATAGCTATTTTTTCCAAAATGTTGCAAAATCTCCAGGTTTGTGCAGATAGTCTGGGTCATCTCCATGCCTTATGTAGAGCGAGAATTTGAGTCCAAAACTGGGATTTTTTTGGCAAACATCAGTGAGATATGCACCTAACTCCTTCAAATTATGATGTGATATTGAAATATATGGGTTCATATTCCTTTTAATTTGCCTCAGTTCCTCATCTGGGAAGGCTGTATTTCCAAAGTTACTCAGGGTAAAGTCTGAAATTTAAAATTAGATGGGTCCCCAAAAGGGACTGAGAAGTGTTCAGCAGAGACAGGCTCTCTCTGTACGGTAGGGTTTTTGCAGACAGTTGGTGTTAGGAGGAAAGGGTTGGATCCAGATGCTGTGCCATGTCTACTGACCCTGAATCATCCCTGAGTCCCTTGCTAAAAATGTGCTGTGTGTATTTATTGCTCTCTGACTGCTTTCCTTTGAGTGTCCTTGGAGCAGTTTGGCCCTGGAGCAAAGCTTTAATTGCTTGTGTTTCTAAGTGCTCTAAAATCCACCTGTGTATTTTAGAAACATTTTCAGAGAAGAAGAAAAAAAAAAAGAGTTAAATAGTTTTAACACATTTAAAACCGTTACAGGAGTAAGGGGATGGATTGAGAGACTGGTAATGTCTGGATGGATTAATGGTCTCAGTCCCAGAGCTGTAACAACAACTGGTTTTTTTTGGTTTTTTTTTAATCCACAGGAGAAAGCAAAGCATTTCAAATGCAGCATAAAAATAAAAGAGAACAATTAATTCTTTAAAGGTTCCCCAAATCCAAGCTTCATTTCAAGGTTTTGTTTCACCTCATTTTCAAATACATTTGAGTAAAAGTGGAAATAAACAGTGGTGGTCTTGAAAAAGTGTTAGTTTTTTCTGGAAAATGATAAGATGAAGCAGCTGGAAGTTATCAAAATTTTTTCAATATTATTTTTCACTTGGATTTGGCAACTATTTTTATTCTATGAAAATGACAATATTAGTGTAGATTTAACTGAAGAGGCACTAACTTTCCTCATAACACTGTTGTTCTACCTTAGCTCCAGTGACATCCTTAGTCCTGCTTACTGGGGTTGTCTGCTCAGGAGGCTCCTCAGGCCTCTTTTATAGCAAGAAGCTGATTTTAATAATCAGGCTTCTCTCAAGGCATGTGTCTGGGAAAGTTATCTTCAAAGCTGGCAGGGTCTAGGGCAGACCTGGGAATGGAAACTGGGGATAATGTGATTAAGAGTTTGCAGGGATAGAGCAATCCCTCAAACAAACCAGGGCTTCATGTTAAAAAAAAAAAAGGGGGGAGGGCGGGGGGAAGACTGTAATTCTTTGGCCTAAACAGGCTGCTTCAAAAGCAATTATGCTGGTAAATAAGCTAGAATAGGGCCTGCAATACAGGTCTGTGGCCGCTATGTGAACAGTTTCTCAAGGCAGAGCCTCCCTTTCCTGGCCAGGCAACTCACATGCTACTTATCTTCATTGAACATCCAGACAGGGCTGAGCATCTTTGCCCTTTCCCTGTTCTATGAGTTATCCATGAAGACATCCCAGAAGAAAAGTCTCCCAACAGTCATTGCTCACAGAACTAGAGTCTGGCACAGACTGGGGAACTACGGGTAGGATGATAAGAGAGCTACACTTTGATTACTACCTCAGCTACATCCAGACATCGTTCTCCATCCTCCCAACACAGTCCTCAACTCTGTTGATTTAGGTAAAAAATAGAAAACTGGAAAAGCTTTATCTGTGTTAAAATTTTCTGTCTTTCAATCAGGAAAGATCCTGACAAGAATTTGTTTCATCTGTAGCAGGTGCAAGAGATTCAGCTAACACAAGCAGTGGAAAAGGCAGCCGTCCAACTATCTGGGTTGGTGAAAAGAAAGACTCCAAACCTCCTGCAGTCAAAATCTCCCAATCCAGCCCTGTGCTGAGTACTGCCCAGAGGGTGCTGAGCTCCCTGCACTCCCACCAGCTCTTCTGAGCTTCCAGTACCTCCTAAGAGGAGGAGTGGAAACTGTGCTGCAGCCCTGAAACCTAACACATTCTGCTTGTGTTCCCTTCTATTTAGTTAGGAAAGTGGTAAACATTGCAGAGATTAACCTTGTAACCTCAGTTAATTCACATTAAGTTAGTAAAATGGAGCAGAATCTAGAAATAATCAGTATTTGTGGCTTTCTAGGCCTTTTAAGCTCATTTCTCCGCAATGCAAGCCTCCTTCTCCAATGATTTGTTCAGCTTATAGTCCTCTGAATTGCAAGCTTTTATGTTATTACAAGCTTCCCTTTACTGACTGTGTCTGTGCCAGCAGGTGCATGAACTGGGAGGCCCATGGCAATCTGCATTTTATTACTTCCAAACAGACTGTTTTTTCTGATTCTTACAAGTTCTGGAGTTATTACTTGATATTTGGCTATTAAGGCTACAAGAGCAGAGACCTGTAACTACAACTGTCAAAAAGGCTACTGCATGTAATTGGAATTTGGAATGCACATGCCAGCTGGGAAAACTGCATATGTGGAAAAACACCAGTGTAAGGAGTAAAAAGACATAATAAATTCTGTTAAGAACAAGCAAGATGTTTTAACTGGGATTTTTGTTTGCATCAAAAGGAAGGAAACCATCTTACTGCATTAATAAAGTAAACAGGGAGACATTCCCACCAGATCCTACTTACCAGAGGTCTCTGGACAACTCTAGCACTGGGATGAGGAAGGTCCAAGCAGTGTCCCATGGTTGTCATTCAGCAAGGAGTGCGCTGCCCTCCGTCAGCTCTGAAGGAGCATCCCCCCATGCTCACGAGGTGTTTGCTCTCTGTGATGCTGCTGCTGTTTCTGCCTGGTTTTGGTTACATGCTCTGATTTATCTCTGGCAGGAAATGTGCATGAGGTGATGGCTATAACCAGTCAGACAGGGCCCTTGGGAGAGGGAAGTCAAACTCTGGTAGCTTCATGAAAAAAAGATGACTCCGTTGGGTTGCCATTAAACTGTGTGTACACAGCCCTGCTCAGAACTATTTCTGGTTTCTATTTAAACATTCCAAGAGCAGTGGAAGTCCATTTACAGGAAATCAAATAGCAGACAATAGGGACCTACCTCAGCAGGAAAAAGCATAGGCTTTTATTTACAAGGAACTAATTCTTCCAAGCCAGGGGGAATGCCAGACACAGTGACAGACTCCCTTTCCCAACGGCTACTAGAAAGGACAGACATTGCACTCTGTCAAAGTGTTTACATATGGCCTCCCCAACAGCCAAACCTACCGTCGCTGAGAACCAGAAGTGAGCAATAAATAATACCACTGACTTTCACCTTACTGCAAAAGCTTTCATCTTGGAGGACAGGAAGCCCTTTCCAACACACTTCACACATTGAAAAAATGCCTTTGCCTTAGGTGGGAATTGAAACAACCTTCAGAAGAGGTGTTGAAGCACAAGGGGACCTAGTCCAGAGACCACTTATTTGCATCCTTGCTTTGTCAAAGGACGAGACTTGAGGAACCTGTTCCTTTAATGCCCTGCTCAGTTAGCCTTTGCTTCTGCCTTTTGGAAGAGAAGGGTCTCAGGAAGAGATGTGATTCGTCTTGTGCCTGCTTTTAAGGGGTGGGGAAAGTAGATTTCAATTTTCATGCCTTAGTCCTTGCACGCTGTTAACATCAGACAATTGTAGATGATGGTCTTGCTGAAACTCCTGTGGGTTTCGTAGCCTGTCAATGCTCTTTGCAGGCTGAGAGGCTACTGGTTATTTTCTGCAGGCACTTGTCCCCCACCAAACCTTCAAATAAAAACATTCCTTCACCCACTTGTTCTTCCAAGTCCCTCTGTGACAGCTCTCCTGCCTGCAGGCTTTTATAGCCTGTGGTCTCTTTATGGGTTTGGCTTTATAGCCAGCCTAATTAGCTGCTGCGATAAGGATAATTAGGTAATTAGGATAATATGGATAGCACAGTATGAGGCTTTTCAGACCTCTCTTCTGGAGAGCTTTGTCTGCCATAGTGTAGTCAGTGACACTTAGTTATCTAACGAGGAAAAAAAAAAAGCCCATATATCTCTAAGTATGATTGATAGCGGAGAGTTAACATCCAAGCCAAAGAAAGAGCTGAGAAAAAGTAACCTGGAGACCTACTCTGTGAGGACGGAGTTGTAGGACTGCACTCACACAGTCACAGCTGAAAGACACATAACATGACAGCTTCCTCTTACCTCAGGGCTTACAAAATCAAGACGTGGGTCCCTCTGCTTCTAACCTGCTGACTTTTGATAGAGACAGCGATGAATCACTAGCAAAAAATCACCAACAAAGCGGGGAATTATCCCTCCCTTAATGTCTTCAAATCCAAACTGGATGCTTTCCTGGAAGATACGCTCTAGCCAAATACAAGTTATAAGTTGCAGAGCAGGAACTAGAAACTATCGTTCCTCAGAGAGGGTAAGGCTGCGAGGTCTTGAGCCTCTCTTGTCTGAATGCCTGTAAATCGATGGACTTTCTCTCGTAGCCCCTTTCTCTCATTCTCTTTTCCCTGTAGTTCCTAATCTAGCTGTTGTGAGAATGAAAGTAGGAATGGCAGTGGGATCAGAATTGCAAAGAGAGGACTTTAGAAATGTTTGGAAGCATTTTCCTGTTCCTGATTGTAATTGCTGACCGGTTGGCAGGAGGTTAATATCCTGAACTGCTTCAAGGGGTGAAGTGTCATCCAAAGCTCAGGGAGGACTGAAAGGCAACCTTCAAACTGGGAATAAACAGGGAATTATAAAAGAACAAAGTCAGGAGTATGGACATCAAAAGCCCAGGTGAATTTCCAGCATTCATTGGAAGGGAATATTGAGCAACCATTGGAGCCTAGGCTGAGGAGGAAGAAGATACAGGACCCATTAAGCATGCTGCATGTTCATAGAGAGAGAAAGAAATGTGAAGGCTAAAGACTGATGAAATTTCTAGTGCATGAAAAGACAGGATGATTCAGCAAGTAGAGGAGCAACCAGGCTGAGCTGTGTTATTCACTGCTCTGAGCTGCCCCCAGGAACTTTCCCCTCTGTGTCCATACTGAAAATATGAAAAATCTGGCCAAGGGAAGCAGAAGGGAAGCAACTTTCACAGCTGAAGCATCGCGTGGACATTCCTGGGGACAGGTACAGATGCAGATGCAGAATACTCTCCTTCTCTGTACTGCGATGTGCAGGCCACATCTGGAGACAGAGTGGTGTGGAAGGCATCACAGCTGGGAGGTGAGATAAGACTACGCAGCCCCTCAAGCACAGCCAGTTGGCCAGGGCTCAGTCCTAACAGCTGAGTTACAGAAAAAGAACTGAGATGAAGCTGAAACGCCAGGAAGTCTCACGAGACCCTGCTATTCTTGTAATCCTGGGTCTGCCTGGGGGCATAGAGAGCAAAAAGCTTTCCTAACAAATTGGTTTACTGAGGTTTTAAACTGGAGACAGGCAAGGGTCCAATCTATATAGAGAAAACATGCAAGATTCATGCCAAATACAAGCTGAATTATAAGTAACTATGGGCTGGAGCTCCTCTAATCTGCAGTATATTAAACCTGAGGGGTCCAGGCAGCACTGGTGTGGTAGAATTCTCCTGACTTCTGCACGAGGGCTGCTGTTATCCAAGTATCATTCCTGGAGGAAAAAAAGCTGCATTCCTTCTCCTGCAAAGCAGTTGAATCCAGGATTTCCTGGTTAGGAAGGACCAGGCGTTCTTCAAGACAAGCAGAAATCTTTGGGCAAGGCTAAAAGCCAAATCAGTTCTTAACTTCTTCCAGTAGTCTCCTGGGTTCTTCAGAGTTACTATTCTCTATAAATATATGCTGCAATTAACTGGATTGATGATCCAAATATCTATTGGCTGTTGCAGTGCCTACAGGCTTTCCTAAACAAAAGCCACGATGTGCTTCTGAATTGTAGTTCGGTGATTTGCACTATATTTATGTTCTCAAATGAATGTCTCTAGTCCAGCCTTTCCATTAAATCACTCTTGGCTCTAACATGTAAGTGAGTCTTAAAACAGACCTTGCTCTTAATCAACATTGACTAGAGCTGCTCAGGACGTTTTCGCTGAAGTGATTTTTCCCTCACAAGATGTCAATTTGAGTAAATCTTTATTTTTTTTTCCCAGCAATCTGTAGTGATAATGACTTTTCTCAACAATATTTTTAACCCTTCTTCTACAGAAAAAAAAAATAAATAAAATTGTATTGTGTGTTTACTCTTCTCTCTGTTTAGTTACTTGTTGACATTCCTGTGTCATTCAGTCTTCCAACTGGCATGTCATAACCTATTGTAGAAGTGTTGTGGCAGTGATTATATTTTGGGATGAAAAAGAAGGATGTGTGTAGAGAGATGAGGTGAATGGGAAAGTGGACACAAGCACACAGTTCCTTCAGCAAGTGACTTGATGCATTACATAGCCAACAGCATGGGATGTGATGGTTATGTTACAATACCTGCTGTAACAGCCATGGGAAAATATATTCTTTTTATCATTTATTACTTTATTTTTAAATAAATAAGGGCAGCTGCTACTCAGAAATGATTGGAACATCCTGTCTTTTCTGGATTATGTCTCCTACCAGTGTTAGTATAGTTTAATATTTGGAACAAAAAAGCACTCATACATTGGATGAGAAGCTGTTGTTTAAAATATTTTCACATGATTCCCAGTGAAAATTAGAACGGCTGTGTCTAAAGAAATGATATAAAACTAAGAAGAGTAACATAAGAATAAATATATAGGAGAGTATTTTTTTTCGCCCCAAAAGGATATTTTTTCTGAATGTGTAGATCACAGAAAAAGATGTTCAGTGCTTTTTTTCACTCCGTCTCAGAATGAAAGGAGATTTTCAAATTTTGCACAGGTTAAAAGAAAAAAAAATAAGCTGTACTCATATAATGAATGACCATGTTCGTATAGAAGTGCAAAGTTTTGTTGCTGCTTGATGACAATTGTCCTGTTTATGTATTCAAGGGAGCATTGTACCTCCCTGACTGAAGCAGATCAAAACAGCTATAATTGAGGTTTATGTCCCCAGTAACAGTCAGCACCTACTTCTGTCTTTAGTAGTTAAGGTTCATCTTTAACCTTCTTTTCTATAGGGCTGTGTCCTGGTTTCAGCCAGGAAAGAGTTTATTTTCTTTCTAGTGATTGAAAGAAATGTCAACAATGCATATTATTTTAGCTGTTGCTAAGCGATGTTTATACTTTTCAAGGACTTCTTTCAGCTTACCATAGAAGCTGAGGAGGAGTCTAGACAGATCAGTGGAATGGCAAATGGAATATTCCATACCATAGATGTCATGCTTAGCATATAAATGGGGGTTGGCCAGGGGGCGGGAATTCATGATCACTGCTCAGGATGTTGCCAATTCAGAGTGGTAAGAGTGATTTGTGTCATTGTTATTATTGTTATTATGATTGTTATTTTCCTTTGCTGTTATTTTTTCTGTTAAACTGTCTTTATCTCAACCCATGAATTTTTTCCTTTCCCTTTCCTCTTCTTTCCTCCTTCTCCCTGCCCTTCTGGAGGGAAGGGGGAGAACTGAGCAAGTTGCTGCATGGTCCTAGTTGCCAGCTGCTGCTAAGCCACGACAGGCCGAATGTTTCTTTCAAAATATATGTTATTGATACCCATTATGGATTTAATTATTAGTTATCTTTATGAATGTCCACTCTGATTCTAAGTTCTCTCCCTCAGTGACATTGTCTGGCAACAGATTACACTACGCAACAATAAAATCAAAATGAAAAGCATGTCCTTTTACTGGCTTTGCATTTGTTTCACGGAATTGCCATGTTTGTGTTTGTTTTGTTTTTTTACATTCTAAGCCAAGAGACGCCAAATTTCTCCATCCCCTTTCCCTGATACTTTCATTGCTCATAGTTTTATCATATGTCTCTCCTTCCTGAAAAAATGATGTTTAATACTCTCTTCTCCAAGATTTCTCTTCTAGTTCCTTCATTATTTTCATTACCGTTCTCCAAGCTCTGTGTATGGAGAATGCTTTTTGAGACAAGTAATCAAGAATACATATCAGAATTGGCTGGAAATTTTCAGTGTTTTCATCAGAATGATGAAAATTATTTATGCTGGAACAACTTTTGGTGAAAGATACATCCATTTTTTAATTTGGAACAACTGAAAATAATCAATTGAGCTACATTTTGTCATTTCAAAAAAGTTCAAAGACATGCTTATTTCATGTAGTAAATACGTTATATTTATGCTTGCAATCAAAATTAAACATTTCCAGATGACCAAAAAGTAGTTTTGGGGAATCTAAGGGAAGATTTTTCTAGACAATCTTTTCAGGATAAAAGTTACACACTCAAGGAAATCTTACTCTCAGATCCCACAAGTGCTTGTTAGTGGTCTTTACGCTTTAGAATGAGTCACTGGCTGTGAACTTTCTCTTACAGGCGTCAAAGACACTTGTGTGCAGTGTTGGTCCCTTGATCTCAGAGAGGCTGCAACCGCTGCCTTTCTGTTTGCCAGAGAGGTGCAGTCTACTAGTCCAAACCCCTCCCCAGGAGACCATGGTGCAAGCATTGTGTGGAAAAGGGCTTTGAGCAGACCTTGATCTCAGGTGGTTGGGTTAGAGTTGATGTTTCTCTCCAGCCTGTGAGGACCAGTCATTGACTCAGATGGAGGAAAGCTGTCCCATGACGAGGGCAGGAGAGAGTGGGCACCACCTAGACAGCAAGCACAGTACTCCTCTAAACCCAGGCCAAAAGTTGCTTTGCATGGGTTTTATTTTTGGCTATTAAATTGACACTTTCATATCACGTATCTCAGCAAGCCCAGCAAACACCTTGGTATTGAGACAGTTGACCTCACAGCAACTAAATTATTCTAGTTTGTGTGGCAGACATTTCAGACAAAGCAATGGGTGTGTGGGCAAATGCATCGTGAATTACATGAAGAAACCATGGCCCTAAAGCTGTGAAATGTCCAGCATTCAAAGCTCCTACTAGTTTTGGAAGGAGGTAATTTTGTCCAGAGCACAACAGCATTTGACCCAAATGGGCTATTTTAGGAGGTCAGACAGCCCTTGCCAAGCTGTTCTCCTTGAGCTGTCAGACAAGTGGGGTTCTCCAGGTGTTATTAATGCTGAAAGCTTTTTGCTTGGACTAGCGTGGTGAGATAGGGATGTCTCCTGAGAAGTTAAAAGGCTGCTTTGCACATAATAAAAGATGCTTTAATACCATCCCATGGAGATTCATCTTGTTTCTAATCTATCAAAACTAATTTGTGCCTCAGGGGCCTTTGGACTGTTGCCCAAGTTGCCTTGCCCATCTCTCATAAAAAAGAGGAAAGTTTGGCAGCATCATCATTTCATGAATGAAGCAGATTGATGTAAACAACGCTGTAAGTTTAATGGGGTCTATACTTACAAGCATTAGTCCCACTCTGACCCCATACTCTAGACTCCTGCTGACCTGGGGGTTAGGCTCGTCTGAAGATAACATGAGTTTCTACACCAGTCCCCGGATTTATTCAAGCTTGTGTTGACTTTCAGCCTGTCTGCGTAAAATATACATGGGGAAGGACAGATTGCTTTCTGCACCGAGTGCTGTCTAAAGGAAGTGTCTGCTGAGTTTTTGGTTCTGGGCCAAGTTTCCTGCTGTCTAGCATTAGGGCTTTGGCAAGGCAGTCTGGGCCCTGTCACAAAGAGAATCTATAAAAATGGTTTTTCCTTGTCATCGCACGTAATTAAGGACAACATTTTAATCAGGCTGCTCCCACTTAATTGCAGTGCTTTGCGTTAGCTACCCCGGACCTGCTGTTTTAAGTAGATCCAGTGCATTTGTCAGATTGGGTCAGGCTGGGAAGATGAAACCTCATCGGAGATATGGAGAAGTCAGTTATTTTATAAGGAAGGAATGTGCTCATGTCATGGTGTGTTACAAAATAACCATGGTTAAATGCAGGAGGGATGGATTGCTGTGGTACTGGAAGCAGTCAGATTTAAACTCTGGTAGCTTGCTGTGGTTTAAGAGACCACATGGAGAGATGAAGCTTTCAGAATCAAATCTTGGGACTGGACAGGCAATTTTGATTGATTGATGGTTTCATTTTGATTTAAATAACGAAGAGGAATGCAAAGGTTTTGTAGGTACCTTGCACAAGAAAAAATATCCCTAAAAACTCAAGATCTGTTTTTATTTGAAAAATAAAACAAAGAAGAAGTAAACCAGGAAGCCACAAATGGTAAACTTTTTGATCATTCACAGCCCAATTGCTCCAAAAACTTTCGGCCGAAGATTTTTTTGCAGCATGTCTTGGAAATCACTATTTTCAGATCCTGTCAGCTCAAAGTATAGAAGGGAAGAACATTTTCCAGCATCATGGAGGCCTTAAAACCTCTTTGGTTGATAGCCAAAGAGATCCCACAGGAGCACTCAAGCAAAGGAAACTCATGAAAGGAGACAATCCTTCCATTGCTGGGCCATGGTGATCTCCAGAGCTTGCTCTAAGTGCTTCAGAGAAGCCTGTGGGCAGACCTGATACCTTGAACTACTTGTGCAAAAATCCACTCGGACCATAATGCATTTTGTTCCAGCTTCATCCCAGTACATGTGCATCCCAGTAGAGGACTGTCATGGAAAAACAGGTACAGGCAGGACAGCTGTAAGAAGTGCATTGGCCTCCTAGCGCTACTCACCATGTCCGGTGTTTTGGAAGCTCTCAGGAGCAAGCCATAGAGGCATATGGACGAAGGCTGGCCTTGCAGATGTGCATGGTCAGTATGGAGAACTGATCTTCTACAAGGTGCCATTGCAAGGCTGCTGAATCAGCTGCAGTGCTCTGTAGCCTGCCTTAGGCGTAGCTGATCATTCAAAGATCATACTTCGAAGGATGTTGGTGCTAGCAGTGGTTGAATGAGAGCTGAGATGTTTGCCAAACCCTTTTAATAACACCAGTCAGTTGTTCATGATATCTTTAAGCTAACTCAGGCTTCCTATCAGGAAACACGGGGAACTGTTGGCATCCAGATGTAAGGTGGACTAAGGCCAAGGTTGACTTCTCTCTTCAAGCGTATTGACATTTTGTAGTCTATTAACAGCATTTAATGGCTGTTACTGTTCTTACCTTTGTCTGAGAGAGGCAGATATGGGGAACTACCACTCCAAGCATGAGTGCACAAACTTGAGATTTCAATGACCGTATTTTGAACACACTTGGAGCCACAGTTCCAGTTTTGCCCACAGCATAGCCAATGAATCTGATAGACAGATATGTTGGGGGCATTCCTGAAGGTACAGCACAGACATCCTAAGAATCTGGACCACAAGCTTTATGTCCTAATGATAATCAACTAGATTTTCTGCTGTTTGAATGAATGGCTGCCCAAAATACTGCATCACAAACCGTGATGCAGGACCATCAGACCTGCAGATGATGACATGTCTGTGTGAATGTCCACAGCAAAAGAAGCCAGCAGTACCTTGTACCACATTTTGCAGAGATGGAGATAAGGCATTGGGCTGCTCTGCGGGGGTTGTTTGGCAGTGTGACATATCCCTGTCTTGATTGTCCACGCTGTCATCTTGTGCATGCAAGTAGCAGCTGTGGCATTTGTTCTTGTGACTATTTTAGCCAGGTGTAGATTTATAGTAAAAAGGTGGTGGCATAAAGACAGCTTGAGGCTCTTGTCCTGCTTCTTCATTAGCTCTCTCCCCCCAGCGCCCTGATAGTTTCAAATCACTCCTGGCTGCTGCATGAAAGAGGGGCTTCTGGGGGCCCAAACCTGGAGAGACACAGTGGTACTGCAAAGCAGCCGGGAGGGAGACTATGCATGCATGTGTGCTATATCCTGTTTCTTCCTTCATGGAAGGAAGAAAGAACATATCCCATGTCCCTTCCTTCCACTATGGGATCACCCAATCCGACACCATGGGTGATGCTGTGATGCCCAGTGCAGGGGCAGGACCATATACCAGGGCCTGTAGTCCTTTTGTCTTAGCTGCAAATTCTGGGCCAAACCGAAAACACAGGTAAGTCAATTTAAAAAATCAGCATCAGTAAGAAGGTGACGAGATAAGTCCTTTCACCGACAGTCATTGTCTTTGAATGCTCTCTAGCACCTCTCTCCTCATGGGATGGGCTGTGCTGCAGCACACTTACAGGTCTCCATGAAATGCAAAGGACTGGCCATAGCTGTGATCCTCCCCGTGGTACCTATTCAGGCCCCAGCAGTTTTTCAAAGGTTGGAGTGGGAAGAGATGGTAAGCTGACCTGCCTGCTGCCTGGCTTGGCTGACAGTCCCCAGTGTGACCCCAGGCCATAGACCTGTTTCACTTGAGCTTGCTCAGAAGAGGCAGAGCGTGTCTGGTGTGACGGGACCCACAGATGTTTCAGAAATGTGCTGCCCTGGGATTCCTCATTTTCCCCTTGGTGGCCAGTTCAAGTTATTAAAAGTCAGACCTGCCAGTGGTGTTGGTTTCTTGTCAATGATTTTGGCCACTATCCACTGGAAACCTCTTTCCAAATTCCTGCCCCAACCGCAGATATTCACAGGAGAGGAATAAAAAAATGGATTGGCCAGAAATAGGAGACCGGGAAGTCAGCAGTGGAAATCCCCTTTTGGCAACAGCTCTGTCTGTGGATGAATGCTGAAAGAGAACTGTGCAAAGGGATCATCACTGCTGCCAGCACTGGCCTCCACTGGACGCTGTGTACTGGACCATATTTCAAGGACATCTGTAAACACCATCCTCTTTGCACCATGTCAGATGCTTGACAGGACTAGAGAGGATTTACATCTAGGCAACAAGGGAAGGAACCACTGAGGAGATGGTCCTCTTTTCAATCCAGGATTGCAGTCAGACTTCCCAGAATGTGACGAGTCTCATAGCCCAAGCATTCACAATCCCGTGTTCTGCTGATCCTTTACCATGCAAAGCCACCTGGTGCATCACTTTATCTTTGCAATCAAACAAAATGGAAACACTTGCAAGAGCTGCTATGGTATCTCACCATCAGTGAAAATACCTCACGCGGTATTTCCTCAGGGCGGGAATGTACGGGTGAACCAGTAACTTCATATTCCATGTCAGCTGCATCCTCAAAAGGACCTTACTTGGCTAAAAGTTTTGGATCTTGGTGGAAGCAACCTGCAGAAAATGCAGTTGAGCATCCAAAATCAAAGTCACAATTACAAAGGATGTTTGATTACCTGACTATTATGGATCACTGGACACTTCTCATTTCCATGGAGTTCTTGACTCAGCTCACAATAAGTTGTTTTGAAGTGAACATCTGACTATAGTGAGGGTACAGTGAAGAGGGAGTTAACAACCTGCATATGTCAATTAGTCAACAGAAGGTGGGTTAGGGCTCCTGAGGTTTGGATTCCCTTTCTGCCTCTATCATTTATGGCAAGTCGCTGCATGTACCCATTTCCCAGTTTCCCTTTGTCTTCCCTAAGATGGTAAGCTTTACCAGGTAGTCAGGGCCTTTAGGTGCTACTGAAATAGAAAAATGTAGCAATACCAAAACCTCATGGAGACCAAATGTTCTTGCTCCATTTGCAGGCAATCACACCTCATCACAACAGTGTGGACAAGGTTTGGATAATGTGACACATCTTACATACTTCCTTTTGAGCAGGGTGCTTAAGAGCCCTAGTATATGTATTTAATGAGATGCTGATATATAAACACTTTATGCCTCTTGACAAAGGTGCCTGCACTGACAGTCAACAGTCACAGGTGCAAATCAGACAGGCGGGATTGAGACCTGGGTGCCCTCTTTGCCAGCAGAAGTCTCTGGGAAGCTCAAGAGGTGTTTTTTGCATTTCCTAACTCCTTGAATGAGGAAAGCTTCTTCAGGGCTGTCCTGGAAGGAGCTGGCAGTAGACAAGTGATAAAAACAGCTTTGCTCTGGTGAGGGACAGCTGCTCCAGCACATCACCCCTCTCATGCACATCCCTTGCAGAATTATTTTTTGCCAACCAATAAACTGTAGGCAAAAATGACATCCCTGGAGAGAAGCACATAGCCGACACCACTGGATTGTGCACCTGGTTTGCATAAAATATGTACACTGCAAGGCATGGGCTTATCTACCAATACCACCGCCACCACGGTCTCTTGGCACTATTGGAAGGCATTTGCCCTGTATTGTCAATGGTTCCTGGGGATTCCTCCTTTGTTTGATAAAACACGTGCTTTTGAGGCAAGAGGATCAGTTTTATACCTGCTGTTCCCAAGAAGGCCTTAATGGCTGCGGTGGAGGCCAAAATCACAACACAAATATGCTGCTGAGCCACAGAGCGCTAGGAGAATCAAGCTGGATCGGCACATTTAACATTGCCATCTAACTCTTCAAGCCAGCAGCTGATTTCTTGGCTCTGAAAAGCTCTAAGGTTATACAATATATAACTATCTCTTCAGATTTGTTTTTCTAATGACAAGTCAAAATATGGTTTCAATTTCATCAGAAAAAGTCCTATTTATACAAGTGTTTGCAGTGGAATTTTATGGTCTTTTCCCAGTTGGATCAGGCCATTACATTACATTCTGGTGAAGTTCGTGCCGTGAGTGTTGCAGCCAATGCTGATGGGCAGCAAATGCACCTTATGTTCAGCACATCGCTCTTCCTTTTTCTTCTTCATTACCACAGAGGGAAATAATTGGGCAAAAGCCAGGAAGACTCCTTAAGGCATGTTTCCAAGTCAGGACCTGGGATGTGGCCAGGTAGCTTTCAGTAACGTGACAGGGAGCCAGTTTCCCACAAACCATTTCAAGAACGCACCCTTCATCTTCACAGTCCAGTTTCATCACAAATACCAAGGATCCACGCGCGCACACACCCACACGGAGAACAAAGCAGAAGAACACATGGCAAAGCAATCAAATATAAAATATGGCAGTTCTTGAATTTCATTTTGCCTCAGTGTTTTGGACTCTTCTCTTTAGAGAATTCATTTACTTAAATGCATACAGTTGTGTTACTTGCTATCATGGACAGATTCACTCTGTGATCGACACATTGCTCTCTGCGTCTTCTTTCTTTCTTTTTTTTTCTTTTTTTTCCTTTTTTTTTTTTTTAGTCTTTTTCTGCTAGTCTTGAGGATGGGTTTTTATTTACCCACCAGCTTGTGAGATGGGAATTTGCATCACAGCTCATCGATCACTCCCGTCACTTCTCCAGACCCCTGATCAGCAAACAAAAGCAAATCAGAGGAGTTAAGCACAGTGAGAGAGACACTGAATGTGCAAACAGTATTTTTGCTCAGGGACTTGTGTATAAGACAATAACAACAGTGTTTCTCTAAATGAGAAACCCTTTACTTCCCTCAAATCAGTCCCCGTATCTGCAGCACTACTCTAGTGCCCAGGTAACAAGCTGCTTACTGCAGAGGCACAGTCATGAGTAAGTCAAAGAACACGTTTCAAATTGAGATTGAGAAATCCATTATGAGACATTTACTTTGCTAGAAAATAGCCTCCAAAAATAGACCAAAATCTTCTTCATAGTGTAGTCACAAACAGTAACTTCCTCATCCCTCCTTCTCAGTGGAACGTCAACACAAAGCTGCACAGCAGAGTGTAAAACTGTACTTTGAAATTCAGCAGGTTAGTTCCTTGGCACACACTCCCAAGCAAACAGTGCTTTAAATCCTATCAGCATCTTGCTTGTGAAAATAGGAATATCAGTTTCTCAGTTGACCGGCCAAAGAGAAACAATATGTTTTCAAATCACATTGAAGTGCTTATGATTATTTTTAGCTTTCCCACTAAAAGATGTAAAAAGAGTTCTTGTAGAATAATTCATATTCTTTCTTTTTGTTCTCCTGAATTTTTCTTTCATAATAATTTAATTAACTTTAGGGACCAGTAACATTCCAAAAAGTAAAAACCTGTATTTTAGACTATATTACTGCAAAATTTTAATTTTCCTCAAGATTTTCTTCCTCAAAATATAGTTAATACCTAAGTTTGTACATTTTTTGTCATCACAAATGCACCTTTTTCAGTGGAAATTCATTTCTTTTGCTCAGTATCCATGACATGGAGGAAGCAGAGGGAGTATTTTAAGGACTCTAAGCTTTTGATATTCAAAATACTTTTTTCATATGATGTTTTTCTAATAGTTGTTTCCCAGTTCCTCAAACGAATTTGAGGAGTCAGTTCAGTGAAGCCATCAAAGATTAATTTAATTATGACTTAAGCATGACTCTGCTCACAAATCCAACCCATTGCTGTGTCTAAATAAACACAAAGCTCAGCAGCCCAGCTTTGGTAACCACATTTCTCCAAGCCATAGCTCTTACTAAAATATGTTACTCCCTATATAAACAGCAACAAGTAGAATTTTTCAACCTCAGTTAAAATGCAAAACTAAAGCAGGAGTCCTGTTTCCAGTCCTTATGCTGTTAGATTTATGATCAAAAATACGATGCGTCTCTCAACAGGGGGAGGTCACAGAATGGTCTGAGCTAATATCGGAGCCTGTGAAAAAATGCATTGTTGTTTGGTTAACCAGTGTCACACAATTAGGCAATGCTCAAAAATCAATTAGTCATATACGATAGCCAAAATGACATGTTTTTCTAACTGTGGTATATTTTATTGCCTCTGGAAGCCCTGATACTAGTTCTAACCAAGGTGTTTTTAAGTCCTATATGACTTTAAAATTATGCTTTCTTAGGAAAAAAAAAAAAAGTTTTTTAAATCTGGAAATGATAGAGTTCCTAAAACATCCAGAATGGCTTTAGAACAATTACTTTTGTCTGCCCTGGTCTGTATTTTCAAAAGCTTTTAGGTCAGTTTGTCTGTCGTCTTTTTCTTCTTCTTCTTCTTCTTTTTTTTTTTTTTAATTTAACTAAGATGCAGCTGTGAAAACTGGATTCTTCTTTTGAACTCCTGTATTTACGTTTGCTTCTGGCAGCCCTGAGGAAATGTGATTGTTTTAAAGCTTGCTGCAGAGTTTAAAAGGTTTTAATATGGGAGGCCAAAAGTAACATGTTTCACAGTTCAGTGGATTTAGAGGTCCATACTGCCTTAATCTCTGTCTGTGATGATCAGGTGGAGCTGGGGTGTACTTGCAGCACAGGTAGGCTGACTTCTAGTGACTAAGGCAGCTAATGAAAATATTAATGAAGGAAATGGTTCTGAGCCAGACCAGATTTTCCCCAGGGTCAGGACCATTTGTGCACAAGGCAATGCTTCTGCTCTGTCTCGAAGGAGAACCTATAACGTTTTGGTCAATACAGCATTTATATAATTAACCTAGATTTTAAGATACATGGCAGCCAAGACTGTTTTGGTACCAACTAACACGCTGGTCAGCATAACACAGAAAATGGGTCTCCTGATGCAGGGAGTCCTTACTGCAGAGTTGCCATTGGCACAAGGCAAACTGGTCATGATTGTTGCATGAAAGTCAGCAGCCACCAGTCCCAGGTAAGTGTGTCCCTGGGCAGAAGCAGTGAGTGTCAGCCTGCCAGCTGGTTTCCTCTGAGGACTGGAGCACTCTCGTGGTTTTCTGTGTGTATCATGCCTGGAGATGGTCTTTTAACCTTGGCTAAAACTCAAGACCTAAATCCCAGGGCAAAAAAAAGTCTCAATCCTAATCTCAATCCTAATCAAAGAAAGGTTTAAACTGAGTTTTTGTCCGCTAGTTAATGCAAATGAGCATCAATCCATTTAAACACTCTCACTGTACCAAAATGAACAGACTTTGCTGATGAACGAAAGGCCTTAAGTTTGCTCCAGAGAAGTACTTAGGCACACCTCTTAATAGTACATGTGTAAGTAGTCCTACTAAAATCAGTGGGACTACTCATCTAGCAGGAATGTCCCTTTGGTACACTGCTGGATCAAGATATCAAGTGATATATAGCTGGTGATAGGTTATGTGTTCCAGCCAACACAGATGGTGTTATGGGCAAACCCCTATTGTATTTTGATCACTGAAGCTTTGATCCTACTTCAACTGCCGCTGGTAATCAGCATCACTTGGCTCCATGTGTTGCAGGTTCAGGGTCTGCTCTGTAGTGAGGTGGTGGGAAGCACTGCTGCAGAATCTACAGCTGCTGCCTCCAGAAGGAGCCCCTGGAATGAATTTTCAAAAAGTCCTCGAGTGGTAATACAAGTGAAGAAGAGCAGGAAAGTACTATAAAGATAACATGTCTTCTGTACTGTTCAAATAATTACATGACTGTCTGTGTCCAGATCAGCTGCTTCTTCTGGTTTTCTTTATTTCTAGTATGAAGAGATTACATGCCAGGCTCTCTTTTGAATTTTGGTTGTTTGGGTTTTTTTTTTAACTTGAGAGTACAAGCAAGATCTGATGGTCAAGACATAAAGAGCCATTGTGGTGCATCCTATAGCAAGGGACTATTCTAAATGCTCTGGCTTTTGTGGTCCTAGTTACAGTGGTCCCAAAAGCATGGGAATTCATGGTGAGGAGCTCTGTCCTAATTAATTCCAACATTATCTCCTCAAATTCAAATCCGTGAGCTAGTCAGAAAGTGATATTGACCATGTCACTAACCAGGGTAAGGTGACTGGCTCTTAAATACATTTTTTTCTGTGTGTTCATGTAAATAAACTAGATCCAGTGAGGACTCCCAACTTTTCACCAGTGTAACTTCATTGTCTGTGTGAATTGTACAAAGAAGACTTACTCCAGGTGAAACATCCCTACAATAATTTTCTTCTTTCTTTCTTTTTTTTTTTTTTTTTCTTTTAGGGTTCAAAATGCTTCTCTCTCTACATTTTGGTGCTGGAAGCAGGAAAGAGCCTGATTGTGTCAGGATCCATTTTAAGTCTCCTCAGTACAGTATGTGCCTGGCTCAGCTGGCTGGAATGTCACTGAAGAGGAATGTGTGTGGGCCATGGACTGCTTTCATCAGCAATATTTGCTGATCACTGCGGTGCTTACAGTGGCAGGAGATCACAGTGCTGCTGCTTTTGGGGATAAGTCAAGGAGCATTTGGGCGGTAAGTGTCCAGAACGGTATGCTCTGGTGAGTGAAAGGACAGGGGAGGAACCTGAGACACTACTTTAGTAAAAGAAAAAGAAAATTTCATAAGTAGTCGTTGTCCCAGGGAGGGAGGTGTGAGAAGCCATGGTCCTCTTTTTCCTACTATGCTGAGCTCTCTATGCCAGACTATCACAATAGCACAGTGAGATCTCGATCAGTCAGGCATTAAAATAATTCCAGTGATTAAAATGCAATATCTGTCTCCAGTGACGATGAAGGGCTGACCAAAATCTCTGTAACATTCAATAGAAAATGGAAGGAGCAATATCCTGCATTAAGTAGGATAGAATTGAATCCACAATTACCCTTAATACTTGAGAACGTGAAACAGATATATCTGTTTTATTTTCAAAAAAGTTTGTCCTTAAAAGACCTTTTTTGTTTATAATCTCTTAAAAGCAAATAAGGGCCCCTTGGAGAGATGAGATGACACCCCACAGCATAGCTCCCCACAAGGAGAGCTGCCTGCAGAGAGCAGCGATGAGGTACACCACAGCCTGTGCCTGGGAAGCGAAGTTCTGGCTCAGACAAGCCTCCTCAAAGTATGTATTTTCCTCTCAAATGGTGGCTGTGCAGAGGTTAGTATCCCAATCCTCCTCCAAGAGCAGAGTACTAAACCTTTGCCTTCTGGGCAGCATATAAGAGGCCTGTTTGATCTCTTGTTTGTACATGATTTCCACTCATCCCCTTCCAGAGGAACTTGTTGTCCTGTCGAGGAGAGCCCTGCCTCCCGGGACACAGCATAGACCCTTAGTGGGTGTTCCTCAGCACACGTGTTTCTAGATTGCAAGTTTGCCAAAGAGAAGTGCATACTCCCTCCCCACTACTCCTATGTGTTATATTGGGGGTTTTGACAGCTGCACCGCAAGTTTCCATCATTGGCAGGAAACTGGGATCAACAGAGCACAGAAGTCCCTATCTTGGATGTATCACTTCTCTTTCCTTTAAAATATGCAAAACAATCACCTTACATTACACATGAGCCAGACCTGGATGATTCAGATTTTGGCTGTCCTCTGGAGTCTGGACCTTTAGTTCAGGCTTCTTTGATAGCAAGGTTTGACCTGGAGCCAAGAGACCCAAGGAGTATGCATCCCAGACTCCCAAATCCCAAGATTTGCTGTCTCTCCCTGTGTCAGTGGCTGGGAAATGACTTATGGGTCTCTTCCGAATCACTCATGGTTTTTCAGCACCTCCCTACTGGCACTTGATATTCTCTTCCCTTCCTGCAGTGAAGAATCTCTTGAGTCATCAACAAGACATTCAGAAGACCCAGTGACATTATGCATTGACAATTTCTTCTTATTTCTCCTAATTTCTCCTTATCTCCTCATTAGCCTTTAATGTTTTACCTATCACTTGTCCTCAGTCTTGGAGATTTATTTTTGCCAACTGATCTGAGAGATAACAGAAAAAATGGACTTTTTTGATGTTCTGACTTAATTTCTTCTAATGATTCTATTTGGACATCCTGAGAGAGCTCCAGATAATTTCTTTTTCTCCTGTGGTGTGTCCCCTTCAGACAGCCAAAGATGACTGTTTTACCACTCTGCAGATCATCCTTTCTGCCTTGAGTTTTGGCCAAAACAGAACGCACAATTCTTTTGATATAACCCTGCATAAATCAGTCTGTCTAGCC
Source organism: Chionis minor (assembly GCA_013398295.1). Lineage (NCBI taxonomy): Eukaryota > Metazoa > Chordata > Aves > Charadriiformes > Chionidae > Chionis > Chionis minor. The sequence continues at coordinate 1,177,118 of VZSF01000503.1, forward strand.
ACGCCACCATTTTGCTGTGCTTCTCTGAATTCCTTCTGATTTGTTCTCCCTACTGTTACTGAACTGTCCAGAACTGGATGCAGTATTAATATTCCACACGCTGTATATAGTGCCTGTCAGTAAAAGATTAGGAGCTTTATGAAGATGGATTATTTAAACCTCCCAATACCACCAGTGATCGTGCAGTCAGTGACTATTATTACCCCAAATTTGAAAAATTCCACTCATCTACTTATCAAGGTCAATTCATGTTTTTGATGGTCGAGTGAAATGTTAGCTTTCCTTATCCACACTCGAGTGAAGAGTAAGCCAGTAGACCTTGCCATCCAGCCACAAACAGTCTCATATCATAATAGCATTTAGGGTATTTGTAGATGCCTAATGGAGCTGCCAGCCCCGGGTTTGGTGTGTGCACTGCCTGTGCACTGCACGGGAGGGCTCGGCGCTTCAGGAGTCAACTGCAAGCCAGCGTGCTGGGAGAGGAGCGGCTCAGTGAGCAGATGAGAAATGCTGATGGGAAAGACGGGTCTCAAATCCCTCTTCTGCCCTGGGACTGGAATCTATGTCTGCCCTTTACTACCCAAAATGGAAATGGGACATGGGGGAATGGGATATTTCACACAACCTCCCTGAGGTCAGCGATCATTTTTTTGTCTGCATTAAGCAGCTTAAGACAGCTCCTCTGTCCTTCCAGGCTGGTGCTCAGGTCTAAGGAGCCATAATGCCTCAGTCTCCAGGTCTTCAGCTTACATAGACTAAAGCACTTTGTAAGGAATTGGTACAACTAAAACATTTCAAAACTGGATGTTAGAACAAATAGCTTTGTGTAAAGCTTATTGTAATAAGATCAGTATGTTGCGGTGGGACATACTACATTATACAGATGAACAGTTACTACAAACAGGTAGAGAGGAGAGCTAGGCTTCAGGTTTTGCTTATATGAAACTTTGAAACATGCCAGAAACAAAGAACCTAGACCTGCACAGTGCATGGTGTCGCAATGATTTCAAGGGAGCATAGTTATGTTGTCTCCTTTCCCCAACTGTCTCATGCTAGGCTTCTGAGGGATGTGTCCCTCGGTCATACCATGGGCAGGGGCTCCCATGAAGGACTACCCAGCCCTTTGTGCAGTAACACAGTGATGCATCATGCAAGCTGTAGGCAGACTAGTCTTGGCCATAGAAACTGCTGGATATATGTCCTATCCCATACAGCCTTGTCTTCTGCATGAGACGCAGTAGACATGGGATGAGAATTTCCAGTGTTCTGTTTTCACAAAAAGACTACCACCCATAAACAATCAAACAAAACACTTTTGCATAGAGAATTGTAACAAAAGATGTATTTCTCCCGTTCTGCAGAAAGTGGAGTTTATGTTTTAGTGAAATAAACATGTCCTACCTGTAGGCTTCCTCAGAAAAAACCCTGACTCCAACACACACTCTGTGTAGTTCCCCAGACATTTTCAGTAAGGCAGCATCCAAGGCTGATTTTGTTCCCTTGTCATTTGCAGATGAACAAGACTTTTCAGCATGGCTGCACTTAGGAGTCTCTCCTGCTGTCCTGCCCAGGGACTTAGGCACTATCATAAATTACAGATAAAGGTTGCTACGCAGTCTGCTGAGTTGGTGAATCCCACTGTGAGATTAGTCACACTGATATATTTAAGCTTCACAATTTTGACCTGGTGCTTGAGCTTATCAGAGATTGTAGTGTAGAAAGGGAAATGACTAGAAAAAATGTAGATGTTTTGCTGGAAATTAACAGAAAAATGTAGATTTGCCATGACAATGCATGTAAAAAGCAGTTTAATGGCTTCCTGGCTTTCCTCAGCATCTTTGTAGATGACAGGTGAGAGTAATGACAGATAAAGTAGTGTGACGTTGGTGTCTTCACTACTAATGGCCACTTGCGGATACTCAAGACGGTAATGTGCAATACTTAAATCTTACTAGGGGAGGCTGTATTTACAGAGTAGCCCTTGACCTGAGTTCACATACCTTTGAATTAAAATATCACCACATGTGCACTTTTCTGCCTCATTTCAGATGGACATGCAAATGTACCTGAACCTAGCCAGACAAGCACTTGGAGCTTCTCTATCTGAACTCAGTGAACTGTATGGCATGCACCTTCCTGGAGTAGATGGAGCAGTTTGTGTAACCGCAGAATCATGATAATGGATGTCTGCCTAAACTCACAGTGGAGCCACTGATTAATGTGGTTGGAGGCTGTAAATTAGGATGGTGGCTCAAGAGTGCATGCTCTGAGATTCTGGTGGTGCTGGAGGGTGCCTCCTGCACTGGGGGTACAGGACTGGCCTGAAGCAAGTCCAGGTTCAAAATCAAGTCTCTGTTCTGAAGGAAGTAATAAGTGATAAGCATGAGATATGAGATTGAAATTATGGGCTGCTAACAACCCTCAAAGGCTTCTAGATTTAGTTCCTGGAGTTATCATGGGCCAGATGTTCATGCCAACAAGTTTCCTGAGGAAAATATATCTGTTCTACGCACACTGATGAGGGAGCAGTGCAGAATTGCCACAGAAAACCAATTCATCTGGAGTGCTTTCCAACAGTTTTTTAAGTTAATGGAAAGAGAACAGTGGTTTAATTGTGCATAGTCCATCAACCCTCTCTGAAATGTTGCCTGGCTCTGCTAAGCTCATGAAAAGGACTAAACCAAATGCTCCTAAACTTGCCTCTCTTCATGTGGAGGAGGAAATTCCCAGTTAACCTCTGGTCTGTTTCCAGCCACCATTAATCACAACTCTATTGCTAATTTGCTGATTTAATGACTCCTTCAGAACATCTTTTAGCAAGTTGTTATGCATATAAAAACTAGGTAAAATTGGCTTTGTGCAGCCTGTGTAGTTTTTTTTTTTTTTTTAGACATGTACAGTTGTGCCAACTTATTTCAGATTCACAAATCGCACAAAGAGAAATTACTGACAGAACTTCATCACCATTAGGTTTCAAGAGAAATATCGACACCAGCTTGACTTTTCCTGCACAGTTCTCATGTTATGAGGGCTAAGTAACATTTTCCCAAAGGAGAAGATTTTGAAGAACACCCAAGGGTAGAGTTAGGGCTACATTTTTAACCTAATTGTCCCACAGTTACACTAATGGCAATAGTCTATTCTTGTGCATGATGCTGACATTTTTCAGAGGATTCAATCTGTATGCTATGTGTACCAGCGAAGGATTCTGGCATTTTCACACAGTTTCTGCCAAAATGCAGCTGCCTGCCTGCATACAACATTATGCAGACAAAACAGCATTTACATGTGTTGCCCTTTATGTATAAACTGGAATATTAAAGAGCGATAGAGGCTAGAAAATGTATCAACAACTGTGTGAAGAGATCTGCCTTCAGGATATTATTTCTGTACATAGAGCATTAGTGTTTGGAGTATTGTGCAATCCATGACTGAGAAACTCTCACCTCACTGGTTAGTTTTTGATGTCTCAATGAGGCATGAAGACAGCAAATCCCTCGGTGGTTGGCAGGAGACATTGATTCATTTCACGGGTCTCAAGAGGGCAAAGACCAAACTTAATAACCTGAGAAGTGAGCGTTTTGAGAAGTCTGATGTGGAGTCGGGCCTCCTATTTGAGCTCCTGACGCTTACTCAGCTGAAAGTTGTTCAGTTTGTGGAAATTTCTGAGAAGGCCAAAAATAACAACATTCTGTTCCTCTTTGGAAATCCTTATTCCCTACCCCCTTCCTTTCCATTCAGGAGTTTAGGATGCTAAATCAAGGGCCCTACCCAACCTCTGCTCCCTCCCGTTTCACCCCTGACTCAATGCAAGGATGTCAGTGGAGCTGAATCACAAGCACAGCACTGAGGTAGTCTACTGTGTTTCATTGTGGAAAAGGGTGATTCCATAAACAATGTGTCCCACTCTTTGTTTAGCTCCTGTTCCTGGCACAGGCCACCAGCTCCCTCCTCCCCATGGCCAGTGGTACAGAATTTCTGGGGCAATGAGAACCACTGCTTCCACTGTTTCTGGGAAAAGCAACAGACAGAAGCTAGGACTAGAATTCCTATGGTCATCTTCAACAAAGTAACGTGAAGTTTCAGGGGAAAATAGCAATGATTTACCAAAAAAGGACAACTGCAAGTTTTTTTACAAGCAAGAATGGGGTGTTTCAGGTTTCTAGCTCACAAAGAGGAATCAGAAAGAAACAAAACAACCAAGGAAAGCAGACATTCTACAAAAATCTTTAATTAGTAAAAGCTTTCTTCCCAAATTTCATCTGAGCTTCTCAGCCTGGGGGTTTCTATGGACAAAGCACTTTAGAAGGCCCACAGAAAGCTGGTAGGAAAAACTCTAAAACCCAAGGAATCAGATGGAATATGAGCTGTGTGAATCTGAGCTCTAACAGCTTAAGACTGTCAAAGTGAACAGAGATTTTCTGCCTCCAAAGCTCTGAAAGGTAGGTGTGAAAATCAGGAAATGGTCTTTATTTGATGTCTAAACTTTCTCTTACTTCCCACGCTTTATTTTGGTAGTGATTTCAGCTTGCATTTGTCAAACTGAATCACCTTGTTTTGATTTGCTACACACTGCTGTGGTGCAGATAGGCATTCAGCAAATGCACAGAAAACATAAAAAAGCAATAAAAGAAACAAAGATCATTATGAATAGAGGCTTTGAAAGGTGTTTAAGGTTATGTTTACGGTGTTTCAATGAAATTTAGGGCAGTGGTGTGACTGACATTAAAGGGTATAGAAAAATATGATGTCCTTCCCATGGGAAAAATGTAATTTCAGCACTAAGGACAAACAAACAGTTGGGACAAGCAGTTGAAATAAAACTTAACTGAGTTTATTTTTTAAAGAAAATCATGGGTTTAGAAATGCTGAAAAGCTGCCTTCAGTTTTAGGTTTGACCTTATTCTTGGCATGTCCTTTTCCCACAAGGTCCTGTGGTGCCTGGTGGCCCATGGGGTCTCGTGGCCGCCCCTTGCCACCCTCGTCCTGGAGCGCTGGCCGGGCCACAGGAGAGGCTGCCGGGCAGTTGCACGGTGCGTCTCTGCAAGGCTCCCACGGTGCAGTGCAGACAGCAGGCATCATGTCAACTCCGAACGAAATGCTGTGGGCTTTCTGCACTTTGTTTCATTGTCTTCTGTGGAAAATTCCACTGGAAATGATCCATTTCAATGGAAAATGTTTATAGTATTGAAACAGAGCCATTTTTGATAAGAGAAAGTGTGGGGGTGAAGAGATGCTCTTCTCAAAGTATTTCAACTAACTCTACTTAACAGAAGAACTACTCATCTAACTGTTAGTCTAAAAACAATGGATTTACTGTATCTGTTGTTAAATAGAGTTCCAGGGAACTAAACCCACTAATGAATCAGGAATAAAACCCAGCTTGCTTTTATTTTTCATCCAAGACTAACAAGCAACCATAACTTTGCAAACAATGAGCTATACTGCTGGACAGCCTTAATTTTTCATTGTTTTGTTTCAAAACTATGTGTTGCCAGTTAATAAAATGACCTGCATTGGAAGGACTCAGCATAGCTTTTTACATGCTTCAAGGTGATCAAAACGTTTCAGGTTGATCCACGTTAATTCTTTCAGTATGTCTTGCTTTTCTGAAAACTCCAGAAATGTTTTTGGGCCAAGCCGTGTTAATGCAGCTCTAATGGTTACAATTTAATGCAATTTGTAATGTACTTAAGAAAACAGAGCTTATCAACTTTAATGAGACTTTGCCTTCTCTGGAACAAAAGATCTTAAGTCACACCTGGAAACAAGATTCCTAAATCTCTTGGATAATTCAGAAAATCTTACTTTTCTGCATATATTTCCTGCAAGGCAGGCTGACGGTTGTGCAGACCCTATTAGAAAGGAATGGCTGATCAGAGCAGGCACAGCTGCAGCAATGGCATATTAACTCCTCCTGAAAGACCAGAATACTAGATCTACTATTCCTAATCACATCAGGCCACGGTACAGGGGTCGTTTATACTTGCCTGGTGACTGACTGAGCAAATGATGTGAAATGATCCATCCCTGCAGCTCTGACCTCATGGTACTGAGAGGGCCCAGAAGGAGATGGAGTTTAGCGAGACATCTCTTCCAAGTTTATTTCAGATTTGGTGGAGCATGAGGTCTGCTTAGGATTTTATTATCTAATCTGTTCTCTAACATACTGAGTTAAAAACAAACACTCGTCATCTGTTTCCAGACACAGAAACAGTCCAATAGTCCCTCCACCTTTGTACAATGCATTCCAGCCACAAACATTGTTTTTTCACTATCCCTGACGTCCTGTTTAGGATGAAGAATGACTCTGTTTGGCCTGGGTATGGTTATTTACAAGTGTTTGTAAAATGTCTAGGACCAAGAAGGAAAGGGGAGAAAAAAGGCCAAAGGGACTGAAGGTGGGAAAGGACCATTAGCAATTGTTTGTTTTATTTAAAGTAAAAGTTCCTTCTGGTGCTGTTTTAAAAAAATAAACCCATGTATTTTATTGCATGTGCTTGGGCCCAGCGCGGGCTATTTTGGCCAGAGGGCTGCAGCGAAAGGTGGGATCTTTTTCCACTGATAACATGCAGGGTCTAGCTGGCGAATTTGTTAAGCGATGCTTGCGAGACCCACCATGACTCAGCCATCCGGGGACTGGCATTAACCTTTCATGGTTCATTTGTGTTTCTTTTAATGAAATCTGTAAATGATGGAGCTCGTGCATGCGCCAGCCCAAGCTGGTACTGTGCCAGAGGCTTTGCTCGGTACGGCGAGCCGCGGGCAGCAGCGGATTAGCAGAGCTGGCTCAGATGCTGTTACCGAGGGGGGCCTGACACCTTCCCACAGCTGGAAACCTCTGTCTGCAGGGAGAGGCAGTGGACTGGCAGGGTGGCCTCCCCAAGCGCCATGCCAGGACCAGCCCCAAGCCTTACTGCCCGGCAGCACTCACAGCATCGCGGCGCTGCTGCCTGAATGAGAGGACCAGAGCCAGGCTGAAAGCCTGTGTCTTTCTTCCTTCACCACTACCCCATTAACATCCCAAACAAAAATCCCCTCTTGAAATACTTCATCCTTCAAACTTCCCTGGCTTTCCTGCACAAATGTGCACTTGCTTTTCACTTCAGAAGGCGGTCTGAAAATAAACATAGCTAGGTCCGCTTAATCAAGAAGTCCACAGTATTTATTTATTTACTAAATTTTGGGACCAGACCAGTCATGACATTCTCTGTTCTCTGTGATTTTAGGGGGCTTCCAGTCTTTCTGTAACATTTCTGTTTGGTTAGTTCTCTCTGCTCCCTGCCTACGAATGCTCTTTCTTCAGATGCCTCCCCATCTTCTGAGTCTCCTTTTCTAGGAAACAGTAGGTGTATTTACACAGTCTGGGTTTTTCCCATCTTCACCCCTTTGTACTCTTTAACCTCTTCAGGTGGTGGAGAAGGGAGGGACCAGAGCAAAAATGAGGGTGAGGGAAGGAGGAAGAGTGAAACCCTGCCTGCTCCAAACCTTAGCTCCAGATAAAGCTCAGGTTCCAAATGTGGGGACAGAAGGATGTATGTCTCAGTCAAAAATTATCCCTAAACTGGTTTTTCCAACATACTGATTCTCTTCTCAGTTTTCATCTGGGAAATTTAACTTTCCTAACATTTGTTATCTTCAGAAAGCTTCTGGTTTTGAGAAGGCTGTACTTTGTCTTGAGAGAATTTTTCAGTTATGCACATTTGATCAGATCTAACGTTGCAGGTATCCTACTCTGCCACTGTGCCTTGGACACCTTACCTAAAAACATTCAAAACATCTGAGGGTCCTTTCTAGTTTTCAGCTTATGTTAAGGTAGAATATTTTCTTTTTTTTTTTCACAGGAGGAGGATACCGGAGCACAGTGACACTTGCCTTGTTTTTGTTAGGTTTCTTCCTGGGTGCTGATATCTTCAAAGGAGTCCCAAAAAATTTCTCTTAAAACTAAGGTCTTGTCTTCACACATTCTCGGACTTGTCATCTTGCTGCCTGATCCCACTGCTGCCTAGAAATATGTGGGGTGCATATTTCTGTTTCATTATTCCTATTATTCCTTTGAGGCAGAAGGTTCATGATCAAAGTCAGCAAAAAAGCTTTAAGGAGGAAAAAACAGAATTAATGTTACCATAGAAAGCTGCAGCAGTTTTTTAAGAAGGACAAGCTGCAGAGTTTACTGAGCTATACCTGTTATAAACCTGCTGCAGTCTGACCAAAGAAACTGCTGGTAGGCTTCCAGGTATTTATATTGGCCAAATACACTTAATTTGCAAGACAAAACAAAAATGTCAAGAGTTTTGTGTGTGTGGTCTAATTGTGGAGTGCTCTTTTCTGAGTTATTTAATTTGGAGAGAGGAAAAACATATTGAGGGCCAGTTTATTTTATTTTATTTTATTTTATAGTTCACTACTCAGTAAAGAAAAGAAATGCCTTAGGGACCCCAATTAGTGTGTAGCAGTATCACTTGGAGACTGCAATGTGCCGGACACAGAAGTAAAATGTTTCCCCTCTAGCAATGAGGAGAAGTTCCCTTCATGGAGGAACACCTGAGCTGTGGCTGGTGGTGGCCACTCCAGGAGGCGTGTGTGGGCTTGGCTTTCACTTTTCACCATGTGTTCTTCAGAGTGTCATAGTTTAGGCTCGTTACATTGCATATTGAATCAACAAACTGTGCTTGATAAGCAAGCAGAGCATTGACAGTACTGACATCTTGTTTGGGACAAATCCACTTGCACTGGGCTCCTGCCGCACTGTGGGTCTGTGCAGAATGTGCATCTCCTGTGGTGGGAAACAGATACCGTTAGCAAAAAAAAAAAAAAAAAAAAAAAAAAAANNAAAAAAAGAAAAGAAAAGAGAAAACTTGGATTGTTCATCTCCAGGTTAGCAGCTTCAGCATACACTTGGGGAAAAATGGGTGGCAGGACTGATGGGAGCACCAAGTCCAATTGATAACATTTGTCTTGGCTGGAACCAAAGCACAGAGGACATCAGTCCTGGTTTTGCTGCTGCTTGACAATGAACTGGGTTTTCAGTGAATCAACATTTTCCTTCTGGTGCTAAGACTCTGAATTCCTTTATGGGCACTTTGTCTCCAAAACTGCTCTTAGAGGTTTTGTGGTAACACTTCCTTATTGCACCATAGCCCCACTGTGAATGCACTGTGGGGACAGAAAGAACCGGGAGTAAAGGATGAGGGAGGCAAAGGAAACATCATTTGAGTTCTTGGAGCTCCTGGAGGATTACAACATCCCTGGGAGAGCTGGAGGCAGTGCAGGCACCCTCTGTCAGGCAGCCACAGCCAGTCCTATCCCTTGGGTCTGGCACAGGCAGCTGCAACCAGAAGCATCAAGCCACAGCTCCAGTAAGGCTGGTATGGGAATTTTGTGTTTATAAGGAAGCAGGGTTGCTACCAGGGCTGAATAACTACATCTGTTTGAGTCAGAAACAAGAGGAAATGCAAACATTTATAGATGCTCTGTACAAGCACTTATGGAGGTTTGTATAGTACATGGCATTCCCAGTGTTAGCTCAGACACCACTCAAGAGTTCACTCAACATGCACATAAAATCATCCTTACATCTGCAGCACAACAGTGTAGCCAAACCTAACACACATTGAAAGTGTTGGGGTCACAGTGGGGACCTCAGTCCTTTGGGTGACTGACTTTCCCAACAGACATGGTGTACTGGGAAGGGGACAGAAGCTTAGCATGATGGTGGCCAGCCAGTGAGTAGGCAATAAACCCGTCTGGCACATACTCTATTATCAGTCCCTGCATACAAAACCGTGCTGCTTCTGTTTCACTATTTCACATGGTACTGCTGGCTTTGGCCAGCAAGTGCATGCTGCTTTCCTTCCATGCCTTCAGGGGTGAAAAACACCTTGTGGAAGATGCAGTTGGCATTGGAGAGGTTCCTGTCCACAGGGTGCTACTTCTTCTGAAACGCCTCATTTGTAACGGGCACTTCGGCTTGCTGGACTCATGCGCCTGCAAAGGCAAAGGGAGCTTAAGTGAGCCTTGCAATAGGTTGTGGTAATTACCCGTGCTCAGGCCAAAGCCTGGTTTTCCAGGGCCTGGAAGGTCCCAGACGCTGCTGGTGCCAGAGCTGTAGCCCCAGGAGTGCAGCTGGAGAGGGACGATGATGCTGAGGGCAGGAGAGCCAAGGAGCGGGGAGGCTGAAGTGTCATGAGCTGGAATCTGGCCACAGTGCTGTGCTGAGCATTTCTGCACTTGCAGAAGTTGCCATGGTATTTTGATAACCGTGGGTGATTTAATGGCCCATCTGGAAGACAGCAGCCCTGGTACAGTTGAGTTTGTGCCACACACATCATTGCCTATGATTTTCTAGTGAGGCAGCTTTTTTTGAGAAACCAAGGGTGGAACCTATTTTGTGCCTCCTTTTATACCAGCATGTTCACACGTGTTGGCAGGTCTGTCCCTCTGTGTTCCCTGGTTACGAATGTACTGTGTCTCCAGTATGCAATATTCTTCATTTACAGCAGGGGGTCAAGACTGATGTAGAGAAAAAGTGAATTGTGTACACCTGCAGGACATGGACAAACCCTTCTCTGCCCTTCTCCTTTAGCTCAAATGGAGCCAGAAACATTGACTTCTATTCAGCAGAAACACCTATTCTGTTCAACTTTCTGTGAGCAGTACCACAGAAAAAGGGGCTGGCTGTCGCCACTCTTCAGTGGCCTTTACAGTTGCGCGTAGGAAGTCTTCAAAAAAGTCTGTCCCAATGCCCAAAGCCCAGTTGATGGCTTTTGGTGAGTGTGGTTTCTCTGATTTGTTTCAAAACTTCTCCTCTTCAGGCTGGTACAGACTGTACTGAAGAACCCCGTTTCTAAATGCTGCCCTTGCAACTGTTATACAGTTGTTTTTCAGTCCTTTCCTCTAATTCTTCTTGTCTTTTGATAGGGACTATCAAGAGACTCGGGAAACAATAAATAGAAATGTTGTTTAAGTTTATCTTAGGAGAATATGGGATGTTGGCTCAAGGAGCTTTGCTGATTATCTTGGCTAGCCTTGGACACTTCCTTTGGCATATCTATAATTGCTTTAAAAAGCATGTTCACACTGAGCCAAATTCTAATACTGATTCAACTACTTGATTTCAGATACATGGCCACGTCCTGCCCCCTGCCTTACTGGGATTGCCCCAGCATGACAGAAGTGTAATTTGTCCCACAGCTCCCAGGTATTTGATTTCTTAATTATAACTTACTTATTGTTTTGAGGATATTTGTGTCTTGGATGAAATTTTAAACTTCTGGGAATAGGTAGTTAATAGGACAGAGAAGGAGAAAAGGAAACTGTACAATATATCTAATAAATATGTGACATCTAATTTAAAAATCTGTTGTATTCTTTCAGCAAAAGCAGAAAAAAGCAATGCAGCCTTATTCCCTCTTTCCCCAGGATATTGGCGCAAGTCCTGGATCCACTGAAATTTATAGGGAGATGTAATTAATTAACGTCAAATACCAGATTAGCTCATGGATTCAATATATCTCCATTCTGACGTGGATGTAAAAAAGCCTTTGATTAATGATCACAAACTTGCCCAGGTATCTGACGGTTTTTACTTACTAGCAACAGCTTTTTCTGGGATTCTCTATCATTAGCACACAAAGCGACTCCAAAGTCAGTGTCTGGTATTCATTACTGGTACAGCAGATGAAGCCTACAGGCTGTAGCCTTGGCCCTGTTAAGTCACTTGCAGTTTCATCACTGACTTAGCTGCACCCAGATTTCATTCTGGTGCTTTTTCTGATAAACTTCTTTAATAAGCAAAACACACAAAAAAATCTACAGGATCAAAGGCTATTGCATGCTCTGCAGAGCTCGTGGAGTTAGGCAGAAGGCCAGTATCTTGTCTTAAACATCAATCTGAAGCCGCGAGCTGGAGGAAAGGAGCAGGGGAGGCTGGTCACAGGGGGAGGGCAGAGGTGGCTGCAGGGGATTGTCACCATGTATAAGCTATCACTGCCACGCTCCAGACTGCAGCCAGTAGGTCACAGCAGTTTGCTGTCTTTCAAATAAAGCTTATCTCAAGACGCTCCTACAGTTTCAGACCTACCCATGGGTTGTACTCTCTCACACATTGCGGTGGGACAGGTTTGGAGTTCATTTATGCTGCTGTAAATCCAGCACTTCTACAGCTGAATTTATAGCTGACTCCAGCTGTGGTTCAGTTCTTCCAAATCACATCTCCAAGATGAGGGGCATGATCTAGCCCTAAGCACAGAAACACAAATATTGTTGTCTGTTAACAGGCAAAGCAAAACACACTCCTGTCCAGCCTAGTCACTTGTAATGTCTGAGCTAAGATGGCCCATGGAGGCCCTGACTTTGCTTTCTGCACAGGGTGACTCCGGCCATTTGATAAGGAGCCATTTTAATGGTGGTAAGCCTGTATCGTGCAACTGGAACACACCGTATCACCCCGCAACAAGTTCCCCTGCAGCTGCAGACCAGGAAACATCCAGGAGCAGGTTGGAGTCTCTTCTGAAGCCAGTTGCAGAGATTTCTGCACATGAGGTCTGCCTCAGTCACCTTTGGGAGTGAGGTCTCAATATTTTCTCTAGTGGAAAAAAACAGGTCTGAGAAGCTCCTGGCTCTGGCAGATCTGCTTCACTCCCCTGCCTTTGCATGTGGGCAGTTCTTGGTGGAAACTCCCTGCAGCCTAGATAATGGTTGATTTGGTCTGGCAGCCTGGGTCATTTCACCTATGTATGAGGTGGCCCTACCTGAATGCCCCTGAGAAAGCCCAGGCAAGGCTCATAGTCTCTCACATCAGTTTTGCTGTTGAAGATGGAGCCAACTCCTTGGGTTTTGCAGTCAGGAAGGCAGACCTCATATGCAATAGATGCGGTTCAGCAAAATGATGCAGCTTTGGCAGTCAGTAGCTCCAACATATAAAAAACCTTAGGCTAGTTTCCCTGTTGAGCCTAGTTTCATTCACAGAATAAAATTAGTGGGTCATGTTCCTGGCTTGTTTTGGACACAGTGATGGTTTTCAGGGGGTTTCCGCTGATTAAACTGAACGAATTTCCATTGCCACCAGGGGAATCCAGACATGTTCTTCCAGGCTGGCGGGAATGTGCTGGGGAGCTGTGCACAGGCTATCTTACATGTTGATGTTGGTAAAGATTCACTTCAAATGAGCTCTGTGGTCCTGGTTCCCTACCCACTTCAAATAATATAAATTGGGACAGATCCTATAGAAACCATAGAGTGTTTCTGTAGAATAGAGGAGAAGGGAGGTCGCTGCTTAAATTCCACTTTAAATATTGCATCAGGAATCCAGTGCAATATGGTACAGAGAATGGACACTTCATTAGGAAGCCCTTTATTTGGCTAATTGCATCTCTGAAATAATAAATTCCTTATGTGAAAAACCATAGTCTGATCCACTGTCAAGCATGTGGAACAGGTTCCCCTTCTGGGTCCAAATGAAATAGCTTAATAGACTGTTACAGACAGAACTGTGAAAGTAGGTGGATTTTTCAGTTCAAGCTGAGGTACTGGGAGGGCAATGACTCAGTCCCAGTGGTACTTTGCAAAATGAGGACTATTGCATAACTCCAGGCCTGATTTTCCTTGCACTGACTCCTTTTGCTCTGCAGTTGCTCCATTCACTTCCACTGAGCTTTAAGAAAACCACCTTTTACGTCTGAGCATTGCTGTCAGGTCTCCTGGCTGCTATTAGGAAGGAGCTGTGTAATTGTCTGCTGGGTGTTAATCAGCATAGTGTTGTGAGAGCAGTCTCATCAGCAAAATGTGAAGTCCATTTACATCACCACATTTCGGCCTGCCATGATCAATTCCCCTGCTTCAAAGCCTGACAGCAGCAAAGAGTTTTAGAAAGCTACTGGCAAAGTTCAGGGACTCCAGCAAGCCTTCCAGGTGAGAGCCTGATTCTGTAAACACACTTTGGGGAATACTTGCAGGAACATTTATTCTGAAGTTTGGATCAACCCTGTGGTCAAACCCATTCACAAACTGTTTCCATCTTCCAGTCCCCTTGCAGGCCCCCACCAATCACTTAGATCTATTTCATTTTTAAGGATGATTCAATTTTAAAAATAAAATCTAGCTTGTGAGCAGCTTTAAGCATGTGTCAGGAAGAGATAAGTCACGCAAAGCTATGATGGCCCACCAGGGTGCCTTAAGGAGAGTCAAACTCCTGTCTACACAGTCCTTATTAGTATCTTCCTCTCCCTTTCCCTCTCTCTCACACTTCCTTTTGGCGTTTGCTCTGTAAACTGAACAGCACCTGAGCTGGCATTTTGAACCTCACCAGTCTTTGTGAAGTTCAAACCAAGTTCAAATGTTCTAATTAAAATGTGTCCTTCCTCTCCATCATTAGATAGCTGCAAACAGATGACTGGAGCTTCCTGACTGGGAAAAGTTGGTCAATGGCCGTATATCCAAGGGGTGAAACATCTTTGCTGGAAAACAAATCTTGACTCAAGTGGACTGTTTAAGGATATCTATTAAGTCAGAGCAGTAGCAGCTGTGTTAAGACTTTAACTTTTCTAACCATGGTCTTGTGTGAAAGGATTTTGTCCTCTGAAGTTGGTATATGGATCTCTGACTCCCTGTTTAGACCTGATGTGTGTGACTGACCCTTTGAATCCAAGCACCCAGGATGGTGAGCCCACATTAACTGTTTCTTGTCTTTTTTTGGAGTGAGATTTGGTCTTCCTATTGGAATAGCTCTGGGAACTGAAGGCAAAGAAGGAGGAAGAGGGAGGAAGAGGAGCTTTGTGAACAACTGACTTTCTACTAAAGTAGTACTTTTTTTTTTAAAAAAAAAGTTGAGGTCATCCCAAAACTGAAAATATGCATTCTTTTCAGAAATGTGCTGACCTCCAGTCATACTGCACTTTCTTTTCCCAGAAGCAACGATTCATTAAATTTTTGGCACTTTTCTTTTTTATAAGAAATGAAACACCAGTCTCTCTGGTCCCAAGTTTGCTCTAGAATGGGGAATGAAAACCTATCCCTTTGAAAAAAAAAAAAAAAGACAAATGTTTTGAAAACCTATGAGTTCATGTTTTTAAGCCAAAACTCAATACAACTCTGCCACTTGCAGTGCTTGCCCTAGCACAACATTTTTCAGGAAACAATGATTGCAGATGCTTTGATATGAACCTTTGAGCCATTCAGAGTGCACTTCAGCTTGAGCTTGTGCTGTTTGTATTTCCGTATTTCTTCCTTTTTTAGAGGAGAGATGAGTACAAACCTGTCCTATAGATTGGCAATTCCTTCTCAAATTTTAAACTTTTTAGAGGAGAAAGAGACCTGGTGCCAGTAGAAAGCACAGAAGAACTGTTTCCTATCAAACTCTAGAGGTATTTGAACAGTTCTAATCTCAGGACTGAATTCCCTGTTTGCCCCTTAACCCATGCAATAAAATCCCCACCATGGCTAATATGCCAAGACCGATCAGAGGTCTCTTGAGCTCCAAGCTTGTGCTGACACAAATTTGTAGGAAGAAACGTGCCTTCATCAGCTATAGCTGTAATGGCCCCATAGCCACTTCTGAATGAGGGGAAGGGCAGTCCTGCAGGGTTCTGAGCAGTAAAGCACTGAAGATCTCTCCTTCCCAAGGGATTACTGTATGCTTTGCAGAACCTGATTCATTCCTCCCCTAACAGTTCACATGCTTAGATATTTACTTAGGCTGTGGCTCCATGAGCAGCCCAAGCTGGCAGAAGCCGGGGCCAATGCTGAAAGCAACAGCCTGGCTCCTCTCTCCCCTCAGCTCCCTCTTCCTTTCTTATGCCAACACAAGAGATGCAACAACATAATACAAAATCACCAAATCAAAATAATCATTGACTTCCTAATCTACAGCTGGCTGTGTTTTCTTTGGGAATAAGGCTGCCTGAAAGGGCTGCAGAAGAAGAGTCTCCTATGAAGGCTTCCCTTCCAGTTGCTGATGCAACCCATCACCAAAGAACCAGAGACTCATTTGCCTGCAAATATTTTTATTGCAGTAGTAACATTGTTGAAGCCGTGATGAAAGGATATAGGCCAGTCAAGGTTTGTAGGGAGAGATAACATCTTTTATTAGAGCAGCTAATACTGTTGGAAAAACCAGACACGCTTTTGGAAGCAATATTATCCTTTATTATCTCACCGTTCCCCCTCCCCTGTGACCCCCTACCATCCTTCATCTGAAACAATAAATACTTATAAAGTGGAAGGAAACATGACCCTCTGGGGCAGGTAAGAGACAAAGGCTTGTGTCTGACTCCTGATCCCCGTACCTCTCCCACTGGTATCGGTAAGAAATCTCCCAATGCTCAAGGGCATTGCATGGCCCCCGCCTGCCCTGCTGTTCTGTGCCAGAAACAACAATGAGAAAACCCTCTCGCAGTGGCGTCGGTAATGAGCATTTCTGATTAGGGTCCCTAGTCTGGCCTCTTTGTGCCCCTCCGTCAGCACCTCGTGGGTCAGTGAGAGCCCATTGGCAGCTGGAAGTTATAGGCTCATAATGTGCTTAGCTTGCATTGAAGGGATGTTAAGTTAGACATCAGGAAAATCTTTCTGGGACATGGTTACTGATGCACCAGAAAAGATTTGTCTGGGGTCATTGAAGAATACCCTTTGCCAAAGAGCCTCAAGAGGTTAGAGGAACATTTCTTAAAAATGACTTCACCTAAAAATACCTTACACTGCCTGGGGGCAGGGACATAGACTAATTTAAGGTAACATCAGCTCCTTTTCTGGGAGCCCATTTTCATTTCAGGGCTGTCCATTTCCCTTCTACATCTTTGTGGGCCCATCTCAGCTCTTCAGTCTTGTTCTATGGATCTGGCACGGGGACCAAGGACTTGATTTCAGTACTCTGTGAATTTGGGGATGCGTCCTTTCCACTGGGCTATCCTGTAGGGAAAAGAATTACTGAGAACAGCAGCCACATGTAACCTAACAAGAGCATTTTGCTGGCCTTCCTGTGACTGTCACCCAAATGAGGCACCTCTAGCTTGGGGTGATGTAGCCACCAAGTCCTTCCTCAGACGAATAGAGGAGAGTGGTTCTCCACAGGCCGTGGTCCCCTCACTCTTGATGAATAGCCATCAGGTTTTCAGGAGCAGGTCCCAGAGCAGCACCTTGTCGCGGGCAGCAATAGGGAGAGGAGGGAGGAGGGGATCATAATGTGGGTTTCAATAACACTTTTCAACACCACCAGAAGAGTATAACAGAGACCAGGCCTTGAGTAATTTGCTTAGACTAGGAATAACACCTACAGGGGATGGTGCAGAGCCTGGGGTGACAGTTGGATGTCAATGGGAATGCACATGGTTTAAATTAAACCAGTACAAGGATTTTGAGAGCGCAGAAGACCTTTGTCTCATGTTGGTGGGGACAGAGGGGCTGCCAAAATTATTCAGGACAGACTTTCAATGTGCCATGTTATCTCCATGTTATTTCATACCACAGTAATCACTTCCATGCTCTTTTTGTTTGCCAAGGCAGAAATGACCCAGGAACTCAGCTCAAATCAGGGAATATTGCCCCATTTCAGAAGCCAGGGACAGTAGATATACATGAGAACAGGATACCTGGCTCTTGTTTGTAAATGAAGCTGGCTGTCACTAGAAGGTTTTCTGTCTCTAGAGAGTATCTTGAGCTGGCTGGAAGCATCTTAGCAGAAAAACTTCTGGTTTGTTCAAAGAAATGGGAGAGGGAAGGAAGAAGGGAGAGAATGATGGAGGGGTTGTGAAAACATGTCAATTTAAACAGAAACTTATTTTCAGTAGTGTCAGAGTTTCTTTTTAGTTCTTGTTCTGATTCATATCAGCTTTTTGATTGTATTACAAATCTTAATTTCATGTTAGTGTTTTAGGTTACATTGATGTTATTTAAGCTGCACAATGTTTTACCAAAAAAAAAAAACCCCAGCTACCTGCCCTCTCTTGGGATGTTATTGTTACCCTGAGTTCTTTCAGTCACTGGTTTTAATTCCTTTTGGGTTAACTAAAATGTCTAGCTTTCCAGGGCAATAGAACAGCTTGTTTCCCCGCCAGTTAACACTCTCTGCACTGCAAAATTTAGTTCCTATCTGGTCCTTCACTTGTAAAGTTTCATAGTGCACTTCATGAAGAAGATGGGTTTCACAGGGCCTGTCATCTTGTCCTGCAGGTCCCTGGGGGTGAGCAGATGTTGTTTGGGAAAGGATTTTGAATAAGAGGTTAATCCGCAAGATAAAAGTAAAGAAATAAAAAGGGGCAAATTCAAAATGGATCAGAGGAAGCACTTTTTTGGCCAATGTGTCATCAAGATACAAAACTCATTTCCCATAATATTGTTAGACAAAAAAAAAAAAATTGGCAAGAACCTAAAAGGAATGGATTTCTCTACAGATAACAGGCATATCCAAAGTCGTACATAATGAATGGTAAATTTGTTTTAAAGGGTTATTAAAGCCTCTGGTTTCAGGGTTGAGACTAATTTTTAATAGGACATGTCAGGGGACCTTCTTGAAAGCAGATCATTTCATTATCTCCTGCTTCAGAGGGTATCTTTCCCAAAAGCAATGGTGTCTGCTAGCTATTGTCAGAAAATGAGGAGCAACACTACATGAACTTTCTTCTAAAGTGCTGTCTTGTTCATACTGTCTAAAACTGAGTATACATTGAAATAAAATATTAGGCAGCATTTAAAAAGGAGTGGAAAAATCTGTAGATAACAAAAATATCCTGAATCTCTTGAAGGGGAAGTCAAGACCTCTCTTTTCAGGGCTGAGATTGTGCACTAGATAAATCAAGATCTTCATATATATGTACATTTTTATAGAGCAAAAAAGTCCCTAAGAGACTCAGAGATGGTCTGTATATTTGCAGAGCCCTATAGCCATCTATCTTTCCAGTATATAGGCAGATCAATTGCAGCAGGAACATCTTAAGATTAGGAAATGGCTGGCTGTAGGGGGATTTCATTTTTTGCATGATGTACCCCAAACACCAGAGAACTTCAAGGAAAGACTAATTTCTTTCCATGGGCTTTAGCCCATAAAACCTTGTGATCAAAATGACCCGCAGGAAGTTCTAGCCTACTCTCCCTGCCAATGCTGCATGTCTCCTCTCACTGAGCTGATATGCTGATAGGCCTTATATTATTTTACATTATCTCTGATGTAATCTGGCTGGTCTAATTGGAGCTGACTGGGTCTCTGATCTATAGAGACTACACATCTCTGTCTTCACACCTCTCTTGGCCACAGTAGCTGCTAAAAAGAGCCCTAGGGATAACGGACATTCTTGACTGCCAGCCCAAATGTGTCAGCTGGAAGGAAGACTATTTCCCAAATGACGTCCCCTCCCCCACAGAGCTTTTGGCAGTTACCCCACTGCCATCTCCAGTCAAGAACATCTGGCTGTCGGATCAAGCAGAGGCAGAGCTCTCTGTGACCCCTGATCCTGGCTGCCCTGTCTCTACCCCTAAGAGGGGGGCTGCCATTGTCTTCCAAAGCAGCGGTTGGCCTCAGGCTGGTTCCCATGACCGTCCTTCCACCTGGTGCTGGCTAGCCTTGGGCTGCCAGCCCTGCCTGCAAGGTCAGGGGCTGAGAGCGGCACAGAGCCACCCATGAGGCAGCATCCCCTCCAGGATGCTCTGGGCCCCCTCCCTGCATGCTGGTGGGAGCTGTATCCAACACCCCATGCCACAGGCTGCCCTGTGCAGCAGCCAGGAAGTCCCCAGGGCTCTTGTCCTGGCTGAAGCAGCAGCAGACACTTAACGCATTAGAGTGGAAAGGTGACACTGGGTCAGACTCTGCTGGTGGAGATGCTGGCAAAAAGCCAGAGCAACTGCACTCAAGCCACACGAGTCCATTCCTGTGCAATCGGGAAGCAGGGTTTGTATGGCTGGACTTATGTCCTTATCACAGAATTTTTTGGCTTTGCATCCCCACCCAGGAATATGAGAGACAAAGAATTTAATGTCACTTTCCAGGTGGCTAGCAGAAAGCAAAAAATCCCTAGTATATCTTCACTTTCAGCCAAGCTGCATTTAAGCAATTATGCATCAGCAAGAAATAATCTGCTTAGAGTCCTCAGCCACAAAATTTCCTCCAGAGACACTTATGTGCTGGGGGCTCTACACCTCCCCCTGCTCGTTGCCTTCATTAACATTTGAGTCCATCTGCTCTGTCCGGCCCGCTGCAGCTTGGTGTGTCTCACATCACTCCTGCCTCTGCTAGAGAGGAGCCTGAGCTGCACATTTTTGGACAGAGATGCCTGTGTGTGTTTCCCAGTGGTAGATTTAAGGGAGGAGGCGGAGGGAATCTTCTCAACTTTGCCCCAGTTCCTTAAAAACAAAAAGCCAGTAAGGAAAGAGGGCTGTGGATCAGGCCCCATCCCTGCTCTCCATGGCAATGGGCTGCTGCGTCATTCCCAGGGATCTGTGATGTCACTGCTGCGATGGACAAGTGGGGAGTGTGAGTTTCCTCACAAAAGGGCAGCTCGCAGTGAAGGCACCCACTCTCCTCTACTGCGGGGCTGCCTCTCCTGCCTACACTGCCTGGGGTGGGAAGAGACCAGGAGACCAGGGGCAGCCACCCCTGGCAGACGGCTGGAAAAGCCGAGGTGAGAACAGATGCATGACTCAAGGTCCCAGCACGAGTGCTGGAGACAGGCCAGGGGGTCAGTGCCCTCCCTAGTTCCACCAGAGACTGTGTGCTTGGGGCACGGTGACCCCCCCAGGCCACTGTTTCTGGGAGTCCACCTTCTGCCCACTCTGCTAGCCCTTGCCCTTCAGAAGGGCATAAAACAGAGGGGGAAAGCAATCCAAAGAGGGAATGAGTCCGAGAAATTGCTGTGAAACAGATGTCTGGGAATCATTACGAGAACACTCTCAATCTTCCCAGAGCAGCTGAAAGCTTTACTGCCAACAGCACTTGGCTGCCAGTCTCCCATTGCTGTATAAATGATGATAATGGTCTTCGCTACTTCTTCTCCTCACATTGTCCTCCTCTCCGTGGGGGTGGGCTCTCCTTGGCAATCACAAAGCTCTCGTCATACGTAAGGAGTTGTTGGCAGTGATGACTGGGATTGAACAGAAGAGGGAGAGGGGTGAGGTCCCTCCTCAAGCTAATACCGACCAGTGATGGGCCCCTGCTGTGGCATTTTGTGCTCATTACACAGCTACTCTGGGTGCCTTTAATAGGCAGCACTTGCCTATTAACAAGCACTGAGCTTTGATAGGGAGTGATGGGTCAGAAGCATCCAGTGCTTATAGGAAAAAAGCAGTGAGCCCCTTTCTTGTGGTAGCACTGACCAGGGTCCGTTGACTCGGTCCTTTGTACAAAAATCTGAGGCAGGCGCCTTCTACCATGGTCCATCACTTATCTTTGCAGGTAGCACATTCCTACAGCCCTCTGGTTACTCAAGGCCTGTCTCAATGCCATGCAAAGGGTCCTTGCTCCTTGACTTAAATCCAGCACTCGCCTCACTTTGTATTTCTTTCCATGGTACTTAGCTGAGGCTCAAGGATTTACTCTTCAGCAACTCCAAAGTGCCCTTTCTACATGCTACCCTGCTGGTCAAGGGCTGTCTGCTCAGTACTCTGAGATATTCCCAACAGCACACTGAGCAGTCGTAACACAAACCCACCAAGTAAAGCCTTTGTGGCCATGGAAATAGTCCTTACTGAAAAACAATAAAGCAGAGCTCCTTGTCCTGCAGCACATCTTTCTCTCTCTGAGTGCACGTGGAGTTAGACACGCCCACCAAGCTTCTGAGAGGTGAATTTCTCCCTGCGGCAGTAGTGTTCCCACACTAGCCTGATGTATGAGAACAGACAGATTTTTCCACCTGCAGGGTTTCAGGCTGTAGTGCTTATATTTCAGACGTGAAACTTGACAAGCAATAGCAATAAATAATCGAATATGCAGAGATTTGTGGGCATGTTTAGATTGTGCTCCAGCCCACGTGCCTGGCAGACGCATCCCAGTCCAGATGAACCTGAAGTTCACAGCTGACCTCTCTAAAGATGAGCTTTCTGTATCTAGAGAAGGTACACAAGTACCTTTCTTTGCAGAGGATAGGGAGCTATTCTGACTTCCAAACACAAACTTGACATATGGGTATTCCAAGTCTGCCATTTTCTTGGATTAAAAACCCCCAGGCTTCTCTAGAAACTTTCAGTGCTCATACACAGGTCTGTTGAGCACGTGTGATAGCTTTAACATCAGCCCTACTGAATATATTGAAAATCAGTATCAGAGCTACTGAGCAGAAACCTAGCAGATCCAGTCGTCTCACTGGCAAATCGCAAGATAAGAGTAAACCAGCGATCCCTGAAATCCCTTTCCACAGTAGCCCTCTCCCTGATTCACTGCTGGGGTGTTGTGTGTGGATTTTCCTCTCGCAGACGCCCAGGATTGAACACTGGGCCCCTGGCTCCCTGTGGGATGCAGGATTGTTGGATTTCAGTAGACGCTGGCACAAGTAAAAGGCAAGTGATCCCTCCTTTGACTGACTCAGAAATGAGAAGCAGGCACAAGCAGGCCTGCGCCAGCCAAGGAACATTTCTCCGTAAATATCCGCGTGCCTTTTTGGTGGGATTAGCAACAGCACAGAGCTGTTTTGCAACACAAATGCTCATGTACTCCTTTTGGCCGCTTTCAAGCAGTGGAAACATGCAGGCAGCTTCACTACCCGCAGAGAAAAGCAGACTCAAGGCAATTACTGGACTTATTTCAGATCAAAATGGTGCAGTATAGCAAACAGATAAACTCTGTGCCAAAGCGTTTCCTAAAGAAAGCTTTATTATAGCAAGGATCCGTTTTCAGAGGCCTTTCATGTTCTTTGTATTACAAAGTCATGGGTTGACTTACCCAAAATGACTTGCACTCTAGAACTGCACTGTTTCTCTTTTGTTGTTTTGTGATAAAACATTGAGTTTCCTAAATCTCCTTAATGAAAGTTCTCAAAGGGGTTGACTGGAGAAGATGGGAGAAGCCAGCCAAGTGCAGCATTCCAGGACCAGCTCTCCCTTCACACAGGGAAATACTTAAAAACTGAGGTTAAAGGTGCGCCTTAAGCCAACTAAGTCTGCCAAATATGGAGCTACACGGCCCAAGATCTACCACAACTTCTGCTCCTTTCTCTTCACCCTCCCTGCTTTCCCTGCCAAGCCCATCCTTGCTGGGTGCTTATTAGGTTCTCAGCAGAACATCTTTGCTCTAAAGGCTAAAAAAATTTAGTTTTTACTGAAGCCGTGGGAGCAACTCAGTAGTTCAAGCTTGCATTAGGGTTTGCAGTTTAAGGAAGAACCTAAGTTTCTTAATGGTGAAGGTGCTGATTAGAGCACTAGTTCTGTTTTTTTTCATAGAAAAAGTCCCACACAAAAAAGAAGTTAACCAATGACCATTTCACTGGCAATGTTTCATAAATGATAAAAGAGTGAATTAATTAGCCAAAAGTAAGACCGTTGCTGATCTGAAAAACTGTCATGAAGCCTCATGGGAGCAGCAGCCAGAATGCTTCATGCCAATCCTCTCCTCTCCTTCACAAGATGAGACACATGGGTGGACCACATCACTCAGAGCGCAAGGTAACATCAGCTCCCAGGCCTGTCAGGGAACCTGCACACCTGAACATGAGCAGTGGTGCTCGGAGTCATTTCTGAAGACTGAAGGGTCATCAAAATGCAGCGGTAATAAAGGAAAAGCAGGTGAGTCACAAGCAGTGGCGATGCTACATCCATCATTTTGCCTTCACATGAAAAGCCTCAGCTTTTGCTGGAACATGAAGTGGCACAGTACAACCAAGGAGTAGGAAATAATCTGTTTTTAGATGTCTATGTTTTCCTATTGTTTGTCAAAACTCATTTCCCTTCTCTGGCTGCCCGGACCTAAATAAAGCACACTTAAAATACAGACAATGCATATTGCACGTGTTGAAGCTGTATTAGGTCATCCCATGTGTCTGTGCCGCAGAAGCAGTGAGGCTGCCTGCATCCTTGGGGGTCACCCCTGGTTCTCGCTCCTCCTGCTCCACCGCCCCTCATGTCACTCACAGTGATGTGCATTACTGCACAGCCACGTGGGCGCCACAGAAAGGCCGATAAATGCACACAAAAGAACAGGAAAGGAGAAAGAAAGCCAGGGGAATACATTGGTGTGCTGAGCTGCTTGGCAACCCTTCTGGGGGCTCTAGATCTTTTGTTTCAAGTAGGGGCTTCCTTTGAATGACAATGTCTAAGTCGGTTATCTAATACACAGGTGTAAAAACCTCAGCAAGAACATATATGGTATAAAAGACAACTCATGCGTCCCCCAGGACTGCGAGTAACAGCTGCTTTTGCAGGGCTCCTTGTGACCATGTAAGTCATAAGGCTTTTCTCCTAAGAAGCACTAAAGAAAGCTCTTTTTTGCTCAATTAAAGGAACACCAGGGAGATGGTTTTCTCATATATCCAACACACTTTCAGGCCCCAAGTTGGGACTCATTGCATTATGTCCTCCAACATGTGAAAAATTCAGCACCAGAAGTGCAGCCCTGGGCTGGAAGGTGGCAGCCATCAAAACAGCAGATGCAACCTGGGGAGAAATTTTGCCTGTAGACATTGGGATGTTCCAGGGTAGCACTGCTTTTCAGCAGTTGTGGGAGCAACAGTGATGTGGGAGGGTACTGTGGGTTGCTGGTCTTTCATTTGAGGTTTGAGAGGTTTGCATGCTTTACAATTCCTGGTGGTGGTGAATAGCCAGGTTTGGCCTGATCTCTAATGAAATGGTGTCAAAATTTTTGAAAAACTGGAAAAAAATTAAAAGCTGTTTTAAAGCATGCTTTCAATTATTTTTAAATTAAATTAGGCTTTTCCAAGATGAAAAACTGTTTCAAATTACTTATTGTTTTGAAAATGCCAAAAATTATTGGCTTTGTTGTGATTGATTTTTAGATTTTCTGTGAAAATTTTCTTGAAGTATTTTGGTACTACTGAGTATATGTGTTTTGCCTCATGCAGAAACAAGCCAAAAACTTCTCTGGTAAGGGGCTAATCTGTGAGTATTTCATAAACAGTTAATTCACTTGCTGATGTTACTGAGAAAGCTGAGCACCCTCCACTAAGACTTAAATGGATATTGCAGGAGAAATAAGGTGTTTCAGAACTGACACTTCTCACGTTAGAGCAGCCACTACAGTCCTCAAAGTACGATCTCCACATGCGGGGAGTGTGCAATAATGGCATGTCACTGTACCACAAGAGCTTCAGAAAACAATTGTGTTCGTTACCCACACATTGCCTGTGCTTGTTTCTAGCCAGAACATCACTCGTTGCACTCAAGCTATGAGCATTTTGATTTATTACTTTATATTTATATCTCATTTAACACTGTTTTTCCTGTCTGGCTCCCAGGCTCAGGTGCTGCAGTAGATGTGCAAGTGAAAAGTCACTGCCAGAGAAAGTTGTCAACAAGTCTCATGTTCTTTGTGTCCTCAGAAAGCAGCATGCTGGTCCCTGCACCTGGCTTTTACAAGCCGTTATCGCTGTTTCAGCACTCCTATTTGGTACATTTACCTTCACCTCCTACATTCGTGGATTCATCCCAAATTTATTACTATGAACCAACGAATCTGCCAAGCACATTCAAAAGTGCTGAGAACCTTTAAAATGTTCCTGGACCAAAAAGTCCTGCCTCCTCTCTCATTTAAGTTATTGATGTTCTGTTGTTAAGAGTGTTCATTTAGGGGTCTTTTGACCCTCTTTTTTGTTTTGTTTATCCTTAGTGAAATTTTTGGTTTCCGGTGAGATTTCAAAATCTTCTTGGCAATAAAACCTAGAAATATTTCACAGCTACCCGCCCACACCAAAACACTTGTGACCCAGATGCTGATTGGATAGAGAAGGGCTTTTATTTTGTACTTCAGTGCTCCATTTATGTAGTGAGGAGAACAGTAATTCTCTGGCTAATGGACAATAATCCGAAAAAGATGTTAAGCCTCTGCAACCCTAGGTCTGCTTTCTTGTACACTCACTCTGCCCTCCCTAATTTACATGTGGTCTCATTAACAGCCTTTGCTCAAAATAGTATTGTGTGATATTTTCTAGAGCTGGATCTTGGCCCGACTCATGCTGAAATCAAAGTGTGTTTAGTCCAGCCCTGTTTTTTTCTTTTGCCTTTCTCCTCTACTTCAGGTTTTGCAGATCAGGCTTTTATTCAGAAGTGTTGCGCTGTGCAATCCTCATCCCTGGGTTAGTAAAGCATCATTAGCACAGAGGGTCTTGCTGCCTAATGACAGATGTAGAGCTGAAGCACTTGGCATGAGAAGGATTGTCTGGGGCGGGGGTTACCACACTGGGACTAGGAAAACCTGAATTCAATTCCTTGTGGAGCAGTCACAGACTTCCTTCCTTTGGCTAAATCACTTCATCTGGCATGTGCTTCAGTTCCCCATCCATGCAGGGTGGATAATGTTTCCCCCTACCTCCAGCAAATACAGTCATCTAAAGCTTTTGGGTCTGGGGTACTTTGATATCACAAGGATGAGGACAAGGACCAAGGGCTATAGATCCATAGACCCATAGGTCATTTCTAATGAAATACCTGAGTAAGCTGTAAAATGCAGAGTTGGTAAATACCACAAAAGCAAGATGCAACTGATAACTAGGTGCATTTGATCACTGTGCACAAGGATCACATTTCCTAAGTCTGAGAAATTAGTAAATATTGCAAAGGGGAGGAAAATCTCCATCAGAAAACAAGGACTTTTTACTGAATTTCATATCTTCAGTTGCCTGGGGAAACATTTAGCTTAAACAGATATAAAGGTTCAGTTCCTCCTTGGTCTGGGAGCATGTGAAGGCAAGGAAAAAACACATTAATAGTTAGGACTTAATTTTCACATTAACACCTCCTCCTCTCCTAGAGACACCCACCCCTTTTGGTTTATATACATCATTAGTACACACCATGAACTACTACGTGCTGATGAATTCCTGGTGCTGTGTGAAATGTGGAGTTTCCAAACAGTGAAGGGACCTGATGCAGGACCTATTGTGATCAGAAGGATCCAACTGTCACTTTACACTGCAGCAACCTAAGGGAGTTGGCTAATTTACTGAGGAGAGATGATGACATGCTCAGTACACAGCAGGATGGGGCCTCAGGATTCTCTTGCCTAACAAAACTCACATCTCATTATGTAATCTCTGAATTATTGTTCAGGCTAGTTTTTTGTAACTCCATGTTAATAAATGTCTCTCAACTTCAGCCTCTTCTCCATAAAGTATAAGAAATATTTCACAGCTCCAAGCCTCTTGGCCATAAAGCATAATCCTTTGCAGTGACCTGTGTTTCTCCTCGTAGTGATATTTCTCCTCTTATTGTGCCTGTCTCGGCGTTGCCTGCACAGCCCATCAATTAACAATGGTGCCTACAAAGAAGGGGTTTTATACATGGAGTTAAAACAGAGCCATCAGGCGTGGGGGTTTTAATCTCTCCTTGTGTTTCTGTACAAGTAGCATGAGGTGAAAGTGGCAGGAAAGGATGTTCTCAGGGGGGTGGGGCAGCCAAGATAAAAGTCTTCATTTAACACCATTTAATGTAAATTGTAGTGAAACACGTTAGTGACAGAGGGGAGGTTATGACTGATCAGATACGAGGCTTTGAATTGTTTGCCAAACCAAACTACTTCTAGGTATTTTCCTTTTTTCTTTTTTGCATTCTTCTCCTCTCGGCGCTTTTGATCAGTGACATATACAGTGATGGCTGCTATCAGGGAGTCAACAAATGAAGCTGCCCAAAGCAGAAGCAGGAATATGGGATACAAAGGGAAACTTGGGTATATCAAAGATATTCAAGCACAGGGAGAACTTCAAGGGTTTCCTTCCAGAGATAATGAACAAAGTAATGCAAAGTGAAACTGAAGGCAAAGAAAGAGAGAAAGGGATCTGAGAATATTTCTGGTGGAGAGGAAAAGATCTTTGTTGAGTGAAAAAGGCATCAAATAATAAGCCTTTCTCACAGCAGAAAGACCAAACGCAAGTGATGCTAGCGTGTTACTTCTATTCACTTCAGATGCAGACCTTGAGCTCAGACCAGATCTTGAGCTAAATTCTGAGAGAAAAACAACCAGGGGGTTCATGCGGTGGAAAAGTTCTGTTCCACAAAACGAGCTGATATGCTGATGACAACATGAAGAGTAAAATAATCAGATTTGGAATGAAAGATTCTGAGAAAGTGGGGTTACAAATGTCAGGTTTTGAACAAAATATGTGTGGTTTTGCTTTGCTGTGTCATTATATATCCTATGGACATTAGAAGAAGTATTTTATTATTAGTTGCCTCTGGGGGAATCCAGAACAAGTCCATGTTTAAATTAGAGGATTTTTCACAGTGAAAATTTTGAAGATCTCTGCAAGTAATGAGTGAGGTCACCTTGCTAATTTGCACAAGTCATGCTATAGCTGTCCTGCTGCAGAGAATGAGTTCTGGACTAAGCTAAATTCCTCTGTGGGCTATCAATATGTTTCATGACACTCCCACAAGAGAGATATATCTGAAGGTTTAACTTAGGAGACCCATACAGATACAAGGCAAAAATGTAAACTTAGTTCTCTATGAACGTAGATATGACTCACCGAAGTTTTGATTTGTTTATTCACACCTGACCTCATAGGATAGCAAGCATGATCGAAAAGAGAGATCAAGGACTTCCACATCACTCAGTCTACAAAAGCAAAACTAAGGAAAACCTAAATGGCAGCTCTAATTCGGTGTCCTAGTGAAAGATGTGAAGAGGTTATGATGTGGGGAATGATGTGAAGACCATTTTGTTAGCAGAGAATTGAAATCTCTCTTACAAAATGGAGTAATCGTGTAGGCACAATAGACCAGAAAGTGAGGTCTTCCAAGATCCATCCAGCTGTCCGTCCTGCTGAGCCACCTAGGGTACACAGAGCTGACACAGGGCAGACACAGGGGTCTGATTCAGGCCCCTGAATCACTCTGTAGAGAACCTGGTTTACTTCATGGATGATATAAGGATTCAGGATCCAAAAGTCCTGATTAATAAGTACTCACTTGCTTTTTCCTTGAACTTAGTTACCCTCAGTGGCTTTTAAGTCTTCTGCAGTAACTGCCATGCATTCTCTGAATAGGTTCATTTGTGCTGCCTGTCTTGAGAGGGACCTAATCTGTGTCAGGATGCTGATCTCTCAGTGCTGATGGTATGCATAGATTGATCTTGAAATGCTTTGGTTTTTGCACATTCAGTAAATACTGAACTCCCGGGACAAAATCCACAAGTCACTGTGCAGGGGTGAATTGGGAGTCACTAAAATCCATGGAGGATTTCCATATTTTTGTGTGTGTGCCTAAGATCAGGTCTTGGATCTTGAGTACTCTTGATTAGGCCCTTACAGTTACTGGGACATTTATCTGCTGCAATTCCAATTCAGTTGCCCAGCTGCTGCTTGAAGTGTCAGGTTCCTAAATCCTACAGTCACTTAATTTTCTGGTGGCTTGAATTTACAAAACTGCCAAAACTCCTGTTCCTGGACTGTGTCTATGCATTACCTGTGGCTCAAGCTTGCACCAAAGGATGAAGATGCCCAGGTGTGACACTTAGATAAAGAAAATTCCTGACATATTCAGCAATAGTATCATGTATCCACCATTGACTTTCTACTTGAGAACATTGTAATAGGTATTAAACTAGCGGTCTCTATTATGACATTTCTAAAGATCCCACATGGCCACACGGCACTACATGCCTAAAATACTTGCATGAAGTTAAAACCTGGTCCTGCAGAAGCCTCCCCGTGCAAGCAGTTAAATTTCTTGCAGATTTAAAGAGCATCATTTTTCTAAGGAAGCTATATTTATGTGACTTCAAATCATAGCTGTAAATCATTAAAAATGTAATCCTGGTCACACATATGTTTATGGGATATTCAGTTAAATGGGACTGTCCCTGAAGAAAACTATGTGATTCACAGTTACACATGTTATTTCTGAGTTGGGAAAATTTTCAAACTTCCAGTGATCAGTTGTGATAAAAAGTAGTATAAGGTAATGTTCTGCAGTCAAAACATGGAAGCTGGCACAGAACAATGTAAACCCTACCTACACCATGCAATAATGCTAAAAACACCTTATCAAATTTTGACCCAGAAACACGCATGTAGCAAGATAACAAATAACTGGTTCTTGGAGAAAAGCCCAGCACTGATTTATATCTTGCAACCCAAATAAATATAAAAAGCCTGCCAGAGCTGAACATGTAAATCTTAACCACCTCATATGGTTTCGTTCTATGAAGTGAAAAATATGAGGAAGAAGGTGTTTTTGCACTGTGAATGAGCTATTCAGGAAAAGTGTTATTTATTGAACTTTATGGGAGGGAAGTTAATTTCAGAAGTTATAAACATGATGAATTATAGCTAATATCTTGGAGAATTAAATGGAATTGAAAGAAAAAAAGCTCCCTATTTTCATTTAAATAATTTTAACAATTGGGGTTGAGCAATGTTAAATATAGGCTTACACCTGCCAGGAACTGGCTGACTAGCAATCTTTGAAACCATCGCTGATTAACAAGAGTGGGGACCATCTCACAAACCAGTGGCACTCGTGTTCTGTGTATTGAGTCCTCATGGGGATTCATGGGACAGTGCTGGGTAATAATTTCAGCCTAGGGGCTGTTTGTGACCTATTTGCTTTCACTCTTTGCTATTCCTACGCTGCTGATGATCGCGTAAGAAACAAGGCAGCGTCCCTGCTCCCACAGGGAATACTTTCAAGCTAGAAGCTGTAGGGAGGTGGGAGAAAAATAGTCCCACAGTTACTGTCAGGCTCAGTGCGGTGTGGTTTGGTGCCCTGACTTTGTGAATACAGGTGCCAAGCCTGTCAGATTGGGTCACCTAGGGCAAGTCACCTTCAGCCCTGTTTCTGAAGTTCCCCCGCAGCTTGAACACGTGGTTTGAGATGCTTTGGGTCTGTTTTTCAAGGGCACTGAGTACTTTTAAGTCTCCCCACATATCTCAGGTCTGACACACTGAGAAGGGCAAAAGGAGAGATTGGATACCTGGATGCAGAAGTAAGGATGTTGCATTAGGACAGTGGATAAAGAGACATGAGACTGGGAAGGAGGAGCACTGGAAGAGGAAAGTAGGGTGGAGATGGGCTCTGGGGCAGAACAAGGCAGAGCATATGGGGATACTGAGGTAGGATGGTACTGTAAGTAGGTGGTATGAGTGGGGCAAAGCACTGCAACAGAAGAATAGAAAAGTAGAGGCAGCTTAGTGTTGAAGAAAGTCACTGAAAGCACCCCCACTCATTGGGTTTGTGAGCTGCTGATCTTCTATTCAGGCTGGGGAGTGTTAGTGTCTCCAAGCTACAATGCCTTGTCCGCTCACATAACCTTGTCCGCGTCCACCACTGGGCACACACGCAGGTACCTCCCTACTCAGACCCCCCACACGCACCAGGCACGTGTCACCCATGTTTGCATCGGCAGGCACCGACATGCACAGGTCCTTGGACTTGCTAACACACAGATCGCGCTGCTCACAGCACTGAGACCTGCAGGTGTTTGTTGTAATTTTATTGCCTTTAATAGCAACTTTCCGTGGCTCCCAATACACAAAGATGTCTCAGCCTCATATAACCTTGATGTCGCGAGCCTATGCTAATAAATCTGAATAAGTAATGGACAGATACAAATCTGGGTAATAGAGTTAAATATCCCTTCTTAACTCAAACACAAACCAGATGTTTTCCATCTACCAGCGGGCCTCCACAATTATCCACACTGCCCATGCCGTCCCCCCCGGCTCCCTGCCAGCCCCTTTCTCCTGGGTGATGAATATGATGCATCGCCATAGCTAGCTCAGGGATCAGGTTGCATTAATTCAACAGTACTTTTGTCGCGCAGGTTTGTTGTGTGTCTTTATTCAGCAGCTTTAAAATACCTCCGTTTTTGTTTTGCTTTGCTTTATTTTGCTCTCCACAATCACAACCTTTGCTTGGAGTCGGGTCTTTACTGGGGAACTCGGCCCAGTCACCCGTATGAAGGCTGAAATAATATTTGGGGTTTTTTTCACAATGCTGTAAGTGATCTTTGCGGGCAGCATACAACCAGTAATTAATACTTGACATACACTGTGAGGGAGAGCTCTTCTGGCAGGAACTGAGACGAGGTGTCGTTATGCAGCCCGTCGGGGTGGAGGTGGGATTCAGAGGCATGCTCCCTTGCACAGCCTCGTGGTCTAACACAAGCCCACCAGCCCTTCCTGCCATTCAGGCAGCTCAAAAGAGCTTCCAAGTGGGTGAAAATTGGCAGGCGGAGACCTTTATGTACAGCACAATCAAAAGCCCCGTATTTTTTACTGTATGAATATGTTATAATCAACAGTGAGTTCTCATAGTGCTCTTACGAGCTACTGTGCTGAAAACCATCACCTTACAGCACTGGGAGAGCTTTGGTAGCACATGTGACAGGCAGCACTGGCTGGAGGTTTTTTGGCTAGCTCACGACTGTAGCCAAGAGGACATCTTTACTGGGTAAAGTGGAGGAAATCTGTTGATCTACATGTCTGGGATCACCATGATGCAGATGAAAAGACAATGCTGAGCTAAACAATAATCTGGCAAGAAGCTCTCAAAACTGGGCTTACTTATTTTTAATTAAAAACCCACTTTTTTTCTCTCTCTCTATCTGGAACAAATTGAGAGCAGTCCAATCTTGTAATTGTATTTCCACCACAGTGTGCCAAGGCAATCAGAGCAGTCAGGACCAAGCTGTCTTCTTTAAGAGTTAAGTTTTATAGCAAACTTGCTTGCAAGTCAGCTGCATGAACTCCAGTTTATCCCTTGGACCTGCACAGCAGAGCCTCAGCATGAGCCTCCCGATCACTCGACTTAGAGAACCCTCCCAGCAGGATGATTAGAATAATATGTGCAAAGATAGCACCAAAGTTCAATTTAAAATGGCACTTTTTGTTGGAAGCAGACTAGGGAGAGCAGCTCCAATCTCAAAAGCCAGCTTGCTTCACTGGGCCAGAAAGCACAGTTTTACAGGAAAGGCCTATTACCGGGATTGCGTGACTTGGACAGTTGACTCTGGAAGATATGGGGTCTAAAAACTGGTATACATAGAACGTTTGCTACCAAATTCATTTTTTGGCTTTCAAACACTGTCATTGTCTTCTTCCCCATTTCCCCCCCACCTCCCCCTAAATTCTTTGGAACTTAAAGAGTAATCTTAATTGACCTTTAACCATGAAATCTTGGCTGGCAGAGCAGCCAATGCCTTCAGAAGGTCAAAGCTGGCTGGATGCAAACCAGATCCTAGAGCTCTGACCTCGCCATACTTAGCAATCTCTAAAGAGAGTCCAAGGAAAAGTGAAGAGTGAACATGCTCTTCTCCAAACAGAAATTCCCTCCAGGGCAGGATTTAGGACAGAAAAATTTCCATTGCTGCAGCCTGAGTTGGACCTGTCCAGCAAATATTTAGAACTTCAGGGTGGCTTTCTGACTTCAGTTGGACTGAAGTTTGATCAGTGTTCCTATCCTGGGGATTTCAGAGATTTCTTTCCTAGCACCAAGCCCAAAGAAATGAATAACATTCACCTTTAAAGAGAACAAAAAAAATTAAAGAACATGAACATCTGGAAGTCAGTCCTCACAAATGGCTGTGCATAATCAGGATTAAGCCATTACTGTGTCTTGCTTCTTAAATGATGGAAAATTGAATTGTTCTGAATTACAGTTCTTTCTTCTAAGAACCTGTTACAGACAGAGAAGAAAAGAAAGCATTGCTTAAACAGCAGCAGCAGCAGAATTGCAGCTTTTGAAAAACTCAGGTTTCCCCTGCGTAAACCGTTCAAACACTGGAATGTAAAGTAGTGATGAAAAATGAAAGCCATGTCAGCCCAGAAAGCGATATATTAAAGCAAAGTGTTTGGGAGTCAAAGGCCCTTAAATAAATCTAAAATACATACTTTATTTTAAGCCCTAAATCTGCCGCTGCTAATCCTCATATTTAAAACCAGAAATCTATTTTCCTGGAAAGCAGCTGAAGCGGGATGGAATTTGACAAGGCTAGGCCAACACTAAGTTATTGTCTTCGCTATTTGTTGTGTCCATCACTACCAGCATTATCTCCCTGATGTCTTTCAAAATTACTCTAGTACTTTATGGTACTCCAGTGAGTAGAATATAACCCTGGAAGCAAGAGCCCGGCTCCCTGGCCCCTGCTGCAGTAAGTACCGAGGTGGTACCCTAACCTGCTAACCCGCCCCATTTCCTCTGCTGACAGCAGTCAGCATTCGCACCTTGTCTTTTCATCAAACTTTGCGCACGTTTAATCCTGCGCCAGTCCTGGAGCTGGCAAGTCTCTTTGTCACCCCTTTACAGTGGAAGGAACTGGAAAAGGGAGGCTCAGTAAAGCACCCAGGGGCATCAAGGGAGGTGATGCCGTAATAAAAGTTAGGAACTGGAGGAGACGTGGTCCCATGGCTATGGCACATGCCACTGGGAGCCAGGAACTCTGCATTTGGCACTCACTGCAGCAGAGAGGAGATGTGACTTCATGTGACCGTGCCTTCCCTCTGAACACCAGTTTTGTTTCACCTGCTTCATCCATCCCTCCCTGGACAGGAGGGGTCAGCTGAAGAGGACATAGCACAGGGGAACTTTCCTCCAAGTGCCTCTGGGTACTCGTGTGTTACGGATGAAGAAGCGAGAATAGATGCAGTTTGAATTGGTACTCAGAGATCTGCCTTACCGTGTGAGCGGCACGGAGAAAAAATGACGTGTTGCTGTGAGATTCTGGTACATGAATTTTGGGTTTTTCTGTGCCCAGCCACAAGAGCATTAGCCTTGGGCAGAGCTGCACAGGGCCCTTCAGACCTCATGGCCAGCAAAAGCAGCAGGCACCCCTCTAGTCATCAGTACAAAATAAAAATCTGTCTGCAGTGTGAACCTCTAAAGACAGCATCCAGCTCTACTCCCAGAATAGAGGGATTTTGTAAATTTCTGCAGGCAAAAGCCTTTTGAGGAATAAAAGCTCAGTCCTTCTGGAGGACGGTGGGGGAGTCACAGACTGCAAGCATGTGTCCCACCGGAGCTAATGCCTCCAGCTTCAGAACACACGCTTCGGTCTCACCAGATCTTTCAGTCCCTGTTTATCCCTTCTTTTAATAGAAAATCCTATTGTTTTAGGTTAAAATCAGAAAATCCCAAGAGGTTCAGTGGGATGGGACTAATTAGCCAGCATGGACATAATCTGGTCTACACAAGCAGTGCCTAACACACTGCTAATGAACAGACCTGACCAATAAATGAAACAAGGCAAAGTTTTCTCCTGCCAAGTAATACATTTTTCTGCCAAAAATATTTGAAACAAAATAATCCAAATAATTCTGTTGACTTTCAATCCCAGGTTTTGATTTTCACTGGTTTTGAACTTCTCTGATCTTTGTGAAGGGGAGGTGGAGGGACGTATTCCTCTCCTTTTTCCCAGAGGTAAAGTAAATGGAGAGGAGAGAAATGGGGGGGAAATGCCAGTTTTCAGATCTCTCTCCATATTCTCTCAGATATTATATTTCTCCCTCCTTTCTGGGTGGGGATTACAGTAGGAGAAAAAGAGGAGGGAATGTGTGAAGTGAGAAAGGAGCAAATGTTTCTGCCTTTTATCTCATCTTGTTTGATTTCTTTCCCCTCTTTTACAAGAAAGTAAGAGATTGGATGAAATGATACTAAAAGTTCACAAATTCAAATACTGAAAAGATAAATTCGACCAAAGACTTGTTAGGCAACACTGAATTAAATTGTTGAATTTTGATTTACTAAAAATGTTTACTGGAATTGGACACTTACAAAAAACTGCTTCATAATAAAATGCATACTCCATTGACAGGAGACTATAATTGATAAAGGAAAGAGTCAGGAAAGAGAATAATCAAGGAAACCTAAAATGCAGAAACAAATTACTACAGAGCCTGATTCTGGAACCCGTGACATTTCCCATAACATAGAGGAAATCTAGAAACACCTGTCGGTCTAAACCTTCAAAGCACCAAGTTTTCTCAGCAACTTGTGATTTCCACTGGCATGCAGATCTTCAGTACCGCACAGTATCTGCCCCCACCCACATATGTCTGGTGTGAAATTTCCCCAGGTTCCCTCCATATGGGACTGCAATGCTCTGGTCGTGGAAAAGCTGCTCCCTGTCTCCAGCCTTGATGTGTCACTTGCTGTGAACACGACTGAGGAATGAGTGTTATCACTATATGAGAACCTTAGCCATCCCCAGTCAAGCTGTGAAAATTGCAAAACTCAGAATTAAATATACCAACATATAATCATTGCCACTGTTGCTTTTGCTATAGTCAAGGGAGTCTTCAAAATATGTTTCCAAGTACAAGTTTTCCAACATCTCACCTCCAGAGCTTTGTTCCACAGGCCTCAGCTACAAATCACTGCCCTACACCCAGCGATGTGGATGTTCTCTCCTATACCGAGCCTTCGTCACTGTATATCTGAGGGTTTCTGTCACACACACCACGCGAGCAATGCTTTCTGTAGTTAGAGGAGTCTTTGATGTGACCTTGGTGTGACTGACATGACTTTTGTGTTTGAACTAGACAGTTGATATTTTCCATGCTGGGGACATAAATGTCAGCTCAGGATGGTATTTCTTTATTATTATTCAGCTATTTATTAAAATGTGAGGAAAGGGGAAGAAATGCATGATTTAGACATTCTTACTGGAAGTCCATTTTGTTGCCTAGCATCACTGTTTGCAGAAAAAGGTCTCAAAACTGGGCTGCCTCTCACTACAGACACTGGAAAGCATCTTTTGTTGCTTTCAGGAAGTTTTTGCCTGTATTTTGCAAGCTGTGAGACGTTGAAACATTTCAGTTCCCTTCTGCTGAGCAGGGACTTCCCTAACAGCATATTCTTGTCCCAGAGGTTTTGCCTGCACTGAGCACCTGTGTGTCACCCTGGGGTGAGAGGAGAGGAGCCAGACTTTCTCCATAATTGCTCCCTGGCTTCCCTGCCATGCTCTGGCTCACGCCGGGCCAAGCACGCCAGCTTTCTGGCCCCTTTCCCAAGGAGTCTCTCTCTGTTGGATTGGAATGAGCTGTTCCTTTTTGGGAGGTCTTCATAATCAAGCACCATTAGAGGGCTTGAAATAAACCAGGGAGATGTTGTCATCTCTTTCCAAGTACTCAGGATTCATGTGCCAGGAGTCACCAGCATCTTTGAGGAGGCAGAATAGAGGGGACTTGGTGAAGCTGAGCCCAGGATGGCAGCCTGGGAAAGCGACATGAGTTGTGTGGACTCTCTGGGGGTATCTGCTGCATGGAAAGCACCACTGAGCAAAGGATGTGCCTTCCTGCATGGTGAGACCAGCAGGAGATGCTGTGCAATGTACACACAACTTCTTTAGCCTGTATGACCTGCAGCCTGACCCATTGGGGTGTCCAGAGACACACGTCCCAGACGCTCCCTATTTCTCAGCAGAACGTTGCATTTTGATTGCTCCAGTGGGGGTCAGGTCTCAGTAGTGCAAACAGAGAAACTGTGAAAAAGTATCTCCCAGTGACCTCTGCACAGAGGAGACGCACTGCCTTCCTCATCCTCAGGCCTGTACACAGCTTTCATGGCTTCGGTGCCAACTTCCGTGGACCAGAAATCACTCCAGTGTTCTCTGCTTATACAGCTGCTTAGCTGCTCCCAGGCACCACGGCGATGCAAGGACTAATGGCTAAACCACACTAATGCACATTCCTGCCCAGATTTTAGCTTCCCTAACATCCAGTTTCCAGAAGAAACTGCCATCTTCTCCAGCAGCCTTCCTAGCAGCACATTACAGAGACCCACAGGCCTGTGCTGTCCCCTCCATTGCAAGCTGCCTTCCTCCATCAGGAGCCTCTGGGGTGAGCCTGTACAGCACTGCTGATCCCACGCAGTCTACAAGGGGCAACAGGGGAGAGAGGCCTCCTTGGGTTATTTTTTTGATCAGCAGAAAGGGGGAAAAAAACCCCTCCTCTTGGTGAATACAATGGGAAAAATGAGATGAGGACATATCACTTCGCCCCCTTTCCTACCCCCATGCATTCCTGGTCTGAGCCAGGGGAGTGAGAGCACTGGAGTATAACCTAAAGCCCTCACTTTATTTTGCTGTTGCTTTCTTTTAGATATTTTTGGATGGAGATGTTGCAGGTGGCCTTCTCGAACATGTTGACTGCTTGTAATAGAGGGGGGAGAAGTGGGAAAAGGCGTGATTAGACTTTCAGAAAGGAATCATAGTCCTCTGGAGGGCTGGTGTACTTCAGCTGCAAACATTTCAGCCCTCTGATCAAGATGGAAACAGCAGTATGTGACTCAGACACCACCATCCTGAATAGCCAAGGAAGACTTTATGAGTTAGTGCAGCTGAGCTCCATGAGAAACGCACAGCGTGCTGGCAGAAAGCAGGATCAGCTCTCAAACAGCAAGCCAAGGGGCAGAGAAGAAATGGTCACATCTATACCAGTTGCCAAGCTTCGGACTCTGTACTGTCACTTCCATCTACCCATGTACTGTGGAAATGCACCTGATGATACTAAACCCAATGACAGTTTGGCCTATGCTCCCACTTAACGTTTTGACCAGCCCTATGCAGCACAGTGCACGTGCTGTAGGCGTGTAACACTCTGAAGAACTGCTTAGTATTGGCAAACAGAGGGAACATCACGTCTTTTCCAGCTGTAACTCTTGCAAATCCATGGGAAATTTTTCTGCTCAAACATATACACTAGTTTGCGATATTCGGTCTTGCTGGCTGGCTTGTATTTCTGTGTGCAGATAGTTCCAATGCGGTTGCTTTAGCTACCCTCCATTTTGGTATCAAGCCACATATTTTCAACCCTCTAATATTTGTAATTAATATAAACAGAGGTTGCGCATGTATTTATATGCGTTAAATGCCAAATTGGCACGTGTTCTCTTGGCTCAGCCAGGGCCTGGAGGCTTCCCTGCACGGTGTCCCTCCAGGCTGCAGGGATTGCTTCCATTTCAAATAATAACTTTTCCTTGAAAGCCTTGATGGCATCCGTGCTCCATCAACAAGAGAGCCTCAGGATCACGCCAAAGCACACGTGGTGGCTGTATAGCAGGGAGCGAGCGCTGGCTTTCATCCACCTGCCCGGCCAGCACGTCCATGCTGCGAGAGCAGAGCCACGCGTGCAGCCCGTTGACGAAGCCTCACAGTGCCACTGGCTCTGGTCCACCGCACACCGGCTCCCGAGCCCCCATCGCCTCCCATTTACACGGTCATCTCCTTGCCAAGGCCAGAATAGCTCTGCCTGTGCTGGGATGCTGCCTGAGCACCCAAAATAGACAAGAAACTAGCCTTATCTCTTTCTATCTCTCCCTCTCTCTTTCTCAGTTCTGCTCTGGCTTCCCCCCCCGCAGTGCCAGAGCACCTCCCAAACTGAACAGCTGCCTGACAAACCTTCCCCCTAGGGCCGCTAGGTCTTGGATGCTTTCGAATCCGCTTTCTCATTCTGTATTGCTCCTCACACATCATCTTGTAGCAGCAGACACTCTGAATCCAGCAGTCAAGCAGTAAGTGATAAAGGAATTGATTGCAAACAGATCTTTTCAGTACGCGTACATGTGAACGCATACTTTTGTTCAAAACTGGAGATCTTAAAATCATTTTCTTGTTTCCTTGTCTTTTTCCTACTCATTTCATGTTCCATTTTTAGCTGTGCTTGCAATCTGCCCTCCTAAATCACATGGATGAATTATCACTTTGCTTTTTCTGGGAAAATAATACTATAGAACGGTCACTCCAACATACACAAGTACTACTGGCAAGGAATATGTAGGTAGTTTAGATTTATATGACTGTAACTGAAAGCAGAACTTGGCTATATTCTGCCTGACCATAATGAAAAGAGATAGTCACAACGGGCTTTTGTATGGACTTGGCTCCTAGAAATTATGGCAATAAAAATAGCAATGCCATCATTTGTTAATTCTAATTATTTCAAAAGTCAGACATGCAAGCCTGTTCTTAAAGGGATGTGCTGAAATGAAATGCTTAAAAAGAAAGTAGGAGTTCTTTTATCAGCCGAGTAGAGGCAACATCAAGTCCTTCAGGAATTTGTATCATGGTCATCAGCACGTGGTTTGAATACTACAGGTTTTTCTAGACAGCAACAATAAATGTTTCTCTTCCAACATCCTTGAGATAAGACTTTTTTTCATGCTTGCAGAGTTTCTGAAACACGTAACGTTCCTGTTACTAAGGTGAATTGTATACACATGTAAAGAAGCATTACGGTGGCTGACCCTTGCCTTTGTCACCTGCACACAGAAATGCCACCAGCCTGGCTGTGAGCCGCATATCTTAGCAAGAGATGGTCAGTAGACCACAGTCAACAGGAATCAGAAGCAAGTAAGCAGTTATAAGAATTTTTTTATTTTTTTATTACATTTTTCCCTGTAGAGCTTTGGGACTTTTCTCACAGCTTTGATCAGTATCCAGGCCTTATGCATCTCCTGTTCTTCTTGTCTTACAGATGGTAGTGGCACTGATTTACCCTTTTGTGTCTGTCAGTCTCCAGTTAACAAAAATTCAGATAAGCAATTCCAAGCAGGTCCTGCTGCGCAGTCTGTCTATTAACAGCTCTGAAAGGGAACAAAATGTTTCACTCAAATGCCACATGCAACTGTTATATCTTGTTCATTTCTTGAATATATGTGCTTACATTCAAGTTAATTTAGGGCTGATGACAAATACCATACTGACAAGCCCGAAGTTCAACACAAATTCCTCACCTCTTCATCATGAGGGAACCTGAACATTTTCCTCTTGCCCATGAATCCACGTGGCTCATCTACCCCATGTGAGGTTTCTTCCCTCACATCCTCTCCCTGAGGAAAGTTGCCAGAGCCAACACGTTTGGTCAGTATTTTTCTGAAGACAGAAACTTCTGCACCCAGTCGTGCTGTACAGTTGTCATGCTGCATATGCTGCCAGTTAGTTATCTCCTCCCTCAGTTATCTCCTCCCCGGCAGTTTCTGAATCCACTGGCCACTTTCAGTCGCAGTTGATGAAGTGGGAGAGATATCAAAGATAAGGCATTCCTCTAAAGCAGTGAAAACCAAGGCCTAGGTAGCGCATGGAGACCCCAGTTAGTGTCCTGAGTGAGGGAAGGATTGCAAGGTGAGAGCAGTAATTATCTGTCCTGTTTGATTGCCAGCTGGCAAGGAACAAGCGTATCCCAGAGATCCAGTCAGGACCACAGGGGTCAAAACAGGCAGTGGTACGTGCTGCTTTTGGATCCCCAGACATTAGGGAACTACTGGAAAAGAGATGAGGGTCTGTGAGGTATTTCAGGCAATGCATGGAAACATAAGGTCATGGGAAACGGTGATGTTGGTTGTCATTATACGGATGAAATACAGAAATCCCATAGAAAAACAGGCTGCATCAATTCACATGATTGGGACTTAACTTGTTTTAATATTCGCCTTCTCGTTGTACACTGCAGAAAAGGTGGGTTATGCCAAATGCCTGGCACTGGGAGACAGAAAATGCTGAGCCGCAGGATGTCCCTGGGGGCCGGTGGAGAACAGTTTGTGCTCTGTACAGATGGGTTTCCCTGTGTGATGCTATCATGGACCTCAGAATCCACAGCAGATACAAGGCAACTGAAATTAGTTTGGCTCCGAACACAGATGACTAAATTCACTTGAGGTAGCTTCTATTTGTGGTGGGCAGAGGACATGCTCACAGGCTGCTGTCACAGCCAAAATTTTGTTAAATGCAGTCAATGACTTACTCTAACTTTACTGTAATTCTGGAAAATACAGATGAGATTAACTAGTATGGTAGTTTAGCAAGAAAAGCACATCTGCTGGACCATTAATCACAATACCTTTGCAGTTTCTCATCTCTTTTTGTACAAATTGGTCTAATCCCAGTAATGATACATTTTTCTTCTGATGTGCTTAGCTTGCTTTTCCTCTTACATTTTCCCATACGAAGAGTAGCAA
This sequence comes from Chionis minor, assembly GCA_013398295.1. NCBI lineage: Eukaryota > Metazoa > Chordata > Aves > Charadriiformes > Chionidae > Chionis > Chionis minor. The sequence goes on from VZSF01000503.1 coordinate 1,219,145, forward strand.
TTGCAATGAAATGAGTGGAGAATCAGGAGAGGACAAGGCTACCAATATATATACTATGACAATGTCGCTTTCATCAAACAAAAAGAAACACTCCCGTAAAGCAATCATGCTATGTTCAAGAACACATGCTGCCCCATCATGGAGTCCTTATGACTGATCATTAGTCAAAATCAGAGTTCTTTTCTTCCCTACCCGTGTTTCTACATGGAGAAGACACATCAGTAATGAAGATGACTGCCTGCATTGGCTTTGCATGTGACCTTTCTCCAAAAGCAATTCTTTTTCATCAGTTTCACATAAAATACATCAAAATCCTCCTGTCCAGCTAATTCCTGTGAGGTATCCTTAGGTCTCCAGCTGGATGGCTAAAGCATGAGCCTACCCCTGACCTTAGCATCCATTTTATTATTAAACTAGCAAAAGCAAGCAATTCTTCAGACTGGCAGGCCAGGCAACAAACACAGGCTTTAAGAAACCACACACTATGCACACCTTTTGTTTCTGTTACGATCACTGGACTTGGCCAGCTGTTGACTACTGGATTAATGACCAATGCCTCCTCCCCTCAGGTGTCCCACTTAGCTTTTCCCTGGAGAAACCAGGCAGACATCAGACCTGCTGGGATCTGAATCCCAAACTACTTTGGACATTGACCTTTCCAACACTGCATGAATTTTTTAAAACAGTTACTGAAAGTTCAACTAACGAGTTATTTTTTTTTTAATTACTCAGCCCTTAGGAAGAAAAAGGGATAGACTCTGACAGCTCCTTGGTCCCAGAGCTGCTTATCAGCATGTGCAGTAAACAGGGAAAAAATAATAAATATTACATTCTCCCTCAAGATAAGGGATTTCAGAGTGAAGGATTGCTTCCCAATAGCAAACTTCAGGGCAATGTCATGGAAATGGGTCACAGATTCCCGGAATGCAAAGTCCATCATGCGTCTTCCCTGGAGCAAGTGATTCTCTCCTGCTCCTACACAGCTATGGCTCCGATGCAGCTCCGCTTCAGTGTGGAAAGTCAAGGCTGCAGTCTGAAGGTGTCTGCATCAGCACCTGCATCAGCAACCTTCAAGAAAGCAGTGGCGCCCCATTTTGTTTCTCATTTCAGAGAAACACATAAGGTTTCCCAGCAAAATGACTGGTGTTCAGGTCTTCTGCCTGTGTAGAGATGAGGTATTTTTCCCTGCTTTGGGAAGAAGGGTATCTTGTGCGCTGAAGGAACCATGCTCCCCATGGCCCATAAAGTCCCTGACCCTGCCAGGAACTCACTCCAGCACCATCCGCTTTGCAGTGGGAACTCAGCAAAACCCAGACCGACCCCACCAAACTTGGCCAAGCAGGAGAGAGGGACTGCCAAAGCCCATCCCACCACAGGGTCATCTGGGTGGAGGTCCTGCAGCTGACAGCAGGAAGTGGGCGATAGACCACCTCTGGGAGAGAAATGATGCTCCCCTACCACTGCGGGAAGCTGCTCTGGTTCCTGGCTCTCTTTAGCATTCACAGTGATTATTTGGCGTGTTCATGCTCTCTACATAAATCCTGATAAACTTCTAACCTCAAAAACATCCTGTAAGTAGGGGCTCCCATGTCTAGTTGCCATATTGTGTGAAAAAGTTCTTCCCCTTATCACTATCATATTTGCTCCTGTTGCTGAGTTTCACTGAATCTCTGTGGTCTTGTTTTAAAGACAATGTGAATATTAATTCCCCTCTCTCTTATCTATCCCACCCACTCTCTTCATACATTTATCATGTCCACTCTCCTCTTGAATGTAAACTCTTCCAGTGTTTTTCAGTCTCTGCTTATGGAAGTTTTGCTTGCCCAAATCAGTAACACGTCAGTCACTGCCTACCTGCCTCAAGTAGTAACAAGCAGCCAAAAGATCAAGGCGGCTATTTAATAATATCCCATTATTAAAAAATTAAATCAAGGACCACTTCTTTTAACATGGTTACAGGAATAACTTAAAGGAAGGTCTTACAACAGCATCTCTTGTCTCTGTTTGTAGCATAACTTTACTACTATTATATTCTGTACAGAAGGGCATATGTTTTATTAATTGACAAAAGCATAAATAGATTTTCTAGCTTCTATTTAAAGAGCTCTTGGCAAACTATATAAGGGCTAAAAAACCACTTTTTTTTTTTTACATGCTTTTAATCCCTTCCCTAAACAAATCCTCTGGCTTGAATTTTTTACATTTTGAAGGCACTTGGGTTTATGGTTTGCTGTGTGGTGCTCACTGTTAATTGTACTCATCACATTTTTGTGGTATCAACATTGTCTGTTTTCCATAAACGTGCCATCATAATTCAAAACAGCAGCTTTCAAATATCTTTTGCTTCTGCCCAAGGGAGGTCACATCACAGTTTTTTACACTCTCAGAGGAACTGCAGTAACCAAAGTATAATGTGTGTGGACCTTCCAGTCTTCAATGTTTAATCAAAGTGCCCTAGCATTGTTTAAATACCTATTAATTCTGCTAACTTTCAGTCTGACGGTTAAGTAATTGCAGCCACTTTACAAAGAGATTGCATTTCAGCCTCTTAATGGAAAAAGATAAATGCCTGGACAACAGCTCCAGTTTGCGGAGCCACCTTGTATGTTCTGCTGTAACACTTCCCTAGAGTTCCCCCTTTAGACAGAGAAAGAGGAATTTGAGGAAATTCACTTTATGTTACTGTGCTTCTCTCTTCATTATGAAAACAAGAGTCTTCCCTTCTTCCTCCACCCCTTCCAGTCACTTCCTAGCATAAACTTTGCTTCCACTACAAAGATGTGACATAGGGCAGAACAGAAGAGCCCCAACTTATGTGTGAGCTTCAATTGCAGTGTTTCAGTGTAGTTTAATGGTGTAAAGGAAAATTATTTACAGACTTTTGTAGGATTCATAATGTTAGTTCTGCAATGAAGAAGACCCCTTCAATATCTTAGCTATCATCTCAAAAGTATCCTTCTTCTCTCTAAAGTAACGGACCTTCCGAATTCCTGCTAGGAGTATTTGCCTTCCCAGAAGTCATACCAAGACTAAAGCTAGTAATTGAAAATCTTCTAGGCAAAGTCATCACCTTGAAATTCATGTTTTTATCAAAGTTGGTGCTGAGATTAAAAGCAGTCCCTTGACCTGATTGTGTTGATCCACTTTCTTTGACCCAAGGGAGTTTATTTTTATTGTTTCTTTAAAATAAAAAAAGCACAATTAAAAATAATAATATATGAAAACACAAGCAAAGAGGAAATGAATAAGCATTAAGCTCAGAACAATGGGACGGGTCACAAATGACGCGCCAGGCCAAACAAGAATTGCAGTCTTGGCTCCAGTACTTCAAGGGCTTCTGCATGTGCTTAACTCTGTTTCCCCTGGCCTGATCCTGCACTGATTATGTCATTAGAGCCCCAAGTTCAGTAAGAGCAAGAGCAAGCCCTAATAAAACCATCTTGTCCAGGCATGTCTGTAACTTGAGGAGCATACGTGTACTGCTGAAGTCATGCTGGTGTCTTCCTGAGGGAGAATTCAGTTTCTCCACGGGCTTGGTGATGACTTGGGGGGTGACCTTCCAGAAAGGGGCTGGTGGAGGTGAGGGAGTCATGGTTTCTGAGATCAAAAAGAGCTAATGTCCCAGCAGAACATCAGGAGGCAGCATATAATAATGGGTATCAAATCTTCATGCACCATGGTGTCTCTGGGTATTTTTCTTTAAGGTGAGACTGCTTACATGTTGGAGTGGATTGGACTTTGGTTTTTCCAAGAGCCATGTTACATCCCTCTCTAGGAGTCTGTGCATCTTGTTATAGTTTCAAGGAGGCATTACACCAAATTGCGATCAACTAATTGCAACAGCTGAACTGCACGTTGATACAAAACAGCTCCACAGAGGTACAGAGGAATGCCTGTAGCTGAGATTATACCAAACTGGGGTTAAGTTATCCCAAACTATTAAATAATCTGACAGTCGCCTCTTAAGCAGACTCGAAGAAGTTCAGTTGCGGAAGCCTTCAGCGAACAGAAAAAAGTGTTGTCCTTAGCTGCAGCCTGAGAATCGGAAACATCAGTTATAAAGTAGGCAAAAAATGTAAATACAGGAGCAGTGTGTTGACCACTGCCGGCAAGCGCAGGGAGCCAGGGGAATAGAAAGAACTGTAAGTTTTTGTTCAGATGCTGTGTCACAGCCGACCTCAGGGAAGCTTAAGACAGAGATCTGCTATGGACCATCCAGTCACTAATAGGAAGTAGAAGAAGCTTTTATGAGCATTCATACAAGATATCCAAACAATGAGATACGGTGGTAATAGGAGATTTTAGTTACCCGAAACTGTGTAGAAAAAACAATAGAGTAACTAAAATCTCTCCAGTAGACAAACAAGGTTTTCAGCAAGAGCAGAACTGTGAGCAGATCCTAAAAGACTGGTATGTTAAAAACATTAGAGCAAGCTACCCCTATGGAGAAGAACACCAGGCACATGAAGTTACAATTCCAGCTGCATCAGCAGCTTTCTGAGGACTTTAAAAAGTGGATACCATGGAAAGGAGTAACGCAAACACATAGCTAAGGATAAGTACAAGGGAATAAGACAAACAACTGGGTACAGAAGCAGACCTGCCACAGCACGGAAGGCATTTCAACTAGGAAAGGCCATAAACGGGAACTGGGAAAAGGTCTATAAATATATTTTAATTAGAGGAAGAAAAAGGAAAGTCTTGATCCATTGCTAAACAGGAAAAGAGAGCAAATAACAAATGATGCAGAGAAGCCTGGCATGTCTCTTGATCCAGCCCTTATGTTAAAAAAAGCTGTTTGTGACCAGCTAATTAACTAAATTATTTTTAAAATGAGGTAGAACTGCAGGCCAAAACAGGAAAAGACCAAGTTAAAGAACACTTGGATGAGCCAACTGCATACAATTCTGCAGGGCCTTATAAAGTTCACCTGAACCTATTCAAGGAACAAGATGAAGTAATCTGTGAATTGCTAACAATTATTGTAAAGCAATTATTGTAAAGGAGTCACATAGAACAGGACGAGCCCTAGAGCACAGAAGAGGGGTGACTTTAGTGCTGATCTTTAAAAAAGAATAATGAGACCCCAGGAAGCTATAAACCACTCACACTGATTTCCAAAAAATCTGGAATGAGTTATTAAACAATCAGTTTTTTAATACCTAGAAGATGGTATGGTGATAAAAAGCAGTCCACTTGAGTTTGTCAAGAACAGATCATGTCAAACAGTCTAATTTCCCTTTTTCACAGAGTAGCCCGCTTAGTGAATAAAGAAGAGCAAGTGGATGTGATTTATTCTAGCCTCCTGACGTCGTCACATTAGGTATGAGCTAAAATATAATCATAACAGGACGGGTGCACAACTGGGTGAACTTCACTCCAAAAACACAGTTATCAATTGTTCCTATCGAAAAGGAAGTTGTTCAAGTGGGATTCCTCTGGGATCTTTTCTTGGGCCTGTTTCCATTCTTTTCACTAATGAGGCAGATGATGAAATCTGTGGTTACCGTTAAACTTGGAGAAGTTTCAAGAGAATCAAAGTCAAAGGATCAAAGTACAGCAATGATCCAGAAAGATGGTCCACAGCCAACCTGATTAAGTAACCACTAGGATAAAGTGCCACTTTCAGGAAGGAGAAATCAAATTCCCAACTATAAAGCCGGAAGAAATTTGTAAGCAGTGTGTCGTGGTTTGGGCAGAAGAAGGTCTGAAGGATGTAGCAAATGATAGGCTGGATTTGCACTGGAAGTGTAGTGCCCTGGCAAAAAGTAAAAATGCCCAAGTTTTATGTATGGAAGCATCACACGTAAGACAAAGAAAGCAATTACTCAGCTCTGCATTTTGGTGTGGAGGTCTCAGTTGAAAGGTCTTATTAAGTTTTGGGCACTGTACTTAAATAAAGATATAGGTATATTGGAGACAATCCAGGGGAGATCAACAAGCATGATCAGCGATTTGGAAAATACAGCCAGTGAGGTAGAAAGAATTGCACTTGTTTAGTCTAGAGAAGATTGTTTAGTTTAGAGAAGATGAAGGCAAGGCAAGACTCTTGTTCCTAAATGCACAAAACTCTAATAAAGATGACAGCAAGCAATTGTTCTGGTTGAAAGTAAGGACAAGAAGCGATCAGCCAAACATGAGGCAAAAGGCTGCTTAGGCTGGAGCCTGGTGCAGAGGAGCTGGTGCAGTGGAGCAGAAGATTGTCCAGTCTCCTTCACTGAAGAGGCTTAGGTACAGGTTAGGCAAATGCCTTCTAGGAAGGGAGAAAATGCACTAGTTTGCACCCCAAGAGACCTCTCTCTCTCTGGAGACGCCTCCCTTCCTGAGGTTCCTGCAGCTTTGAGGCTTAGTAGCTGAGGATGCAGGTGTGTAATCTCTGATGCTATAACACAGTAATTCTGTTAGTGCTTTAATAGCAATGTTTTTACATACAGTAATGATCAGCATAAACAGCTCCGCTTCCCCCTGACAAATATACCTGACTATCAGATTTCTTCTGCTGCTGGGGAGGTAAGGTAGATACACTGAAATAAATTAATGCCGGATGATTTTCTTACATCAGCACAAGGAGGTCTTGGCAGCAAAAAAATCAGTGTTGATTACTGTATAAGCATCAAGTGTATGCCCGTTTTTATGGCCCCAGGTACATAGTCCATCAGCGTCTGTATTAGGGAAAAGCCCAGGTACAGTTCTGTCTGCATTTTTCCCAAATGCAATAAGAGGGATTGGGCTGCATCCTGACCGGTATTCACGGCATGCTCTGCCAGGCCACCAGTCCCCACTGCCAGGACCACAGAGGGACTTGGGTGAAGCACTGGTGGTTCAGTGCAGATGGACCCAGGCATTCAAGTGATCCTTATCCTCAAGGGCTTGTCTGGGCAAGAGCAGGGAGGGAAACAGAGCCTGTGGGAGGGAAGAGTGTGGCCATGGTCACACCTGGCTCCAGGGCAGATCCTTGCCCTGTTGCAACCCCTCACGTTGCCTTTGCTCATCTGAGAGGAACTGAGACCCCTTGAGATCCTAAACCTCTCAGCGGCCGTGTTGCTTGGAAAGGGCTCTGTGTTCCCCAGCCATCCTCTGTACTTTAAAGGATGGTGCCTTTCATGCCCAGCTGCACACAGGAGGGTCCAGAAATGAATACCACCTTCCAGGCATGGTAAAAACAGGGAGGGGGGCAAAGCCCTGCCAGAATTGTCCACCTTCAAGACTCTGTAATTCATATGCACAGCCAGGCATAACTTATCTCCACTATTTGTTATTTCCCATGTCAGAAGAAGACCATTAAGAAAACATAGGGTAAACTAAATCAATTAATTGAAACCGTCTTTCCCCTCTCATTTTTAATATGCTTCTATGTATCTCTTTAAAATTTATAACCTAACCTGCTTTTCTTCATTTTAAAATTTCAGAGCTGGAAATTTGCTGCTAATTTCAGTGCCACCTTTTGTTTTCTCAACTGCTTGGGTCTCGCACATCTGGTGAACAAGCAACAGTTTGTGGGGCCCAGCTATTTCCTGTGAGGCTCTGATGTGTTTTGTCCTATCACTGCACCGGTCTGCAAGTGACACTGAGTTAAGGTAGTCAGGCTGCTTTCCTGTCTTGAATGCTGTAAATCAGTGCCAAAAACTAAGGGCGTCAGGAAACTAATGAAGAGGAGAAGTGGCAGCAGTCATTAGAACAGATGCCTCCAGGTGATGGACAAAGATAGTACTAGGGAAATGATGGAAATCTCTGCAAGGGAATCAAATGGGAGAGTATCATCAGCGGATAATTGAATTTTATAGTTAAATTAGAAATGTTCTAATACAGACACGAGTTTGGATTTCATAGTTAAAGCACAGTTCCGTTTTGCACTGAAAACAGGAATTCGGCTTCTTTGTTATGTTTGAAAAATATGGTCTCCTCCTCAAATTGGCAGCACTTATCCCTCTGGGTACAAAATGAATGGTCTGGTAATTTGTTAGTTTGTGATTTGCAATTAATTAGAAACTTGGTCCTTTAAGAAATCTGTTCCAATTGTTCCTTTGTTTGAAACATCTCAACAATGAAATAATGCAGACCACGAAAATGTTCCATCTAGTCAAAATCCATTGAAACTTTGCACACAGACAATAGCTGAATAAATTAGTTTGCAATTAAAAATTTTTGTAACTAATTGCAGGCATGGAATACTGTGACTTCAATGAAAGCTCATCCAATCATCTGGTTTCCTCTAGGGTGAATTTGCACATGCTAATCCTATTGGCTGTAAGGATTTACATTCATTAATCCCATTGACTTGGAGAGGGCTGGATGTATCAAGAAGACATTACTTGGCCAGTTCTTTGAAGTTTTTGCATTTTGATTTGGTGCATAAAAGGCACCCCTCAGCACTGCTGATTCAGTGTATATTTGAGAGGTGTTGCTGAAGAACCTGAGGCAACAAGGCTCTTAACAAAACTGAAGTCGTGGGACCTTGTGCCCCCTGCACTCAAATGTCACCCTTGGTTCCATCACTAAGGCAGTAGGCTAAACCACCATTTTCAGCCTGTGGCCTAGAAATCCCTAAGAGGCTGAAGAAACACAATTTCAAAAGGAGCCACAAAAAGTACCCAAGGATTAAACCTGTTGCAGGGGGCTCAAATTTGCTACGCAGGAGGACGTGTTCCTTTAGAAATTTTGTAGTGGCCCACAAACCGAAAAGCAAAATGAAGTAAACCAGTAGCAGATTTGATTCACGTGTCTTCATTATCTGTCTGGTGTAGCTCTGGTCGTCTACATGGGCTGTAAAATCCTGGCACAGAGCCAGATAAAAAAAAAAGGCAGGAGTGAAAAAAGAGATATAATAAAAAAAAATAGAGATGTAAGAGGCACGTCAGCAGAAAGAAAAAAACCAAAACACTACCAATAAAAATCCCACTGGATTAGCTCAGGAGAAGAAATTTAATGAGTTCCTTTCCCAGGAACTGTGGCTGACAACAGCTTCAGTGGAGGATAGAGGTGTCCTTGGAAGGACCCTTCCAGGTCAATGCAGCCATGAAAGCTCTCCCTCTGGTGCATGCTAAGGAAGAATTAACGAAACGGATATCAAGGCTAAGAAAGCTGCTGGGGCAAAGAGGGGGAACAGCTCTTCACACCACAACAATCTGCAAATCCAAGGGTTTTCCTGGGTTCTGGTAAAGAATGGGGGGGGAAAAGGGGGAAAGAAAGATCACAAAAACTATGACTGAAATGAAAAATGACTCATTTGGGTAGTTTTATGCAAGCTTTTGAAAACTATTTTTATAACTGACGCCAATTTATAAATTAACATGTAGTTCAGAAGCAAAAGAATGCTTCTGTTTAGAAAGAGTTGAAAACAAATATTGTTTAACGTTTAAACAGACTCATTTCTTCCCTTAAAGGAAACAATTTTTTTTTTGTGTGTTTATCCCAAATTCATAGCTACCTCTGATTCTCCCTTATTTGTACAGTGGGATGAGTTCATCTGCCAAAAAAAAATAATAAAATTCTCCCTAAATCTTAAAATAACTAGCATCTGAAAATATCAGACGAAATTGTCACTTAGACGTGAATTACATGCAAAGCTTTAACAAAGAACTAATACAGGAGTGACCCAACGCCTGGGAAAGAGAGTGGTCACCAGAACGGGCAGGATCCCTGCCAATCCCAAAGCAGAAGCACCCCGACAGTGAGCCCCAGCAGGGAGCAAAGCAGCCTGCCTGGCGTGGAGATTCTGCTATGATGGCCAGCCAGGAGAGGAAATCAGGATACATAAAACACGAGGGAAATGCAGAGTTGCACAACTCCCGTGACAGAGAGAGAAATCCCAGAGCCGCCGAGGCCGGCGGGGGACGCAAACTGATTTCTTTGCATTATCTGTTAGGAAAACACTGCCCAGCGGAAAGCGTGGGAGGAAGCCCTTGCCCCACGGCAGGAGGGAGGTGGGCGCAGCGGCTGCTCCGTCACGTGGGGCTGGTGACAGGGAGGTGACCCCGGGCCTGTGGGATGTGGCCCTTCAACGCAGTGGGGGTGTGACAGAAAAGAGGGGGCTCCAGAAATCCCAAATGGCAGAGAGGCGGCATATGCAGGCAAGATGGTGAGAAGTAGTCAGGACACGAGGGGAAAATCTGCTCTGGGAAATGCCACCACCAGGAGAGCTGGATGGGGTGTCCTGCACATGGGTACTGGGACACAGGCGCTGACTGAGATCCTCAGGAGCCCTAATTTTCTTCCGGTACTGGAAATGTTTATCCTGGGGACTAGGACAAAGAAGTTTGTTTTTTCTCCATGCTTCTGTTAGGAATTCCTCTGGATTTCCTATCCAAAAATAGTAAGAGCTTACAGAGGAAAATACATGAATGCTCTTTCTGCTCTGAGGCAGAGATGGAGTGGGCTGATGGCGAGGCACTGCGCAGGCAGGAGGTGTGCGTCCTCCCAGGGTTTCCTCCCAGCACCTCCACAGGGAAGGAGCATGGCTCTCCTTCCTCCGACCGGACACCTCCCAACTGACCTTCCCGCTTTGGAGGACAGGGCGTTCCTCAGGTTGCCCCCTTGGGAACATGAAACTGCATCCGAAGACTGGAGGTGTGATTTAGGCAGCCAGTTCCTGTGTGCACGGGTCTGGCAGCAATTCCAGTCTGCACAGACTTCAAGGTTATAGTACTGAGCAAGGCACTGTAAAGGCTAGCAAGAAAGACCACTCAAACCCAGGAGATTATAAAGTAATGTAATAATATAAAATAATCTCCTGGAAGCAAACCATGAGCTGATGTGACTCTGCCTTTGGGTCTGGCAGCTGGACCAGCGGTGAGGAATCATGCAATAAAGTAGGTCACAGGTTGCCAAAAGACCTTTTTTTTCCCTTTAAGCTTATGAGAAAATGAGGATTTATGAAAATCAGCTTGAAGCAAGGCAGTCGTTCTGATAATAAAACCTCAAAAGAGTATGGAGGGCTCTGTCATTACAGTAATGGGCCCCAGATAAGTGCTTCATCAAGAAGACTATACATCATTACTACTTACAATGCGCTGAAAAGATGGGGCAAGGGGAGAATGAATGGCATCTGCTACAAAAATAAACTACGACAGAAACAGTGCTCAGCGCTTTTATATTTTATGCCATAAAATCCTCCATTTTGGAATTCAGTTAAGCCAAACATGCATTTTTCACCTCCTCTCACCACCTCAGAGTGCTGCTAAAATGCAAAAAACGTCAGTGCAACCTGTGGGTTGAGTCTCCCACGTGCGAGGCGGCCACCCAGCCTCAGAGGGTGCTGCCACCTTCCCGCCGGAGTGCGCCCGAGGTGCCCACAGCCCCGTGCAGCAGTGGAGGGAGGTCCCGCTACCACGTGTTCGAGCTACCGAGGGATGCAAATTCCTGCCTTGTTTAAAAGCACAGAGGTGGCTGGTGTGATGCTGAGGAGGAGCAAACATAGCCTAACCTGGCACAATCAGAACAAAATTTGTTCTCATGCCTCTTCCCCTCTGCCCATGCTTACAGCGGGGCTGGACTGCTGTGGAGGTCAGGATGTAACAAACTGCTGCAAAGCCTTGCTTGGCTCACAGTTTTTGTTAGATTTATGTAAAGGAAAACACTTTTTCTTGGATTGCTGTGTGTTGGCCTGGATCCTGCTTTCCCCAGGATCCCCCAGCAGGTGAAAAACTGCTCTCAGATTAACCATTAAAAGCTGCTCAGCCATGTCAGTGGAGGAAAAGCAGAGGCTGATCTGCCGGAGGGGCATGCTGGGGAGGAGGGCGGGCTGCTGGAGAGCCCAACTGGCAGGTAAGGGGGGATGGTCCTGCTGGGACCTCCGACCAGTCCCACCCCACCAGGACCTGGGACAGCCAGCGTCCCCAGCCCTGCCTGAGCCACTTGGGGAGAGCATTCCCTGATCACGGGGCGACAACGATGTGCCCAAAGAAATGGATAAAGACCAACTGAGAGTGGATGCAGGCTCTGAGACAGACTGTTTCAGTGCTGCTTTCTAGTGTTTGTAATGGTCTAGCAGCAAGGAAAAGGGAAGGCTTGGAGTGGCAGCTACCTTGGGGTTTCATTCTGTTTTCAGGTATCATATAAACTAGGCACAGGTTCCCTTGCTAGGCTGCAACCTCAGTTGTATGTACAACTGCTTCTGGTTTACGACTATTTAAAATGTTTCTTGCAATTGGTCATCTTCACTAGCAGCAAATTTTTATTCATAATTTATGTAGTGCTTTTACAACTTTCACCCAAAGTAAAATAAATGTAACAGCTGGTGAGTCTGTGGCTGAAGATGGTGATAAAAAGAAGAATAAAGTATCTCTGAAATGAAATTTCCTTTCCAGCACATGGGCTGGGCCCAACATAAAAGACACAACAGAAAGTTTAATTTAAAACTAATTTATTGGTGAAATGTTATCAGAATCCCAACGAAGACAAATAAATCAACATGACAGTGGGAAAAATATCAGCTGGTGAGGATGAAAGCTACCAACATAACAATCCACAGCCTGGGGAGGAGTTACACAAACTGGAGTACATCAGCAAAGCCAAAGTGAAATGCTCCCTCCACAATTTTAGATTCCAAAATGAAATCACTTGAGGTTAAAATGCTGATGCATGCAAATATTTGTTCCTTTCACAAGAAGTAAATACAGATTTTTGACTGTGAAACACTGCCTTGCTCCCATGCTTCTGTTTCCCCCTATTCTGCAAAAGGACCAAGCTACATGCAAGGAGCAGAGAAAAGAGAAATGACATTTTTGGGGTGTGTTGTCCGAACTTCATTAATATTAGATTTATCTGTTTCTCTTTTTTAAGGCCAAGGAGAGGAAAATTGGAACATACGCAGCTCCTTGGTTGCTCTGAATCAGAAGGCTGCGAATGTTTTGTTTTGTTTTTTCTGGAAAGATCTGGATGAATGAGAAGCAAGAAGCAAAAGGCTGACAAAAATGCTTCTGCTGGCTCTAAATTCACCCAGATACTGTCTCAAGAGGAGAGATGGGTTTTTGCCTGAGGACCTTGCCAGAGATTGGACACAGAGACATTGCCTCCAGTGGTGTGATTCCTCTCGCACCCAGGGAAGCAGGATCTGTGCACCCTTGTAAATGAGCAGAACTAGGGAAAAGGTGCCTGAATCCATTGCAGATCTCCTCCCTGATTGTAACATCCACTGGGGTCCTATATTTTGGTTGGCCATTTTACATTACTTGTTTTGCTCAGTACTTCGTGGGCGTCTCAGTGGAGAAGAGTCAGTGTGCTGAAGAAAACGATTTACTCAGTATTCCCCATAGTGACTAGAAGCACGAAGCACTGGATCCCTTTGAGGAGACCCTGCTGTCACAAAGTCTCCAACCTATACTTGAGAGAAGGTTTTAATTTTGCACGAGGCACAACCGCTTAGTGGAGTACCCCACAGCTCGCATTTTGAAGGATGCACTTTGGCTTAGCAATGATGACCACAGAGTTATGAAAAACAGTTCCAATTCAGTTCATGCACAATCAGACACAATTGTATTTAATCAATGAGTTCACTCCTGTGTGAACCATGGCTCCTATTTGGCCAGCTTTTTCTTTCCTATACTGTAACAAATTATTCCTATTGACTGAACAGAGTGTGCCAAAGTTTCTTATGCTTTGATTTATGTAAAATAATTAGCATGATATTGTCTGGGTTTGAGGTCACTCAGCTCTTTTTCTTGTAATTTGGCACCCACATTTGTTCCCATTCAGTACCAATTAGCACAGAAGAAGCAGGATCCAGCCATAAAGAACAGCTCTTCTGCTTCGAGACATCTACTTCATACAGGCTTTTCTTGTACAGCCTCTTACCTTTCCAGAAAGGGGGGGGGGGGGGAAAGGAAGAAAACAACAGCAAAAAAACCCCAAAACAAACAAAACCAAACTAACTAAAAACCCCAAACCCAAACAAAAAAAATCCCCTAATGTGTTGGTTTTGGAACAGCAAAAACACAGTCAAAAAGAAAATAGCAGCAAGCAGCAGAGGGTGAGATACCAGTTCATGTTAAAACATAAATAATGGAGCGTTCCTGATCTTGAAATTATTTCCTTGTAGATGGCAATACCTTGGGACAAGGTAGAGGTAATTTGTAAGCAATAACATCAGATACAAGCGCTTCTGCTCTCCACCTAGCAGAAGATAAATCTACAAGGATTGCTGTAGAGAACAAAACTGCCAGTTAAAGTAGAAGGTTTGATTTGTGCTTAAAATTAATTTCCCAACCCCATTGAAGAAGGAAAAAAAAAGGAAAAAAGACACCCCACACTTACTCCCTAAAACACAATTAAATCAGTCCTAGGGGACAGCAACTCTCAGAGCCAGTTTTCCAGCTAGGGTAAACCAGCAGTTCTCTACTACAGCACTGCTGATTTGTGCCAGATGAAATATTTTTGGAGCTAATTAGGCTCAGGAAGTTGCCATTGGCTTTGAAACAGGAGGGTGAAATGAGATGGATACAAATTGGCTAGGGAGGGACTCCTTAAGGTTTCTTGGTTGCTAAGCCTGCTTTTCTGACAAAGCTCCTCTTCTCCAGGTAGGCTGTGTTATTGTTCTATTAGAAGAGTTCCAGATCATTTTTTCAGCAGCAATTAATACCCTAAGCTAAAAAGAGCTAAACAGAGTGTTCTCTGTAAGAGCTCCTCAGCTCTCTACCCCTTCCTTGGCATGAGGCATCCTGTCTGGTGGCCCTTGGGATTTCATATCAAGCCCTGCTTGTGTAGCTAGATTTACACGGGGGTTGCTGTTTGTGCAGAAGAGAAAATGCTGCAATTAAAATTCTGGTTGCAGCATAGTGAGGTGCTTGTGGCAGAGAGAGGAGCCCATCTGCTGCGCAGAGCGAGGTGTCTACCCAGATAACCAGATCAGGCTGTGTGTTGTTGGCACTATTTCTGCCGGGGAGCTGTGCCCTTTCAGTACATGTGGGAAGCGTTTGTTAGAGCCAAATGAGTAGAAGCCTGTCCAGACCCAAGAGACCTGGAGCTGTAGGAGAGCAGATTTCACTCTAGGAGAGGAAGAGACGCCATTGTAACTGGGATCCAGCTCATCAGGAGAAGATGGTGCTCAGCATAGCTCACATACTTCCCAAAGAATCAGTGAGACAAGTCATCCCTCCAGAGATATGTTTTGAAAGAATGCAGTGTCAGTAGCAAAAATAAGCCCAGGGAAAAGTCTGGGGTTTTTTCTCCCCAAACCCAATAAATCTTTTAAGATTTCAGCGAAGAGCTGAACTTCATCTAAACATGTGATTAGAATTTGGTTCATTTTATTAAATAAACAGCAACAATCATCTTTCACTACAGTTCCAGCATACCACCCTGCTGGAACACAAAGCCTGACCAAAACAATCTTTGCTGAATTTGTCTGAATCAAAGCAATCAAAGTCTGCTTCTTTTATAAGCACAATTTTGCATCAAAGTGAAAACCAAAAAAAAAGTGCAAGATAAGCTAATGCCACACCATGGTGTAAGTGTTGAGCCTGAGCAGCTGCTGGAAGCTGAAGTTCATTGAAATAGCAACATGAAAGATTTAATTTCAAAGGTACTAGCTTCCAAACCTCTCACCCATTATTAAGGTCATTTTCATCAAACTTTTTCAGTGAAGTTGCTATTTGATTGCAAATATGGTATGTGCTTATTTCTTGATCTGAGAAATTATGTAACCTGAGGGAAGATTTCTTTGTGTTTCCTGCTGTTTTGCGAAAGAGCTGGCCAAATGGTGATGCTTAGGTGAGATGAGCAGGTGTGAAGCACACACATTAAACATTTCGTGTTATTAGCAGTCCACATCTATCCTCACCATCCTTGATTAAATCTCATTCTTATCTCTGGAGTAATTTTCAGACTTTACCAATTGCCTGGTTGTTGCTTTCCAAATTCATTACAGCAGTGAAGTGTGTCAGGGGCGTGGACAGGCTTTTCATCTCTTGTGATGGAAAATGTGGTGCAATTACAAGTGATTAGGGAAAGACATTCCCAAAGTGGAGCTAAGGGGCTCACATCCCACTTTTAGGCATTCATCTCCCAGTTTTCACATCTTTTTAGGACACCATTGCTACAAGGAAAATTGATGGATCACAGACAGCTTTGCTGGCTGCTCACTCCACTCTGGCTTTTTCCCAAGGAGAAGCAGGTGGCACTTTTGATGTTACAATAATTCACAGTGAAAAAGAGAAGCATGCAGATGGACCTGGCAAGGCACAAGTAAATTGCCTGCTAACAGATTCCTGTTCTCCAAGCATCGCCTAGATAAAGAGAAACGCAGGATCGGGTTGCAAAACAGCCTCTTATCAGGTGATGTCTCCTACTGATATCACAGAAGGCCCCAACTAATGAGACTTCAGCTAATTTGTCCTTAGTGTTATATTTCTGATGTTTAAATAGTGCACTCCGGGAGTGAGCTGTTCTGCACATCTGACATGAGCTGGACACATTGCCATGGGAGGAGAGCTGCCCATGGTGTTTCTTCTGGTAATGTGTAGTATGTTAGAGAACACATACGGAGGTCATAGGTCTGTTTAAGTTTCAGAGTTTTCCATTGTACTTTATGGAATAAACATATCTGATTTTATTTCAAACAAGAAATGAGCCTGAAGAAAATTTCAGCTCCAGATGCCTCTGGGGCGAAGATTAAACGCTAGATCACAGTGTCTTAGTCTGGGCTCTTCAGACAGCCTAGGTGTCATGAAGTTTGATCCAGGAATCTTATATTCCACTCCCAGCCAGGATTTCTATGCCGGCATAATTTCCTTGACTGGCTGCAGTTCTTTTTTGTGAAAAAGTAGATTTAAAGGGGAACACAGTTCTGGTTCTGAATGCCAAGATTTGGGCAGGTCTTTATCTCCAACCTTTTTATGATAGCATCCTTTAAGACCTCTGGCCATTCTGCCATCATTGGGAAATTTACACACATATCCACGAATAAGATTTAGCCTTATGGATTTTTATGAGAGTGGGATAACAATAAGTATCTATTTTAAATCCTACAGCTAGACTGAGAACAGTCCTTATCATGCTACTTATGATAGCAAATCTACATATACTCAAGTCTTAGATGAGGGACCAAAATTCTCCTTTGCTTCCCAGACTCTCCTGCTTCTCTGAAAACCAACAAAATGTACGCATTGGCAGAGAGCTGTGTTCAGAGCCTGGCTGCTCTGCACTACTTCCTATCATCTGAAGTCTCAATAGTCCTACCGCAGCCCTTTAATGCGCTGCAGAAAATACCACGTACTGCACTGGAATGGCCGTTCTAACTGATAGAGTAGGAAGGCACTAAAAGGAGCAAATAATGGTTAGTGATAATGTAGCCAGTGTTGGAAGACAACAGGGTGATCAGCTCTTCCAGGACATGCATGAAGTTACAGAAGGCAGAAAAATGTGTTGTGTTCACCGGGGCCACCATGGGTTGCTTCGCAGTCCTACAATATATCTGGCATGGCCAAGCACTGAAGACCATCTTTAGCAGCAAAAGGTGGAGAGATCTCTTCCCCTGATGGTTTACTGCTGACCCATGACCCAGCAGCCAAGCAAGCTCACCCACTCCTGCTTAGTGCAAGTGAACTTAGTGTGAAGAAATCAGTGATGTCGGCTCATACAGAACAAGCAGTGGGAAATTTCCATGGAATATATGAAGATTCTAACACTGGCAGGCGACGTCTGCTCCATGTGATCTGTATGAGCTAGCTGTGGCTCTTCTGCTGTCCTGTATCTCCTCTGGATTCTGCCCTTGGGCTATGCCACTCATCTATATCTCCAGTGTGGTAGTTTTCAGTGTAGCCAACAGTTTAAGAAATGACGGGTGAGGTTCTCAGACACAAGATGTCTTGCACTCATACATCTTAAAGTGGCCAGTGTGTTCATTGCTGCCTTAAAAATCAGACCAGCAGAAGATGTCTCAATGCAGGTACGCACACTAAGTAACCCTTTTAGAGGATCGTGGTCAGTCACGGCTCCTTGTTTCACCCTTCCAAACCACAAGCATTACACTGGCTTTCTCATTTCAGCTGGAGAGGCCAGGAAGGTTCTCTCTTTCCCCTCAAGGCACAGGACCTTCCCAGATTGCCATTACCCACATTATCCAGTTTCTGTGTGTAGTTAGACTCTGCTTTCACTGCCACTTCAGCAAGCTGAACTTCTGCAGAGCCCAGGTTCCTTCCCTTCAGGAGCACTCAAGATGCTGATTTGTCATTGTTGCTGGTACCCCACCATCTACTCCCTTCAGGCTTTCTCCATCTTTCTCTGGTGATTTCCTGCAACAGAGGGTCTCAGGAGGCCCCATCACTCCTTCCCCTGAGACTCTCTTAATGTCATGAAGGCAGGGCATCCCAAGAGACAGAGGGGTAGGATTTTTTCCTTTGGTTGTGAGACAGTGATAACACTGATCCAGCTCACTGGTACCTCACAGGTGCTAGGTTTAGAGCTGTCCAGTGCCAGCGATGAGAGGAAAGGTATCAAAGTGACGAAAAGCTCTTCCTCATCCAGAGATGGAGTAACTCTCAGACCATGGCCATCCTGGGGGTGCAGACCAGAAAAGGGACCCCATGAATGTACACCATCCAAGCACAGCACCAGGTTACCGGTTTCTAACCGGTCTCTTCAAAGTGTCCTTGTAACCTTGTTGCTGGCCAGGGCCATTGGGGACCCTGTGTTAGGAGAATTGAGCGGGCCCTTTTCCTGCCTGACAATAAAAATCTATTCTAATTATAGTTCCCTGCACACATACTCTCTGAAGGGCAGGGAAAAGCTTTTGCCGCTTGAGTTCAGGACTGAAAAATTAGCTGGTGGGCTCTGGGCAGGTGGACTCAAGGAACACCTGCTGTAGGAGGCTGTTGCAAGAGCAGAGATGGCAGGAAAATTGATGACAACCTTGGAGCACACAGCCAGAGGAAGGACCGAAGGGTAAGCTCGCGGTCTGGGTTTTGGAGCTTGCGAAACATGCAGCAAATTGAGCGCCACATCTCCAACCAGCTTCAGTGGTATGGAAGGAGGTGGCAGTCCCCCAGCTCAGTGGGAGGAATCGTTTCAGGAGGATGCACCTCGTACAGCTCTGCACACCCAAAACCGCCGCAGGGCAGGTCCTGACCTCCCACTGCTGGTCTAGGGGCTTCTTCTCCCCCTCGCTGCTTCAAGAGGTCCCAAAGGAACAGACGTAGTATTTTTCTGTTCTACAAGTGAATGAATTTTGCACTCAGAAATTTTCCTTTTTCTTTTAAAATTCTAATGGGAAATCCAGAGGTTAGTGCTTTATTTTTACATTCACATTTTAAAAAAAAGAATTACAAAGAAATTCAAGTTTAGATTTTTTTTTTTCAATTTATCACTTTTCCTTTGAACAAATCTGTACTTTGGAACACATGGAGTGGAGAAAAATGGGGAGAATGAAATTAGAGCCCCTCAGTCTTATTCATTCTGTTGCAATTAATTGTGAGAAAATGCTGGAACAGAAAAAAAAAATTGAATTTCAAAATATAAAAATATTTGAGTCTTTGAAAAAAATAGATGTAAATCTAGATCTAATTGAACGTCAAGATATTGCCAGCCAATTGGAATAAAATTTTGAGACATCTCCTCAATGGAAAAAAACCTTAATATTCCTATTGCTATTAGATTATTTAGCAGCTTGGCCATATGAATTACTCTTTAAACAAGGAAAGGAGGTGCACACGCCATTAGTAGTTCTCACAGCAGCCCCAGATGTCATTTTTAGCTGACAGGCCCAGCAGCTTCTGACAACATTTTGAGGCACTTTTACAGAATACATGTCTAAGTATTTACTATGCTACACTGAGGAAAACAGAAACTCTATATAACCGAGCAGTGCGCAGCAAAAAAACCTGAAACATCTACAGTTTTTCTCCTTACATCATGTATCATTCCTAGATTGGAAGCCAGTTGCGCAGTGGTTTTCCAGTGGTGAGAGCAGGATATTGGGTTTCAGGACTCTTGGGTTAAATTATTGAATCTGCCATTGATTTGTAGTGTGACCTTAGGCAAGTCATTTAAAGGGAAATATGTAATTATTAGTTTCAATTGGCCAGGCTCACTTACTGTCTATGGCTTTATAACAATCACTACTTTTTATTAGAATGATTGGGAGGGAGGGGGTCTCTTTTCTGCAAACACTTTTTCGTGCTTTAAAGTGTTTGAGGATTTTTTTTTTCTCTGTCATAATGTATGGAATACCCAAACAGTCCAACAGAGAAGGCTAATAATCTGGATTCTAGAAGTAGTTTTGCATATACTGCAAGCTATATTCTTACGTACTCAATTTGAACAGCATGTCTTCAGTTAGTATAGTACATAATTGCATATATACACTGTTGTGTGATCGGGGCTTAACAGAACAGTAAAGGAAAAGCAAATACATGACAAGATGAGAAATATTGCTCTATCTAATAATTTAAATAGAAATAATACCAAAAAAAGTCCTTAGGGGTTTGAGAGTTAGAAGAATTAATTATGAAAGGCGCTTTTTCAGCAGATATTTTTTTCCAAAGTTAAGGGGGTAAGTAGGAATCACCTCCAGATTTTTGTAAAAATATAAACTTTACAATGGTTCTAAATAAAAGTGTGTTCTGGATAAAAAGAACTGCCCACTTGTGGGTTCAAGCACTTTGTTACATTTACTTAACACAGTAGCAGTGTTTCAGAAATAAAAAAATTCCCATTTTTCACACTTTGAAGTAGATACATTGAAAGCAACATAAGAAGGGTTGAGGGGGTTTCCCATGTATTCTCATGCTTTCTGACTTATCTTTAGACTTTTAAAAAATATTTCAGGATGGAAATTTTAATTGTGAAAAGTG
Organism: Chionis minor; assembly: GCA_013398295.1. Lineage (NCBI taxonomy): Eukaryota > Metazoa > Chordata > Aves > Charadriiformes > Chionidae > Chionis > Chionis minor. The sequence continues at coordinate 1,239,928 of VZSF01000503.1, forward strand.
TTGGGGGGAGGAGGAATATTTCAATTTTTAACAATATGATTAGAAGAAAGAGTAAAGTTAAGGTAGTCCTTAAGTTAGGATTTGTTCTATCTTTTCTGTAGCCTAATGGGACCGTGCAAAATACACTATAATACTTATATGTCCTGCAGGATTATTTATTTTGAAGCTTAGCTATAGTTTATAAAGTGCTTAGAGATTCTCTGATGAAAATGTAATAACTATGTCATCATCATCATCATTGTTATTATTGTGAGTATCATTATTTTTATTCCCCTGGTGAAATAAGAAATCAGTTTGTAAAGATTACAGCAGCTGCAGGGAATGTGCCTCGATAACTTCTCTGTGTTTTGTACCATTGCCAAAAGAAGTTTATAAAACGCTGCAGGAGTAACCGTGTTCCTAGCTAACAGGCAGGAATTTGCTTGGGCTGTCAAACGTTCACTCGGTATGACAAATAAAAGTAATGGGTAAACGGTGCACCATTTTTCATTCAAGGGATGCATAAAAGTCATTATATAAATGCCCCGGGATTCACATTTTTAACCTGAGATAAACATTTGTAATTTGCAGGGACGTGCGAGGTGCAGTTATTACGGGTAATGTGTGGACTGTTAAAGGTGACATCTGGCAAATGACATAACGAAGAGGTCCCCTGTCGTGAAAGCACCAGCTCAGGGTCTGTTACTAACCCTAAATCTGGGCTGTGGGAGCGACCGAAGCCACAGCCACCACAATAGCTCTGGCTCACCAGGGACTTGAGGGGGTGGTTTCGTCTCGCATGGGGGTAGACGTTGCTGGCCATTGGAGGGGAACGCGCCCTGAACATTCTTGTAGGAATGAATAGAGCGCAGAATTCCCAGGAATTTTGCCCATAAACTTTTCATGGTATAAGTGTCACATCCTGGACTTCTCACTCGAAATTAACTGTTAGTTGAGTGGACGTTTATCTGACGAGTTAATCCAGTTGCTGTTATATGGGAGGAAAAGGCAGCAAAGACTGAGGGTATGAAGAAGGAAAGGGGGCCAGAAATTAGGGCAGTAATCTGAATCTTGAATGCCAACTTCTGCTCTGCAACAGACTCACCATATGACCATGGTCAAGTTCCTTAATCTCACCCAGTGCACCAACTGTCCAAACGTCCAACTGGGGCTAAAAGCGCTGCCTGGCTCCCCTTCCAAGTGATGATCGATGCAAGACACTTGTGGGGAGTTCAAATAAACTCCTTTTATGTGGAGAGAGTTTTGCTCACCAGGCATCTGAATCAGAGGGCAGTCCTGAAAACGGGACAGTGGGATTTGTTCAGGTAAAGGCACATTTAAATGCCAACAGATGGAAAATTCTCCTTCTCTTTCTAAATTAGACATCACAAACAACGAGAAAATTAAATCCACTTCTCAGGATATGTCCCTGCACAGGAAATTCATTGGAGGGGTGTTTCCCTGATAAGAGCTTTCTCTGGGAAGAAACTGAGTCTGCCTTTTGTAAGGGACTCTGAAAAATAACTCCCAGAATCCAGATCCTGTCAAAATTATGTGAGAACATGAGACGTTTTACTATCAAAAAATTTTGGCTTCAGAAACTAGCAAATCTTTCTGCCTCGCTATGAAAAGACGCAGGGAAACGAAGTGATTGCTCCCTGCCACAGCGGTCTGTGGCGCTGAGAAAAATCACTTCTTTTCCCTCTGTTGTGAGAGCCCACAAGCTCCTGGCACCTCGCCCTGTGCTTTGGCCACCACCTCCTGCTCGGAGACTCGCTGCTCAGTGGCCAGCGGGGAGATGCTTGCTGGAGCATTCCCCTTTTACACCTGAATTTCTCCTGCTAAAATTATGCCCTGCTGACTCCCTAAAAAAGCATTACTGGGGACATAGCTCATACACTCGAATGTCACCTCCTGAGCTCAGTTGCAGTGGCAGGACCCAGGGGGAGTGCAGTGAACACGCAGGCATCTCCCCTGAGCGGGCAGGCAGGAGCTCAGTGAGGGCAATGCCAGCCCCTGCAGCTCTGTTTCCCGTCCTCAGATAGTGTTAGCTTGTACCTGGCTTAGCTTAACTGCAGTGGGGCCTGCCCCAGCATTGCCTCGTAAATAATTTACACATTTCAATTTGTTTTGATACTTTGACTGGGAGTTTTAAATAGGAGGTTTCTTAATTTCTTGTTAGCATTTGAAATTTTTTCTTTATTAACTGAGCTTAGAGCTGTAGTTACTCCCAAATCCTTCTGTTTAAAATAGCACAGCCAGATGTTTTCTTCTGAAGTCTTGTATCAAAAAGTCCCAGTGGGCTTTCCATGACAAAATTGTTTCCAGCAAGTACCTCGTAAGGCGTGAGCTCTGCGGAAGCGGGGAGTGCCCCAGGCTGATGCTCCCCTCCGGGGCCACCACCCTGCTCCACACCTGGGGAAGCGGCTCAGGCATCAGCTCTGTGGCTGCCTGTGACACCTCCCGGTGCTGCTGTGCTGTGGGTGTCCATACACGGGGACGGACTCACTGCTGGACTGAAGGGCAGGAGAGGAGTCGGCATCATTTGTGCAGCCCGCAGCAGGATGTGTTCTTGCCCAGGTGACACCAGCACAGCTGCAAAACCCACAGAGCTAAATCCAGGCTTTTGCAAACCCGTTACATTTCCATCCCGAACTAAGACCTTGGAAAACCCCAGCTTCAGTTCACCTGCTCATACATCTGCCATTTATGAGGGTTAGCAGGCAGCTGGAGAGGCTTCCTGAGGCAGCACCCTGCTCTTTAGCCCAGGGATGCTCACTGAAAAGTGCCGGAAGGTCCTGGTGCCCCAAGGGGCCGGGTTGGTGGCTCCCCACATGCAGTCCCAGGCCTGAGACCACCAAATGTGTTCAGCACCCTCCCTCATTTTGGGGTGAGCTTGGCAGGTCTACCGCTCAGGTCTGCTTCCAATCACTGAGCGGTGCCAAATAAAAGGCTGCTCACATCGGAGCCAGTGCGGGTCAGGGGTGGCCAGGGCAGAGTGCATGAGAACTTCCCTCCATCTGGGAAAATACTTTTAATAGAACAAATCTGGCTCATCGCAGCGAGCAGCTAGCCCATGGCAGAGAGGAGGGGGGCAAAAGCAGAGGCTTCTCCAGCAGCTGTCAGCCTGCCTTTATAGCAGCAGCAGCTATTAAAGCTGGTTAATAGGAACCACCCTCCCACACAGCACTCTGTGCTCTCTGGCAGGTTGGAGCCAAGGCAAGTGAGCCAAGTGGACTATCCAGCAAAACTGCCACTGGTGTGATAGGGGAAAGAGCTTTGTACCATGAAGTGCTGCAGTTTTGCCCTCTGCCAGACAAGGGCAGCCCTGCATGGGCACCCTCTGCGAAGCTATGGCAGCACTAAGACCCTCCAGGATTTACGGGAGAGCAGACTCCAGGCCCAGATTTACTCTGATCTGAGTTAAATCCCCAGCCCAATATTAAAAATCGGGTGGTCTGCAGAGCGAATCCTGCCCAGCAGGATGTGAGCAAGCACCAAGCCAAGTCCCCGAGCCCCAATTCACAGGGTAAATCCGGTGAAGCCGACAGCTGGTTTGGCTCAGGTCTCCCCTGCCTGCTGCCAGCCCGGGCAGGCGCGGGCAAGGGGCTGCACCCATGGACCATCGCCTGCGCAGGGCAGGAGGCTGAGTAAAGGCCACCCCTCCTCTCAGAGAAGTGAAAGCTAGAAGGAAAAATGTGGCTGACCTTCATAGAAAACTGGTACTTAATTACTGTTTATGCCACACTTTTTGCTTGCGTTCTGGAAGGTCAAGCTGTTCTGGCTCAGGGACTCAGCCTGGAGGTGAACATTTTCTTTGTAATTGACCATTGGTTCTCAGGTGGTGTTTCTCACCCATCAAACACAAGCTGCTGCCTGAAGCTTAGGGGCCAGTAGGATTTTTCTGACTCTTCAGAAGGCGGGGAGGCATTATAGCCAAAGGGATTTGGAGAAAGTCACCCACTGGTCTATGGACCACTAGAGGAACACAGATTTTCCAAGGCCCAATCAAGTGATGTAGCCTCTAGATCAAATTACATTTTCTTTTTTTTCCTAAAAAAAGAATTCATCTGAGATCTCTTGAAGCCAGTCAAGGCTATAGCTGATGATTTACTCAGACCAGCGCTGATCAGGCAGCTGAGCCACTCGAAGTTACTTATGTTCCACCAGTGTGAAAGTTCAGCGTGTGGTCTTGGCCATCTAAAACCAGAGGGCAACAGGCACCTCCACGAGATTTTTCACACCACCTCCAGTGGCATGCTGGGGATGTTGCATCAGCTGGCTATCGAGAGCGCCAAGGTGTGGAGTTAAAGTAGAGGAATAACATTTTGGTGGCTAAATCTGGGTGAACTCTGTCCAACCCCACAAGCATTGCTACTGTTATTTAAAATGACTCTTTCTCATCAGCTGAAGCACAATGACAACAAACGCCCCATCTGAGCCAGACTCCTACTGGCCACCCTGTTCTATCAAGGTCTGGGGAATTTTTCATTTTAGATAGACAAATATTTTGTGGCTTTTTATTCATGGCAGCTGGACTTTATCAACAGGTCACCACAGTAGGGAGATAAGAAGGCTCCTTCTCTAGGCACCCTAGTAGGAGTCTCACAATCCCAGTCTGTCTTATATGGCCATTAAATCCCTTCTAAAGTGGTTTTGACCTCCGCGCCTTTCCATCAGCTCTGTGGTGCAGAGGACTCTTGTGCTAACAGAGGAAACGAGGCTTTTGTGGATCTATCACAGATTGAAGTATACACATACAGATACACTGTTAAAACCACTTTTATTGCCTTTCACATAAATTTATAAGGTAGGACTTAATAAATTTGCCGTCACTTACTCCTGTGCCCACCCTTCTTGCACCACCTTACTGCATGCAGCCCATCTCCAGCAACAGGCTCCTTGTTCAAGTGGAGATGAAAGTTTTAGATCAGAGAAGCCTTTTGGGAGTCTTCAGTGAATTAGGCAAATTGTTTCTGTAATGAGTAAGGAAAAGAAAGAAGAAGGAAAAAGGAAAAAAAGAAAAAGAAAAATGGAAAAAAAATGGGAAAGGGGAAAGAGAAGGAGGACAAGGAGGAAGAAAAGAGAAAGGGAAAGAAAAATGAGAAGGAAAAATTCCCCTCCTTCCCCCAACTTCAAGACGTGAAATATTTTTCAAATCATAAGGAAATTTCATTCTTTGAAAGCATGAGATTTTTTTAGAACTGTACTTATGAGAAATAGTGTTTCAAACTTATATATTGGCTTTTGCAAATGCAAACAAGGTGCTACATGGCTGGGCATCTCTTAAAGTTGTGCAGTTCGAGTCCCCAAAGCATCTCAGAGATGTTTCTGCACAAATTTTGGGGTTTTTTTGCTTGCGAGCTCTGTGTGTGTCTGACCAGGGATGTGAGACACCCTGTCTTTCCTCCATGTGGCAAGGAGGGGCACTGGGATATGTCCTTCACCCATGCTCCCCACTACCAGCACTGGTCCCAGTGGTCCCCAGTGCACCCCGATGCAGCTGGTGGGGAGTGCTGCAGCTGTGCCGAGGCCACGAACCCGCTCTCCTCCCCGCTGCCAGCAGAGGGAAATCAGCCCAAGAGGAAAATCGTGGGCTCATACCGGTGAAATGAATATTACTGCTCTTGTACCTGTTTCAGCAGAAGACCTGCAAACAAGGCCTTTGGTTTTACTAAGATACATTTGGGCAGAGATTTTTTTTGTATCTTCCCTCATTCCTTTTCTTTTTTAGCAGCACGTCTTCCAAGAGTCAGGTGTCTGTGCTCAGGAGTGAAGCTCACCACGTTCAGAAGATGTTTTCTTCTTGTGGAGGTAACATTGATTTTGCACTAAAAAAATCACAGAGTAGCTCAAGTTACTGAAGCCTCCCCACCCTCCCACCCCCTGAGGAAAAGGAAAGGAAAAAGAAACTTCTATTGGATCCGAACTGGAAAAATCTGGGGCAGACATTTTGAGGGCTTCCAGTTTTCTGACCAAAAATAGTACACCTCCTAAGAAAGCACGTGCTTTCCTCAAAATGTGAGTGCTGGCAAACACTGAAACCGCGCTCCCTTTCCTGCAGGAACTGGCAGGGGTTGACAACCCAGCAGTCAGCGTCCAGGCTGAGGGCAGGGACATCAACCAGAGCAGAGGCAGCTCCAAGGTCCAACCACCCAGTTTCTGCAGGGGCAGGAGAGCTGCCGGTCCGGGCCAGTCATGAGCTGTCTGACTGGGTGAAGTCTTTCTTGTCAACATCCAAACAGCCTTTGCCTTGCTCCTCCTTGCAGCCATGGGGAAACAAGCGGTGGAGCAAGCCTTCGCCTCCCGTGGTCCCATTGAGATCGCAAAGGTATGTGGGACAAAGAAGAAAACTGCAGCCTTACTGGTATCACTGCAGCTGGCTAGAACACCATCTGCCCTCTCTGTGCATGTGTATAGATGGTCCCTCCATATTCATATTCCTCTACAGAAGACACTGTGGCTTGGAAAATTTCATCTTGACTGCTGTCTGTCAAAATATTTCCTTACTCCATTAATAACAATTATGAGTATGTTTACATAGCAGCTAACATTTGCAAAATGCTTTACCCATGAATACATATCCTAATTACTCACAGAAAATTATTTCTTTACCCAAAATTAGCCCCTTTTGTTTGCCTGACCCGCTTCCAATCAGATTGTGATTACAGCAAAGTTAATGAATGCTTCGCACAGGCACACTTCATCCTGTGGATGGCTGGTAATTGTGTGATTGCCGTGAGTTTCACTGAGTGCTCTGCATTTGCTTTCCAAAATCAAAGCACTCTTGACTGGACAAATAAATCTCTGTAATGTCATGTTTTTCCTTAAAAAAAGGCAGATAATTTTGAATTGAAAATTGACTTTCCATAACTGCCATGCAATCTTCAGGTACTATTCGTTGCTTTGCCAGCTTTCCTGACTGTAAAACCCTTTTTTCCCAGCTGCCCAATACAGATCCCACCACACATACACACGCTTTATATAAACTTGCAACAGTCACAGGAAGAAGAAGCAGGACAAAACTCATTATGGGCTGGAGAGCATAGTGACATTAGTTCACTTTATAAAGAAGTAAAACCATCATGAAATGTAATGTGCTTAGTACCAAGAATCCCTGAAAATATTCCAGCCAAAGGGCATGAGCATTTGGTGAAGTAAAACATCGCTGACAGCTTAGGCTGAAATTTGTCCCAGATCACAGAGCCAAAACTAAACTGATGCCTTTAAAGCCTCTCAGGGGATCCCACTTGTACATGCTACCCCAAACTTGTGACTGTCCTGCTGACTGCACTTGCTGGCAGAGCACCAGGTGCCGGCTGGACAGGCTGCTTCCATCACTCCACGAGCCGTGCTGCAGCCTCCATGGAGGCTGCGGAAACGGGGCTTCAGCAAAGGGCACAGATCTGCGATTTCCCCAGAGGAGGGAGCTTTGAAGACCTGCTTTCCAGAGGTTTTGAGCCTCTCTGTCTCCGTAGATTTAAAATGGGGAGATGTGGAGGGGGAAAGGGGAAAGGGAGAGAAGAGAAGGGAAAGATGGAAACACAACCTTCAGCGGTTACAGTGTTGGAAAGGAGCTCGTCTGAAGTCAACAGGCAAAGCCAGTCTCAAGGCCAGCATGTGCGGCAGAAAAACACCCACTGAGACGCACGTGCAGCCCCTCTGCATACAAATGCCCACAGCTGCCAGCTTTCCGCCACAGCAGCTTGCATCTTGGCTTGTGCCCATAAGGACGGTCTTGCCAGGGAGAGGAGGGAGTGGGAGCAACACAACCGACATCCCTCAAAACCCCTTCAAGCGAGGAAAAGGGGCAACAAGGGTATCACTGTACCTGGAGGGGACCCAAGCTTGCCACCTCCTAAACGAAGCTGGACAGGACCAGGATTGCTCCGCTGAGAGAGCAGCTCTCCGGGGAGAGCAGGGGCAGGACAAAGCCCATTGTTCAGCTGGGCTTGCACCATCTATTCTTCTGTCCCCTATGTACAAACCAGCAGGCGCCCTGGGGGACGCTGCCACACCAAGCCTGGCAGGACCCGCGCGGGGCGGTGGTAGGGAGCAGCGCCTCGGCACATCTCCAGCCTGGGAGGGCACCAGGGGACGAGGCGGCCACGGTGCGCGCACTCTCGTGCCCAGCCCTCCGGAAGAGAAGGAAACCGGCAGAGACAGGCAGCTAAGGGACAGGCAGGAGACAGGAACAAGGTCAGCACAAATGCAGGAACCCCGGTCTCAGCTGCAGACAAAGGTAATTCGACAAGCGGTTTTAAACTCCCGAGTGAGTAAGGGTTTTATTGGGAGAGCTCCCAGCGGGAAGTAAGCAGAGGCTGCAGGTCTGGCACCACTCAGGCCATCAAAGCTGGGTGTTGTCCAGACTTGCAGAGGGAGATCCCAAGCTCAGGCTTTGGGTGGCCAGATGGAGCCAAGCTTTGGGAACAGGCGACGCCAGCATCGGGGTGTCTGGCATGTCCCAGAGTGATTTAGATGCTTGTCACCAGGAAAAAATAGACTTTCTTTGAATTGGGCAAACACGCCTCTCATCTGGACACTCACTGCTAAAAACAGGCAGCTTCTAGAGCGGTAAGGGTTGGATTTACAGTAAAGCTGTGTCCTCCCTGCTCCCAGTAAAGGCAAACACCCATGGCCATATGGGGCCAGCACATGCAGTGCCAGAGCAGCTATACAGCTGTGCACCCCTGGGATCTGCGCCAGACAGCGGTGGGATTAAGCCCCCTACTCCCCCACCCAGGATTAAGCCCACCATTTATGAGCGGTTAATTAACAGATTACTGGGAGGCTGAGACAGTCTTTTTAGATAGATAGTGAACTGGTGTGCTTGGCCCACAAACATAAAGTCGTTGGATCCACTTTGGGTCCAGTGCTGTTTCACAGGGTGGTGGGAAGCGCAGATAATCATGGAAACTTGACAATTGCTCCATTTTTCACAGATTTTCCCACCACAGAACAGTATATGGCCTTTAAAGGTCTCCTTATTTGAAAGGCATAAAGGAGGAGAGAGCACAAAACTGTCGATACCGGGGGTTTACTAAACACATGGTTTGCAATTAATAGAAAGTTTTCATGAAAACTGTTTACTTTCTTTGGAAAAGTTTGGCTTTCCGTCAAAAGCAAATAAATAACCAAAATGGAATGGAAAGTTTTGCCTTTTTTTTTCTTTTTTTTTTTCAAGCAGAAGAGATCGTTTGCATGTGTTCTGGTTCTCCAGTGCCTCCTGGGAGAAGGAGCTGAACATCTTTGTGCTGCTCCAGCGGGGAGGCGCCTGTGGGGCAACACGACAGGCACTGCCCTGGTGGGAGGTCGCGGAGGAGATGGCCAACAGAAAGGTCCCTAGGGCATCAGCGTGACTCTGGGTGACATCAGGAAAAGGAACCAGCTGGGACACAGCCTCATAACTTTTTGTGACGATTCAAAATTATCTCTGAAGAGGGGGAAAAATGTCCAAAGTGAAAAATTATCTATGAAAAATAATAACAAGCCCCACTTTCCCCTCATTTTCTTGATGGAAGGCCAAAAATTTCTGTCAGTGGAACGTAATTATAGCAAGTGTGATGCCAGCTCGTTTTCCTGCTTTGTCCAGACTGTCCACCTGAGGAGCTGGAGGGCCAGAGCCGAGTAAGGACTTTACTACCCAGAAACTCGCTGTTCCAACACTTCTGTCCCTCCAGGCACATTGAACTAGTGATCAACTGACATCCTAGCTTGCACAAAAGAAAAAGAACAAGCCAGCCTGGAAACAGGCGTGCTCCAAACACCACAGGAAGACGAGATCTGGACCATATTGAAAGACAAGAGGAGATGTTGCCCTGATTTCGACAGTGTTAGCACTCCTCTCAGAATGAGCTCAGCCTCCGCAGAATCTGCACAGAGTCACAGCCAAAACCCAACCTTTCCCTAACTCTCATCCAGGACTGTAAAGGATCAATTTCCGTATTACTATTTACTAAGTGATATCTTGCAGGGCCCCACCGAGGAAACGGCTGTAAAATCCAAGCTACAGCTCTCCCGCGTGAAAGGGATGACCTTCAGGCCCTGCAAACATCCCATTTCTTACGGCAGAAGGCTGGGAGAAGGGCTGTGAGGGTGATCTCCCAGTCTCCTTGCAGCCCCAGTAGGGATGCCCGAGGTGCGGTGGTACCCGCAGGGTCTGCAGCCAGACGAGCCCAGCTCTGCCTCCCGCTCCTCTTCAGAAGGAGGAAGGAGGCCCTCTGGGAGAGCGGGGTACTTCTGCGTTCTTCTCTGAGGAAGAAACCTGGCCCAGCACAGAAGGAGTACTTCTCATTTGAAATCGTGTTCTTCTTAAAGTGGGAACAAGACCCACCCTGAACTTCAGTCTGCCCTTCTCCCTCTCCTTCTCTCCTTGCTTTTTTCTTCTCTGTTTTGATCACACGTTCCTATTTTTGGAAACATCTGCCACTGCAAAGCCGCAGAGCGAACACATTAGCTGAGGTGCTGCTCCTGCAGACTTGGCATCACACACAGGAGCAGTCCTTCTGTCTCTCCAGGCCAGCTGTTGTCACTGCAGGGCCGTGCAGGCTGAATTCCATACACCCCTGTGCTGGTGGGCTTAAAGGATCCTTTGCTCCCTCCAGCATCCTCCAGCCAGCCTGCCCATGTGCAGAGACATGTCCTTGCCAGGTCCAAGGACTCCCTTTGCAACCGCAGGGCTGGGCTGGCCAGGTGCGTCCCATTGCTAATAAACCACCAAAGCCGTGACCTGAAGAAGTCACCGTTTGGAGATTTCCCTAAGTACCAAGGCAACACACTCAGCCACGACATGTGCAGGGGGCAGTGGGTGACAAGGGAGTCGCAGGGGGCCAACAGGCTCGTTCCTGAGACACAGCGAGATCTCTCGCTGCTTCCAGGAGACAGCCCCAACATTTTGCAGAGCAAGGGCAGAGATTCAGGTAAGGAAGGTGACTTGAACTGGCTGAGCAAGACTGTCAGTCTGGACGCATTTCAGGAGTAGGCTGTGCTGAAATTTCGGTCATTCCTCATGCAAGGCAGAACTGATATGCAGAATTCCATAAAGTAGGTTTAATTGTATCTTAGAGAAGAATATGGGTTTGGAGTCCACAAACTGGTTTGCAAGTTCATGTTAATTCTATTGCCACGGTCATTTAGGAAGAAGTACTACAAAAGGAATTTAGAAAAAAAGAAGCACTGCAATTAATCCCTTTCTAAACAAGCCATTTGGGACTTTTGTTTCAAAATGGCTTTCCATTTTTTAAATGCCCATAGGAATTTCATGCCACTGTATTTTTATAATTGAAAAAGTACATTGTGTTGCACAAAGTCACTGCAGAAACGCACTGTTTCACCCTCCAATGTTTTGTCTTTTACGTCTCTATTTTATGACTTTTTAAGAGATCAATCTGTGCTGCTCCAGACACAAACTGCTTGTTTTAACTGCCGAAACTCACTGCACCTTCATTCGTCCTGCGCTGTCGTCCGCTCAAAATGCTACTAGCAATGTTATGACTGCACCCAGAGATCTGCCCTGAGACTGAGTTCTCATTGCGCTTAGCACCATGCGAGCTGAACCTGAGCAGCATTGGAATTTGGTGCTAGCAGGCAACCCAGCACACAACAGGACCTGCTGCGGAAAAATCTGTTCAATTTTTATAGCCGAATTTTGGAAATGCTATCCTGGTTTCCCCTGGCTATTCCTTAAAAAGAACAAAAAGGAGGGTGGAGGTAGAGCCGGGGGGAAGAATATATCAGCTACGGAGTAAACAGTTTGGAAGCCAAATATAATTGGCTGGTGAGTGCATATTGTGATTCACGAAGGGAAGGCTTTTTTTAAACTGTAGGAGCCACGGAGCAAGGACAGCCATGCAGTCATCTTCCTGTGCAAAACAAAAGCTGCGAGCCAGCGAGGTGCAGCACCAGCGTGCCGGGACAATGGGGACGCGGAGCATTACCTCAAGCCTGCAACGTGCCACTTGGTGTTCGGCCTGATGTTTCCACAGCCAGGCTATTGCTTTTAATATCAGGGTTCAGTGATTCAAGCCCTGTTCCCTCTCAGATCATTCCCTATTTGGGGAGCATACCTTATCTAAGACCATTATTGCCTCTGCCTAATATAAACAGTGTTTCACTCCGTGCAAGGTCTGTGCATTGAAAGTTTTCTTAAACCAAGGAAACCTGGAATAAATACCTCATTGTCTTGAGGACTTTATCACGGTGGTATGAAAGAAAACCAGTGTGTGACTGTTTTCCAGCAATAAAGTTCTTTCAGTCTCAGGAAGGATAGTTTTGATTTGTGAATTTATTGCTCTCACAGTTAGGACTTCACACTTGACCGAAGTAGCTGATATACTGTCAAGACGCTGATCTGGCATGCAGTCTGCAAACACAGTCTGTTTGTTTGACATGAAAAGAAGCGAGGGGGAGTTTTTCACCCAATTTTTTATGTTTTTAACTTAGAACTTAACGTAGAAAGATCTAAAAGTTTAAAACTTTGTCTTCTAAAGTAAAAAAAAAAAAAAAAGAAGATTCAACATCACCAATATGTTTCACAAACTTGTCTCCAAACTGCCAAAGTGCTGCTGTCAGGGGAAATTCATTCTGTTCTTGCAAAAGTCAAACACTGGTTTTTGAATGAGAAATTACTCTTACGAAATGTGCTTTGCTTATTTCTTTTCTAAAAAGTCCTTCAAAATTGATTGAATCTGAATGGAATGCTTTATTTCATTCAAAACTTTAGTCTTTCTTGTTTTGCTTTCTGGCTTGCAATTTTGGAAGTGTTGACATATGCTCAGAGCTGTAGCAGTGGAGAACTGCAGAATTTCCCGTGTCTCTGGTGGCACAGATCCCGGTACTAAATCACAGTTATGCCTGCTTCTCTGTGCTGCCAAGGGACAGGATACCAGGCAAGGTGGGTCTCTGGCTCTTCTCTCCTGCCCCCATCCTTCCCCCGTGCCTTCCCAAAGGCTGAGCCCAGACCTTTGTCCCTGCCCATGACGCTGTGCAGATGTGGGCTCACTGTCGGTGAGGAGCCTCTGATGCACGACGGAGCAACGTGGGCACCCACGGACCATCCGAGGCTGCATCTTCTTCCCACACACACATTGATCTCCTTGTCCAAACTCTGTCCCAGGCACGTCCCTTGAACCAGACAATGCCGATGCCGAGCTCCTCTGGCAAGGGGAGAGAGCTGATACAAGGGAATTAAGCACCACAGATCTGGCATAATTTAGCAGAGTTTCTGAGCACCCCTGACTATGAATACATGGCAGGGACCATGCTGGTGCTGCATGATCTTTCCTTGGGTCAGCAAGCAACCTCTGCCAAATGCTGAGGGGGGTAGATGGCAAATTAAGCCTCTAGATAAATACTCCAAGGTTCTTGCCTAAAACTACTGCACTCCAAAATACCCAGGCCAGAAGCTCATTCGTTTGATTCAAAGCAGAGGCATCCTCTGGAGACAGAGCTGAAGAAATTCCTGAGCATCCTGCCCACCAGACCATGCTAGGATACCTCTTAGGCATAACTAACGTTTTGCATGCTGTCTTTTGCCCTGGCCTGACCAACTCCAGCAAGAGCCATAACTCCAGCTCCACACCGAAGGGGCAAAGTGCAAACAGACAAATGTCTTAAACTGTGTCTGAGCTGGGGGCAGGGAAATCCCACCCCGACAGGGCAAGTGAGGTCCGTCTGTCAGGCCTCCAGTCCAAACAGGAATCCTGGCTGGCCAGCTTGGATTTTAGCTGAAAGATGTATCAGCGCAGCGTGGAACACACAAGCGGTCCCTGGAGCAGGCAGAAGCGCCGGGCGGAAAGGCTCAGGAGCGCCCATCCTGCTGAGGACAGACTCATGACACAAAACAACAAACAGGGTGTCTGGCAAGCCTGGCGTAACACCCCAGGCATATGTGAAGGAAGAATCACTCTAAACACAAGAATGGGACCAGATGAGTTGATTTCAATGGTTTATTGTAAGAAAGCTCCTTAGATTACGCAGATTAAAGTCTTCATGGAAACACTTCTGGGGACTGTGTGTTGCTCAGCTTCCTGCACAAGGCACCGCTTGGTCATGACTACGTGGAATAGCAAACTTAGGAGAGGGGGGTTTATTAGTTTATTATTATTACAAGGCTACAGAGCTTCTGTGTCTCTATATTGGTTTCCTCTTGCACTGGAAGAAACTGAATCTCCGCTTCAGAATCACCCACAAGTGAAGAAAAAGTCTAGCAGTAAAGCAAGGGGTAGGTGCTCAGGGGAGTTTTTCCCCCTCAGCCCCTGAAAAACACAGCCTGGGACTACGGGGATGGAGAAGGGGAACAACCAGACCGCAGTTTTTTCCTGGCTCTGGAGCTCCACAGTGAAACTGAATAACCTGAATTTCTCAGCTGTGGGATCAGGGAAGGACCTAAGGCTTCACACACCAGCTTGGTCCTTAGCACAACTCCTTCATCCTGGTGGCGCAGAAGTCAGAAGATGAATGGCTGGTGCCAAGGTTGCATGTGATGGCAGAAGTTCATGCAGTGTGTGCTCAAAGCTCTTCTGCAATCCCTCTGAGATCCTTCTTGGGAAGAGAAGCCCTTATCTGCCCACTGTGGTTTCCTTGGTGAAAAAGCTTCAATTTTTTGTTACTACTGTCTCCCCAGTGAGCCTAAATATGAATGCCACTGCTGCTTTCGCCCTAAGCAAGGATTGCAAATTGAGCAATGAACACTAGAAGTAAAAACCTTGATACTTGATGTTCCCTTCACAGCCCCTAGTCCCTTCCAGATCCCACAACCTTTCAAGCTTGTGCCCCAGCTCCTCCCCAGGGCAGCCCTGGGCTCACCTGCCTGACCTGCCTTCCTTGGTGACACCCTAAAACCTCCAAGCTGTACCAGCAAAACCAGCATCAGTCACTTCTCCAAAAGCTCTGTAACACCACGAGTAAAGGAAAACTCCATCAGTCCAACACCTAACCTTCCCCCATTTTTTTCCCCTCCGGGCATGTCCTGCCTACTGCCATATCTGGAGGGTTACAGCCAGGGAGGGAGGCCACGTCTAGCTGCAGCATGGCCAAGACCTCTGCCTGCAGCAGGGCACGGAGCTTCCCTCCGTAGACCACAGCGACATGGCGGGTATGTCAGTCCATTACAGTCAGAGACAGGGAAGAGGAAACGGCTTCTGGAGAAGTTTTCTCTCCTTGGCAGCTGTAGAAGGAGCAACTAGCTCACGCTAAATGTTTAGCTTTTTGAGAGCCGACGTTAGGCAGGGAGCACGCTGGGCACTCTGGCTTGTGAGTGCTGCTCCTCCTGGGTGGAAGTGGCCACAGCGAAACTGTGTGAAATGCAGCTGAGAGGCCAGGGAGAGCTGAGTGAGGGGTCAGCTGGTGGACAACTGGGAAATCACTGGCAGGAAAAGAAGACAGGGGGAGTGGCAGGCTTGGACCGAAACAAAAAGGAAAAATTGTGATAAATGGAGAGGGGAAATAATTTCTACTAAGTCTAAGATCCAAGGTTTCCTTTTGCTTTCATGTTCTTTAACTCTTGTAAATATGGCGTTTTATCATGCCTGTTGCTAAATAAAAAATCTCCTTTCAAAATGAAAAGCCAAACTCCTCCAGTTTGCAGCTATCCAGGGGAAAGGGTCTGGTGCTTTAAAATCCTACCCTGTTGTTTTTCTTCCAAACTGTTTATCAAATTCAGCATGATTCTGGAAATCAATCCAGCCACTCTGAAACTGGCTCTCAGTTAATTTACTTCCCCAGTACTAAAACTTCCTATTTCAGTTACTTTCCCTAACACGCCCCCCATTTGTCTCACTCCTCTGTCCTGCTTTCCAGACCTGCAGCCCCATGGGACTGAGACTTGTGGTCCCCAGGTTTTCCCCAGCAAGTGGGGCCCGACCTTACTGATGGCTGTAGCTGCTCCTTGGTCCGAATGCTCTCTAGTAACACACACATGATTATTTTGCAAGGTGCTGCTGGCAGCAGGAGTTGGCTTCAGTTATTAATTGTTCCTTTTAAAATTAGCAGCCCCACAACCTTGAACCCACACAGCAAATCCTGGGGAGGTTACGTATTCCTTTGTGTCCTCCTGAGGCAGCATTTTTTCTGCCCCTGAATGGACATGTAAAACTACTCTCATGGAGTGAAGTTACTGGCATTCATTTGAGGAAATACGGGAATCATTAATCTAAAGTATCAAAGCATCAAATAAAACACCAAACTCACTGCATCTCAGGCAAAACTCCTGTTTCAGTATTTTTGCCCCAAGCCTTACCAGGGCCTTAAGAACGTGAGGTCAGAAAACGACATGTCTAGCTGAGCTGTCTCTGTTTCTTGAACCATGAAGACATCTGAGGGTTTTGCATTCAGGTATTCGAGCTCCTGCCTGCAATCACAAGGGACGCAAAAAGTTTGCTCTGTACCGTGCCACGCACACCAGAAGAAGCACCTTATAGCGGGCAGCTCTGTCACCGTCGCACCACACTGGCCCTGGATCCTTCTTGCTTAGCAAGAAAGACAATTTGGACATAGGATCACAAGGAGAGCAAGAAATTCACCCAGGTTCTACAGGCAGTTAGGAGGAGCCCTGCAATGTGAGGGTAATTTTCATCATCCAGCAGCAATCACATTTCCTTTCAAGCCCCTTCCCTCAGAAGAGTAGGAACTATTAAAAAGCCCACAGATTTGTGCATATGAGCTGACATTGCAAACTTCCAACAAAAGCTTAAAAGCCTTTCCTTTGCTGCAGATGTCATTCCAGAGACATTACCTGCCAAAAAACCAAAACACCAGTGAAACATTACATTTTAAAATATAAAAAGTTATGTTACACTTTTACCAGAGAGACAACTCCTTTTTGAGTGTTTTCCAGAAGTTCTGTGACTTAGGGAGTCAATGAAAACAGGCAGAAAATGATAATATTATTATGGCTAATGATTTAGTTTGGGAGAGGGGTGAGCAATTATTTTTTATTATGTTTATCAGTATCTTTGGTTGCAATGTTATGTAGAAAATGTTTCTTTTGTGACCCAGGAAATTGAAAAGCCATTTGTGGCAGCATGTTTGAGTAACAAAAGTAATTATATATTCGTACATGTTTTATACGTTGCTACAATAGTTATTTCCTAGCATGTGGCTTATACATTCTTGTAATTGTCTTATTAGGCCAGTTTGAGTTTCAAATAGCACCTATATTGCAGTGTTTAAGATGTTTGCTTTGGAAAGAATTATGGGACACAAAAACATATGGATCGCTTTATCATGTATAGAAAGCATACAGCAAAAAGCTGGCTTTCTTTAGTCCATTAGCATGGATCTAGATATACACTCAGTGTTGAGACTTGGTTATTCATATGTTTATGACATTTAGGGACGCCTTGTGTTATTGTGGATGTACATTCACTCTGCTGGAAACAAAACACATCTCCCCACCGAATATTCCCTCTAGTAAATACTGAGACCTAGGATAACTGAAATCAGGGCCTGTTACTGGTGAAACAGATGTGCTTCCAACCAGTTGGTCCCCCACCATTTCCCCTCATCTCTCTGCTTCATATCCCTCCTGCATCCTGTTGTTCTGCATCATGGCGGTGTTTCGCTGCTCTGACTAGAGAACTTCCTAAGGAGCGAGTGAAATCCAGCAAGACAGAGATGGCAAGGACAGAAAATCTTCTTGGAAGACCTCTGCCCTTCCCTAACAAAAATGCTCCAGCACTGTGGATAAGATTTTATACGCTAGCATCCTCTCACATGCAAAGCAAACATGACACTCCTGGTATGTAGGAAGGAGTCAGAAGCTCTGTGTGGTGCCCAGATGGTCAGGAGTCCAGGCTGGTGTGGGTGAGGGTTACTGCTCTCATGGATATCCTCGTGGCAATGGAGGGCTGCTGGAGTCATGCCTGATACACAAAACAGATAGTCCGACTTTAAACAAAACCAATAAACTTTGCCATCATTCCCTCTAGTGGTTAAATCCAGAAGAAGCTAAAAAAGTTTCTAAGCTTTAAGCTTCAAGCTTCATCTCTCCTCTCAAACAAGGCAGACTCGTGCTTTCAGCACTGGAGGTCATGGTCCCGATCCCAGTGATGGTTCAAGTAACATCATTTACAGGATCACACTGCCCTAAGAAATCTTTTGGATGCTTCTAGTTTCCTGATAATATCCAGGAATCAAATGCCGTACATTGCATTACAACAGCCAGCCTTTGTGAGGGCCTAGAGAGATGCTTTCGGGGATATTTGCAGAGGAGGCAAAAAGCCAGCAAGTGAGAATTTATTTGGTGCTGAACACACCTCCATAGCCAGATTAGAGCAAGAGTGTTGCTGCACACCAGCAGCTCGAGGGAAGCCTGCTGGGGCTGTGTGGCTGTGCTGACTATCACACTTTCTTCCGGCAAATGCTTTAATCAGCCAAACCCACTGCACCACGAAGCACTGTGCTTGAAGGGCTGCAGCTGCCTCAGTTTCCCAGCACCTTTACATGACGGTGACAACAGCATACAGTCACCTCCAGTGACAGCACGTGGCACCGGAGGCTGCTGACAGGGAGGCATCACAGCTGGTGGCCTCACTATAAGCAAAGCAGCCAGGACGGAGAGCTGCTGAGCTCTGAATTTCTCCCTGGAGGAACGATGACTACACTCACCTGAGTTACCAACATTACCCTTCCCCTAGCCATTTTGCTTGCAGCAAATAAATACAGTTGCTGTTGAGTATAATTATGACTGGATGCTTCCAAACATGGCTTGGGAACAAGTTTCCATGAATCTGAAGTTTTGAGAGTCAGGTATCTTTCCATTACTAGTAACATTTGGGAAAAACAAGATTTGTAGGTACCACACGCTTAACGGACCCATATTTTAATTACTTTCATCTTATTATTCAGCAGATTTACTTGTAAATTCATGGAAATTTGCCTGTGGGAACACCCCTGAATTGGCAGAGGATGTGCTAAGTTTCTTATATTTCCCTAGGAGGCTCAGATCATCATTTTAGGTGCAAAGTAAAAGTCTCCGTGTAGAGCCTCAGTCAGACCTTGATGACACTCATGTTACCAATGGTGCAGAGCAATGGTAAGATGGTCTTTGCCCCACTTACAGTGTGGACCATCAGTGGTGTCTGTAAATCACAGGCTATTTATCTTGATCCTGACAGAATGTGTATGATAAAAAAACCATAGCCATGTATAGAAGCCTAATTAGTTCTGTAGAGAATCCAGTCAAGGAATGAGGACAATACTGCACTGACTGGGTACCCCACCAACACAAACCGGTGGTTGCTGGTGGGATTTGTTCCTTTGGTAAGGCCAGGCTTCATTTTCGCCCAGGCTACTGTTTAGCTGGACTTGAGGAGCAAGTTTTTATTCCAGAACAGATCATTTCTGGCGACAGCACACCTCCTCAGAGCACTTCAACCTGCAGTTCTGCTTCCTCCATTGCATCTGAATGTAAATTTCTTTTTGCAGAGTTTTGAAAAGCGAGACTTAGTGAGCTTTCCGTCAGTGCCCCCTTGCAGCCTGGGGAACTGCGTGGGACCATTTCTCCTGCGCAATTTCTAGTAACACCAGAGGTTGTGACCTCGGAAGAATCATCTTCTTTCCTTACTTCTGTTGCCTTTATTGAAACAAAATTAAAAGCTTTTAGCCCCCTGAGAATTCAGTGATTTCACACACTTTGGCGCACTCTGATTTATACCTTTGCTAATGCAATAAACATTTTCCCGCTGTATGACTCCATTGGCCTGATTTTCAGTTCCTGCTTAGCTGTCCCCGTGTAACCATCAATGATAAATGCTTTGAAAACTGGCCCCAAATTCCCCTCTGCCTCTTGCCTCAAGGGCAGATTTGTTCCATTTGGTAAAATAAGAAAGAGATGATGTATGACTGGATTTTTATCTCTTTGCTGTGTCATTTGAACTAATTCTTAGACCACTTTGCACACAAAGTTGGTGAATAACAGACTTTTAGTTCACTTGCTCTTCCAGTAGAAAATTAAGTACATTTTTTTAACATGATGTGGATCCACCTGATAAAAAATATTTTCATTTTAATTTTTTGTTTTTTGGATGACATGAAAATTGAAATAAAGAAAACATGCTGGGATTGACCCCAAATCACCTTTTGTTTCATTCTTGATATATTTTGTAAAGTACTTATTTTAAAGCAAACTAAATTAAACATTTACACAGAATATTTATAATGAAGGCACTAAAATGTTTTGCTCATAAAATGCCTAAGGAGATGTTTTCATTTTTTCACAAAGGGAAGGACTTGGGCAAAACAATTTTGTAAATCTGACACAAATTTATATGTTTCAGTCACTCCAAGCCTATAGTTTCCAGTGGAAAAATCCAATGTTTGAGAAGTTCACATGGCTCTATTTACACATCCATTCTGGTGGCAATTTTAGCACCAGCTCTTCATCTTGGGCTTCTGTTATTCAAAAGATCTTAGCCATGACAGAAGAAACAATGATCCCAAAGTTCACCACAAAGACTCACAGTCTTTGCTGGTCTGAAAGCTTCCCCCATTCATAATTTATCTTACCCTCAAGCCCACTAATTTGTAAACTGCAAAAACAAAGACGGTGCCCAAGAACTGTGCAAGAGATTCCAGCTCTCAGAGCGCGCAGGAGTTCACCGAGTCCCCTGAGATAGCCTGTGAACTCAGCAGCACAAGTTTAATGTTGCCCAATAGCTTTTACAACTTACTTTCATGATCTTTTTTCAATGGCAATATAATAAATAATGTCAGTTTGGGATTTTTTTCCTTGCCTTTTTTTTTGTTGCAACAGACACAGAGAAAATCCATGATAAGCATCTGTTGCGGAGAAAAATTAAGTACAGTGTGTATACACAGAACACATATTAGTTTCCCAAATCGTCTTAATGATGGGCTATAAATATTTTTTTGGCCTGCCTGCAGGCATTACTTTCGGCTGTGATCATGTCAGCTTCCATTAACCAAGCTGGATCTGTATTTTTAATGGACAACTAACATAAATGCAGCTACAAACCAAGAGCTCTTTTTCCTTAGCGCTAATCATAAGCTCCGCCGTATTTCACAAGGGTGTTGTATTACAGAAGAGTCACCTGTCTGACAGAGGTATAAAGCAGATGTCTTATTTGCGATGAGGATCTCATGGCATTATCTTAAGAGTGCTGCAGGAACATGACGTTCTACCCAACTGTAACTCAAGATGTTAAACACTTGTACTCTGCCTCCTCAAAGCCTCTATCATAGTTTGGTTAGATCCATATCCTGTATATCCAGTGACTGAGTGCCAAATAAATTTATGCAGCTGCTGTGCTCCTCACCAGAAGTATCTGCCTTCCTGCACCACAGTAAATAACCTCTCACCTATCACACAGTGCTGCTATGAAGCTTGAGTAGGTAAAACTCTATGGGGTAATCAGATGAAATTTGACCGAGGAGGAATTATCTGCAATCGTAAGAGTTAATTATATCATTAAATATTTAGCCACAGCTGGAATTAAGCAGTTGGACAGACTCTAGATAAAGGGGAATTCCAGAAAAGTATCGTAAACATTTTGTTCCAACAACAGCATTTCATCAAAATTTCCAGCTCCCAAGCAAGTCTGAGGTGACTGCGCTTAATAGCACAAAATGTAGACGCTGCTAATTCTTGAACAAAAGTTGTACTACAGGGAGCAGTGCTGGAAGTGCAAAGGGTTGGAGGTGGAAGTGAATCGGGAGGAGTGGGATAAAGTCCATACAGTGAGGCAGCACTGGAAATTAATGGATACGGCACAGCAAGAAGAGCAAGGGCAAATAAAGAAAATGAGTCCTTCAAAGGAACCAAAGACATAGAAACAAGAAACAAACGTTTAAAAATGTTAACATGTTAAATGAAACATGCTAAATGGATGAGTTATCCACATGATAAGATTGGTTCTGGATTTCAGTTTGGCAAGAAATGTGTGGACTTGCCTGAAGTACCATACACCTTTAAGTCCCACCAACTTCAGTAGGACTACACTTATACTTAAATGTAGGTATCTAATTAATTAGTCTGCTGAGACAAAGGCACAATGCACTGTCCTTGCCAATGGCAAACTCTTGCTGTCTGTCATGAATCTGGTATCAGGCAAATAAGCCCAGTTAAAGCAAAAATTCAATACTCAACTTTGCAGCAATTTCTGATGAAAAGAATCCAGGTCCATAGTTTGCTAATAAATTTTGTAACTTTCAAAGAGTTTTACAAACTACTGGTTAATCAAAAATCTCATGATCCCACCACAGTACAGGTAATTATGTGATGGTTTGGGGCAGGGAGAGAAAAAAGAAAGTTTGGATTAACCAATCCCACTCGGTGACCTCAGCTGGAGGCACCTTCCTTGCCTGCAGGGCCTGGATTAAGATGACTTGAGCAAGGACCCGAGTTGCCTTTTCCCACACTGAAGGGGAATCTGAAATATGTCAACAATATCCGAGGAAATCGGGGGAAGAGAAATGAGAACAACTGGGGATCTGGAGGAGCTGCCTGCAGGACCAGGGCAGACAGCACCGGTGGCCTGCTGGTGCAGCCAGCCCACTGCCGAGCCTGGGCTGCTCCATCCCTTGTTCAACTGGTTCTCCCTGCTGAAGGACAGGCAAGAATGATTTCAACAAAACCCAGTGGGTGCCCAAACCCCAAACCAACTTCAGCTCGGCGTCAATACAGTGGTATCAACAAGGAAGTACTGGTAAAACAGAGCTATGTCACAGCAAACAGCCCCATGGGCAAAAGCAGCTTTGGTCACGAATTACCTAGGAGAAAGTTGTAACTTTTAGTAAGGTAGTTGTAATTCCAGACAAATTGCCAACCAGAAGTAATGACAGGCAAGGGGTGTTTCCATCTGGACTAACGTGCCATGTGCAGAGTTCTCCCTGAAAATAAATTTGAAAATTGCTGCCGCTGATGGCAGTGTGCAAAGCCCAGCCCAACTCTGAAATCCCAGGCTGAGCTGCCAGGGCTCAGGAGAAGTTTTTAGCAGATTTTTGAATCCTTTTGTCCACTGCGGTGGCAGACTCAAATAAAAGGCCAAGTGCCCACCCTGGGTGTGAGACAGAGGTGGAGGAACGTATTTTCCAGTGCATTGGAGAAACAAGCTTTTAAAGCAAAGATCCAGGTACAACCTCTACCGATGACCCTTGCAGGGGCATTAAACTGTAAGAGGGAGAAAGGCAGCAAACATATTGTCTGTGTTTGAATACAAAGCAGTGCCTTGATCAGGGGGTAAATCATCTGTCCAGGACAGGGGGCACCTTGTTTTCTCATGAGTACTGTGGAGGTGTGCAGACCCAGCGCAGAGGTGTGAATGCCGGAGGCATGCCGAAAGCCAGCCCTGTCCCCAGGGCTTTGACTGGCATGGAGACAAGCACATAGAAGAAACCCGCTCCCTCACACCCTCAAAGCTCTGGATGGGTTGAAAGGCAGCAGGAAATCCTGCCCAATTCCTATGCTGGCAGGCTCTCAGGGAGGAAGAGGTGATGCGGGAGGCAGTGACCACAACACAAGCAGAGGAGCACCATGGGCAGATACCAAGGACTGCCGGGGAAAAAGCTGCCCAGCATTTGGAAACCATGCAGAGGCCAAAGAGATGAAGACCCCAGAGGAGTGGAAGACGTGCAGATGTGCGGTGGTTTTTGAAAGGTGCTAACCCAGATAAATAGAAGGCAGTATTTTGATGCATAAAATGGAGTGGGATGCTATGTTAACAGCACCCTTGGTAGCCTGTCATCAGGGACCTGCTGTCAAGGTGCTCTGGGAGCAAGAGCTGACAGCTAGGAATATGGGAAACCCAGCAGGGACACCAGGGCCAATATCTTGACCCTGGTGGCAAATGCTAAGTGCAGCAAAGTTTTGGCCTTAGCTGGAATGGCCGAACAGAATTCTGGGCTCCAGGTCTCTCTGGACCTGATAAAGCTGGCTGTTGCTACTGACAGTGGACCTGAAGCAACTTCCCAGTGAATTTTTGCCTCCCCTCCCAAAAATGGGATAGCATCCACCTGAGGCTGAGGGGCAGGTGAAGGGATACCCCTCCTGGAAGGCTATAGCTTGCCACACTGTGATAAACAAACTCAGTTTTTATCCTTTCTTTGCCCCTCTAAGAGTTTTCCTGATCGCAGTAGGTGGGTAAATCCATCTCTGTCTGGCCCTTGTTGTAGGCACAACCCAGGGGACATGCCCTGAAGGGGAGCCTAGAAAGGTCCTGGAATCTCTATCCCTGGAGATCTTCAGGACTCACCTGCTTTAGCAGTGGGTTGGACTAGATGATCTCCAGAGATCCCTTCCAGCCTAAATTCTCCTATGACCCCAATAATCCTCATTCTGGCAAATACCAAATGAGTCTCCCCACCTAAGCCAAGCCCAAAGCTGTCTCACAATCTGGAGCACCAAGGTTTCTTCTCTAACCCCAGATTCTTAGGAAAAAAAAGCCTTGAACTCCTGGAAGGGTGGAGGAGCCCAGCTAGAAGCCGTGGCACGCTGCCGCTCAGCCTTCCCTCCCCTCCCAAGCAGCTGCTAGTGACTCACTCACCTCAGAAACGCTGCCAAGAGCCATAGGAGCCATAGGGACTGGGGGAGAATTCCTTTCTTTTCTGCATCCAATAATATTTATTGAATAACAATGCTACCAGCTCTGAATCACTGCTCCTGTCAACGGTCAGGTGGTGCACGAACGTGCTCCTCCACTGCTTCCAAACCGACCTCCTTGGCACGATGCTGTCACTAAAGGGCTCAATGATTGAATCCTCTTTGTCAAAAATCCATCCAGAGATTAAATCTAGAGCTGAGTGACAGTTTCATTTCAGACACCGAGCACATGAGAAACTTGGCTAGGTTAAGGTTTGAACAGAAGCAAAGCTGTCTGAACTGTGAAAAGAGGCTGTTTGTCAGAAAGCATTTTGCTTGGGCCTTAAACAGCAAAACGTTGTACGTGTGATGGTTTTTATGATAGGCCCACACTACCAGCATAGGAAAACAATCATCTGTGTTTTTTTAAACGGCTCCAAGATAAATCAGAAGTAGTGTACTACTATTGATTTATTTATATCTCAATGGAATATTTGAGCTATAAATTACAGTTGAATAAACACAAACTGTGCAGAATTTTGCATTGTTTGAACTTGTCAATGGCAGGTCTTTCTCGTGTTTTCATTTTAATGTAAATCAAACTGTGAAATGTATGGATGCAATTTATTTCCAGTTATGTTTATTGGACTTGGGAATGACTTATTAACCAGGGGCTTTACTCAAATTCTCATTTGATTTCCGTGGATTTGACTGCCCAGCCTCTGTGGAGCTTTCATGGCTTGAGCACTGCAGACCCTAAATCTGATATAAGAGACAACAGTGGTTTTCTCATAGTGCCCTTGTGGAGTCCTGGAGTGAGACTCTAATGGAAAGAGTACATCCTGCAGAGCAGAGCGCTCAGAAGAAAGGGCTGGTGTCTGGGTGAAATCCCTTCTTGGCTGCCAAGTCTTCCCTTCATTGCAGCGGGGCCAGGAGTTCAGTTTCTATGTGTAATTTAACTCTGTGGGGAGACTCACCCACCACAATATACTGTAGATCCCCCCAGTGTCAAGGAAAAGACTGCAAGGATTCAAGGGAAGATAGTCTTTATGCAATTTTGAAATAAGGGAAACAAACCCTAATAACGCTAACCAAATCCAGATCAGTGATTACAAAAATGTCAGTCCCAGGATCTGATGGTCTGTAAAAGCAGTGGAGATGTTTACAGTCAAACTAGCCCATGAGTTTTCATGCCATGGCTGATGAAAGCCTCTTCTCAAAATGGAACAGACACAGCAGCAGAGGTGGAAAGGCAAGAAGGACACAGGTTTTTCAGTCCTCCTTTGATGTCACCAAATGAAAAATCCTTACCTGACATCTTGACAGTTGCTGCCCTGATGGCTCTTCTCCAGCCCAACACTTCACTGAGTCCTCTGTGGGTCTTGGGAAGTTCAAGCAAAATCCTGGCTATGATGAAGTCAATAAGAGATTTATCCTCACCCTACAATAGACTTCCCTTTGCAACCATGAGGAAGTCTCTCATTGCTCTGTACCTCAGTTTCCCCAGAGAATATAATGCTTTCCTGTTTGACAGAGGTGTCATGAGGACAAACTCCCGGTGTCTGGGGACCACTAGCTGTGACCCTGATAACAGGCACAGGAAAGTCTGCGTGGCTCACTGGACACATTCCATTCTTATGACACTTGAATCCAAAAGAGCATTTAAATCAAAACATCACTGGTTAAACTCAATCCTCAGTGAATGGCAGCCTGTAAATTTCTTACCCTAAATTATTAAGAGAACATTGCATACTTTATAACTGCACGTTTGAAAATACTCATGGGGTCAGACTCTCCTTTTAGCCCCAACAACATAAAGTTAGAGTCATTGCCTGACTCCGAGGCAGTTACTCCAGATTTATTTCAGGGTAACTCTAAGCAGGATCATGGGTTTTGTTTATGACTTTTCATTTGTATTTTGTGAAAACTTAATAAAAATCTTTTAAAACTGAAAAACATGGTTCCATAAACCTCACATATGGGATCTTTAAACTCGATCAACTTATGAACTTAACCCTGACTGGTCTTCGTCCTCTTGGCCTTTTCAACAGCTAGCACTCTTCAGCCATGTCTGTATTTAGAGAGGTCAGAAAACCCTTAGACATCCAGGTCCTTCCCTTGCCTAAAACAATAACAGGAACATATGACAAAACTGAACCACAGTGTCCTGGAGAAAAAAAAAAAGAAAAAAAAAAAGGTGCATAAAATGAGGCTAGACAGCTGAGAGAACTCAAATTAATGCCTGCAAAGTGGACAGCCTACCCAGGTTGGGTAGGACATGGCTTTAGATAATACTGGAACCTATTTAGAGGTGCTGGTACACAACTAGAACCCCTTTTTTTAGAGTTTCTGTTCATGCAGTGGAAAATTTACATATCCTGTCCTAGTTCTACTCAAAATTCTGTTTGTGACTGGTTCTACCCATGGTAGTGGCAGTTATCCAGAAATTTTAAGCCATGAGATTTTATAATAGTCTATCTCAAATTGCCCAAAGCTGGCCATTGGATTTTCCACAGTGATTTCCACATTAGACACACCAACGTGTCATTGATACAAGGTACATCTAATGCAAGGTATCTGGGTTTGATTCAAACACTTTGAAGGGTAGAGAGTTCAAAAGTTACTACATCACTGAGCAACCTTTTCCAAGATTTTACAATCCTCCCTGTTAAAAATCAGTGTGTTTCTGAACTTCCCAGTGCAATTCATTGATTTCAGTGAAGTTCCTCTTCTGTAAACAAGGAGAGAAACAGGCCTACAGAAAACTTTGAAGAATAGGAGGGTAGAAAGATTGTTTTAGATTCAGACCTGGGATAAGACTCTCTGGTTTAAACTTAATAGATCTGCGTCACTCCATATCTCCTGAGGATCTGTCTCCTTGCTTTGCTCCTGAGTGAGAAAAAGGTGTTGCAGTCTAAAACGTCAAAACTGCCTAAGAAAAATTAAATTAGTTGAGAAATGGGCAAACAAATCTCTCCAGAAGCTTTGAAAACCTTCACTTCAGCATTTTCAGGAGCTTTAGAAGAGTGAAGAATGAAAGTAAGGGCCTGATCTACATCCCTGGAAGCCCAGTGGCAACACATCCCAAAGAATTCTACATTAGATTTGGAAATGAAGGAGAATAAAATAATGTGAAAAAGGTTAATTAAAGATAACAGTGTGCATTGAGGTATTCCTCAGTCAGCACCAATGGAGAAGCATTGACCTACCCCAGAGAGAATCCAGCCCCAAAAGCACTGGCAGCCACAGGAGAGCAGCTTCCCACTTGAGTAGCAGGAGCTGCTCTCCCCAGGGATGCTCACAGGGACACTCTGGGCTCACCTCAGTGTCCCTGGGCAGGCTTGAGCTCTGCAGTCTCCCAGACCACCACACTCCGCGCCTGGAGCTGGCAGTGCTTCTGGGGGATGCTCCAAGTAGCAGAGACTCCCCAGTGAAACTGCTTACTCTTTGACAGCTGCAGTCAAAGGCCAGGCCACCTTGACCATCTGGCCAAAGGTCACACAGGAGCCATCTTTTCCTTGTCACCCACAGCACAGTCTGCCAAGGAAACCAAGGTCTTGATCGCTCTGGGTGATGTAGGCAAGTGCTTTCCAAACTCTTGTCCACGTTACTGCAAACTCCTTGGGGACCAGCCTACCACTTGGTTCTTCTTAGGGGAAGATCTGACACAATGGGACCCTCATCTACTTCAGCACCACACAAGCATATACTAGGCGGCTGGAGAAGTGGAGAACTGCCTGTTTCGGAAAGTGGCTAATTAACAGAGAAACACCAACCTAGGGTACGGGAGGGCATTAGTGAGGCCAGCTGAGTCACTGAAACTGGCCTAATACTAAACACTTTTCTTAATGATCTGGAAATAAAGACATGAAAAGCTGGAGCTTTGTTGTTAAGGTGGGACCATTTCAGTGAAACAGAATGGACTAGAGTTAAAAAAGATGCCAAGGAAAAATGTAATTATTGTAGAAAAGAGTTCCAGGCATCTCCAGAGACCTTGGAAATCTTCACCTTTTTCCACAGACTGCAGGAAGGCAGGCAAGCAGAGCAATAGAAAAGGCAATAGGAAAGCAGGGACTTTACTGAAGACTATACAGTCAGAGCAAACAAGCTCAGCCTAAGCCCCAAGGATGCTCCTCTGGCAAAAAAAAATGCAAATGCCATGGCTCAAGGTGCAACCAGGATTTGTGAGATAGGAGAGAGATGATTTTCCCCATGTCAGTAAAAGTCACATTCTGGGTCACTGCTATCAATTTGGGTGTCTTTCAGACAATGATGCTGGGTATTTGGAAAGCAGAAAGGAACTGCTGATATGATTTAAGGGCAGGAGAAAACATTGTCCAGCATAGGTCTTGAGAAATGACACTAGAAATAGAAATCCACAGGCTGCAGCCCAGAACATTTCATCAGCAGACATTCTCCTGTAGCAAGGCATCTCAAGAGCTCCGCATACTCAGCTTCTCAAAGAGAAGATTTAGTGGTGATTTTATTTTGGTGCCTAAGTATCTTCACATGGAGGATATATCAGTCACTAACAGATTCTTTTAATCTAGAATGGAAAAACAGTAACACAAACCAATAGCTGACAAATCAAAGACATACAAATTCCAGTTAGAAATGTAGCCATGCTTTTTTTCTTTTTTTATCAATGCCTGTTGTTAGATGTTGAACCAAATGACCTAAAAAATTGGAGGATGTTTCCATCTCTTGAAGTACTCAGATCACAGCTGAAGCCCACCCTGGAAGAGACAGTTTTTGCTAACGCACATTACTAAACTCTGTCCAGGAGTAACGTTGCAAAATGAAGTGGCTTGTGATGCACAAGAAATCATACCCGATGACTCCCTTGCAGGTTCGGCAGTGTAATACCACTGTGCAGTAATACCAGTGAGCTAAAGGCAACTGCTTTTTTCAGTGTTTGGCATGCAAAGGCAGGCAGTTGAGCACCCCCACGCTGCCTAAAATGTGGGGTGAAATTTCCACAGAAGGATAACTATCCCAATAAGTACCCCAATGCTATCATAATGCTCCTCTCCTAAACCTTCTGTAAAGCCAGTTTTGCACTACAGTAGACTGACTTTGAGAAACAAATAATTGCTTCTCCAGCCTATGGTCTGTGGTCTGGTTTTGAATCAATCAGTGCAGCACACAGGTGGTGGAGGGAAGTGTTCTAGCCCACGGCAGGAGGACTCGGCAAGCACAGCCAAAATAAGCTTTTATGTCCCAGCTGACATCTGTGGGAATGGACAGGTCTTTCACTGTCTGGGACAACAGGATTTATATGAAGGGATCCCTAAACACTTCAGTATTCATTATTTTTAAAAGAGGATGGATTTTGCAAGCGGGAGGGCATGTGTTTTCATACCTTGAGAACATTACTCCTTTACATGACACCAATGTTTTAACGACTCGTTTATTTTCTCGTCTAGTTGAACAGAAAAAAAGAGAAGGGAGCATTTCTTTACCAGCAAATTCTTATTACTTTTCTAGGGACTCAGAGAAGAATAACATTTATTATTTATGCTGATTTTGTAAGATACTCCATGCCTGGTTTTATTTGAGGTGTTTTGTGTTTTTTTTTCTAAACAGTGGTTCATGGGCATCTAATCTTCAGCTAAATATGTAATGGTCTTACAGAACTGCTGTGTGACATGGTCCAGACCTTAAGCCTTACATAACTCAGTCTGCATTGCCGATTGAATATATATAGTTGCAGTTTATTTTGTAGATGCAAATTAGGAATATAATGGAAACATTTCAAATTATGAGGCTGAAACGCTATTTTTACAGATGGCTTTTTCTGCCAGCGGGCAATTTGTTCTCCTCATATAAACATTAGGAAAGTTTAGGCATCTGCTCCTAATTAGCTCCCTTGCACAAGTTACTGATGCACATAACTCACACTTCCCCTTGCTCATTGCTGAGCGCGAAGATGATTAGCTTGTTTGCACACTGTTCCTTGGAATTAGACAAAGCTGAAGACCTGGAATCACAGCTGTTCTCTCTCTGCACCAGAAATCAAACCCAATTTTATTGGAATGATGAAAATCGCCAAGATCAGATGACCCTGGGAAGCTAACACAAGTTTATTGGGCCCCAGTTGACCCTAATGTAACCACGTGAATTTGGGGGAAATCTGGCCAGTATTTGATTAATTTGTTTACAGAACATGTTGTTTGAATGATTTTTCTCTACTAAAGTAGGTCTTCTTACTCAGAAAATTGTTTGTGCAGTTTGTCCCTCAGGCATTGTGCCTTCCTAACCAGAGCTGGGACCAAGCCATGGTACATCTTTCAGAGTACATTCAGCCCTAACCCTGCTCTGCCATCTAACACCTCAGCTTTGGGTTCAGAGCCAATTGGGTTTGGGTTCTAGCCATGGTACAAAACTCTGTCACACTCAACTGGTGTGGAGAATCATCAGAGCCATCCAGCGACTCCTTCTTAACAGTTGATTAGAGCACTGTTTGGTTTAAACCTTCCCAGAAACCCTCACTCAAATTTGTCTTTAATGTCTTTAATGATGTCATCAAAGCTTTATGCATTCCTTGAAAGCTTCCAGAAATGTTAGTTCTGGAAAGAATTTTCCTCAAACATTTTATTCACACAAAAGAGAGAGAAATTATTAGACTGATTTGGAGAGACATAAAACATAGGGTCCCAAACCTCCCTATATTTTTGTATCTGACAGAAATATCTCATATGCCTTGTACCAATATGGATCCACTTAGAAATATAATGAAGCTCAAAAACCCTTCTGTCAATAAGACAATACAGCCACATTCATCCACAGTACATGACTGTATTCATCAGCAACATATTCTAACTTTACTTACTTAAGAGCTAAACCAAAAGGTTTCCTATGCTTTGCATGGTATCTTTTGTTTGTATTGTTCATAAAGTAGCACAAAGGAGAGCATTAGGAGAAGCCCAATCTCCTTATGACTCTTCAGGTTTTAGTATCAACTAAAGTGGCCACTCTTGTAAAAAAAAAAAAAAAAAAAAAAAAAGTGATTCAAAATTTATAATTCATACAGTCTAATGCCTCAGGAGCAAGAAACTAGATTTTAAAGCACATGGAGCTTTTAATTATAACTATCTCAGGGACCATTTCTTTGCAGTAATCAAAACCCTTTACAAAAAGTGTTTCATCATTAACCCTATTTTTAAAATGGGTAATAGACCCCAAGAATGGAAGAGTGGAAGATACTTCCCCATTATCAACCAGCATACTGTTATTGAATACTAGTTGTTCAGAGTCTGCTTCAGTTCTCTTTTCACAGAAAATACTGCTCTCTTTCCAAGAATGCATAATCACCCACATGCTTAAGTTTTTTTCCAAAGAAGAATGTTTTCTTAATCTTACCCAAATACTTGAATGCAGATAAAACTAGGTATGCTGCAAAAACAAAAGCACCAGAATCAGTGAAACCAGTTCTGTTCAGATTTGTGTCTCATGGATGAGTGGCGTTGATATCTAAAATTTCATTGCAACTGAGACATCTGTAAGGGTTTTTCCCCATATGGATTCTCTCATTTCTAATAATGTGCACTCTTGTTCTGCCCTTTTCCCTACTGTCAGGTCCTCCCAAGATCATTTTCTTCCACCTGGCCATCTGCTTTTAGAAGCTTACTTATCTTAGACATCTTTACTCCTCTGACAAATCTGGTGGAAGTCAGCCAATGAATTCAAAAGGTGTCAGGGACACACACAGACATACACACGTACACACAGTCCTCTTTTTTGCAAGAAATCAGGGCTCATTTCCCTAGACTCAACTGAAAAATCTAAAAAAACCCATAAAAATAAATTTGCATTCTACAATTATTAAATCACTGTAATAATTAACTGCAAATTGGAGTGACTGGTATTTCAATTTAAAAGACTCAAACATCCTCTAAGAATTTACTAGCATCTAGTCATGTGTTCATTAACACACCTGCTTAATACTGATGTGAATTCCACTAACATCACAGTAGTCAAACATAACACATGAACACAAAATCAGCCCTATTTGCTTTAATTAGTAGAGATAGTAGGACAGTGACAGCAGTGTGTAGACATCTACTAAATATTTGGAATAGGAGAGAAAATGTACTATTCTTGTTCCTCGATAGACCAGGGAAAAGACCACCAAGTTTGTTTTTCAAGGATCCAAATAGTCTTGTGCTATTTATTTTCTCAGCAATGAGCTTCACCCTTGGTGTGCGGTCAAGACTGCCTGGTGTGGAGTTATGAAAAGTAGAAGTGGTTCTGATAGAAACGTGGTTCTACAGCAGCTCTTTAAATGTTCTTTGATTTTGAAATCCAAGGGGCCACGCTGCAAACACCCTCACAAAGGGCCAGAATTTCAAAGTTCATATTCATCTCTGTGCTATGTGGCAAATAAAAGTGTTGGGATGTGATCTGGTCTGCATCTATTAGAGATTAGTGGAAGTTTCTGTTACAAGAGTGTAATTTAAAAATACCAATTAAGTGAGCACAAAATACTTTGTATGAAATACTTTCAGTTTAAAGATTTTTTCCCTAACATGCATTCTTGATGCAACTGGAACCAGAGATTTCAACAACTGCTCAGCAAAACTAATTCTCTTACTAATTTCACAACAAAGTTTTTAGCAAAAATAAAAGAAGCTGTCGATTTTGGTGAACAGAAACAGTGTTAGCACTTCTCCAGATTACTGGAAATATCTCTAAATTTGGGGTTTGGTTTTATTCAGACTGAATCAACTTTAAAAATACATAAACATTTTGGCAAACTGGAAACCCAGTTTTTGTTCAGCTCTAGTGCCTGTTTCCACCATCAGCTGGCCAACCCTTGTCTTAAAAGTGTCATCAGAGGCAACATCAGTATACCTATTTACCTCTTTCTGAGAAAATAAAACATTTCCTGCAGCAAGCTGCTATTCCACAGCTAAGAAATCCTCCCCCTGCTTACTTGGTCTTCAAGCAGTGCTTACTCAGGCAGAGGTCCCATTGACTTCGTTGGGTGACTGGTACACAAGTAGGAACTTCAAGATTTGGCCAACATATGTTTTGTAAGTAACCGCTAAGGGAAAAGCAATTTGATCTCATTTCAAAGCCTGGCAGAACACAATATAGCATAATCACTAAAAAATCTAAGACAGAATTTCATCAAGCAAAAACAAACACTGTTCAGAAACTCAGCAGGAGACAGCCAGTCCTGAGCCTACAGTAATTGCAACAGTGAGAATAGGAGTAAATTCCCTGAAGATGGTCCATACAGTAGCAAACCATCTGTCTAAACACTTGCAGAAAAGGCTCATGTTTGAAAACCCTGGATCCTGCCAAGGCCTTTGCCATTGGCTTTGGAAGTATAATGACATGAGATATTCACAGATGTTCTTTCCAAATGTCCCCCACTCCCTGTAAGCAGATGGATCTTGGAGGCTGCAAAATGAACTACCAGGAAAGACAACAAAACCTTTTCCCACCTCTTGTTGCCTTTCTCTACAGTAGGGAGTGAGGCTTCACAAATCAATTAGCATTTTTCTGCTAGCGGTCAATGGTAAGGAAAATGTTTCTTTCAAAGACTGACCATTGCTGAAACTGATCCCCACATAGAATTTCATCAAGACACCCTTACATATGGCCCTGGACCACCAACCCCATCCTGCAGAACAAACATCTGTGACTCAGCAACTCCAGAGAATATTTTCTAATGTACCTTGGGAAAATGATGACAGCTGTTGAGACCTAGCAAACACAGAGCCCTGGGTTTTTGCAGAACGAGTACAATTTGTCGCTAATATATCTGAAAACTCCAGCCCACAGCAGGGTCTTTAGTGAATGACACAAGTTTGTAAAGCAGAAAATAATTCATATCACAGTATAAAAACAATGACATTTGAAGTTAAGGGTCAGCTGCCAATTCTTGTGAGCTCTATTTTTCAGGGCTTTAGAACTTGAGTAACCACACGCAACATCAAGTTGACAGTCTCAATGATTTTTCAAACACTGGATTAACTTTCTTAAGCTGATTCCAACACTTACAGTAAGCTTTAGTGGGAATTTTAGGAGTTGTGAAAAGAAAGCCCCCTGAGAGGCATACAAACTGGACTCTGCTTTTCCCTGTACTCAGCACAGTGTTCAGCACCAGAGGAGGCTTCCTCTGCTGCTGCACCACTGGGCGTGAATCAAAGAAAAAGTCAAGAGCAGGTTCATCTCTACAGTGTCCTGCAGGTGGCCCTCACAAGCAGATAGATGGAAGACTGACACTATGGGAATCTCATGCTGCGGAAAATCTAAAAAGGATATTTCACTTGCAGTCAGCTTTCTTCTCAGCATCCAGCTGAACTCCTTGTGTTGGGTTTTCAAGCTGCACCTGCACAGGCTTTCCTTGGTGGCTGGACTACATCACCCATGCTGCGCTGTGCCCTATCCCTGTAGCTCAGCTGCCACGGGATGCTAATTTTTGAGCTGCTCCACTCAACATTTTGCTCCATCAACAAAGCAAAGCTGTTGACAAATGTGGAGGCCTTGGCTCAGGAAGAAATTCCAAACAGATTTTTGCAGTTCATCTCGGGCATGCAAGGAAGGGAAGGAAGGGCTCTGCTGCTGGGCTACCTCCTGTTCTCATCTGGCTACTGTCTGGCTAAACCAGCTCTGAAAGACTCACCTCAAACTCTACTTGCTGCACTATAGTTGTTTGGTTTGGGGCTAGCCATATGGCACCTATATGTCAGTAATTGGTGGAGACAAACGTTCCAAGCATCAGCATCTGTGTTTCATAAAGGAACATGAGGATCTGATAGAGCCAGCCTGTGGGACCTCCCAGAGAATTGACGAGAACCATCTCAGCTCCCCATGGGCTTCTAGGTAACTGCAGCACAGCATTGCCCCACCTTGACAACAGGGAGCTGTCATAGCTGCTTTATGACCCTTCTCACCAGCTCCCAGTTTTTATCGATTGTTTCTTCAAAATACTGCTTTGAGGCAAGGAAGTCTTATGTCCCTATTCACACACCAGGACAGCAAGGCCCACTTCAAATGGAGAGAAAGCACCAGGAGCCCAAAAGCTGCATCCACACATCTGTCACTCAATTGCCTGAGCCGTCCCAGACTGAGACCCTCTAGAAAGAGGCACCAGCCACATCAGTGCATCTGCCATATAGTGGCCATAGGAAGGCTGCAAGGTATCTGGGAAATGGTGGAAACCTCGGCAAAAACACCGCTTCTAAAAGCTGAGCTGGAGCTTCTTCCCAGCTTTACTCGGGAGCTCACTTAAACCTGCTCCCAGATCATTTGGATACTAGGCAATTTTGGGTTCAAATTCATGCTCAAGTTTATGCCTAAAATCTAATCCAGAGAATCATTCCATCATGTTGTCTTGGAAGGTGTGTAGCAGAGCAGGTATCCAGACACAGGCTTCCCTCCTGTAACTGGTCCTTCTCCCTGTAGCTTGCTTCAGGACTAGGGGTCTCTTCCCCCACTATTCATTTTTACAGACACACACACCCCAAAAAAAAAAAAAAAAAAAAAAAAAAAAAAAAAAAAAAAAGAGCATGAGGGGACGGAGGAGGAAAAATAGGAAACAAAAGCAGAAAAAGCAAGGAAAATTATAAGCAAATTACATTTTTTTCTAGATGATGTTAACTAAAGAATTTTTAAAGATCAAAAACCAGAAAAATTTGAAAAAATAACGCCAGTACCCTAATATTTTTATTACAGCAACCTTTGGGTTAAAAAAAACCAAAAAAGTGAGAAAGAAAACTGTGACCAGCTCCCACCAAGAGCCTTTAAAAATTTCTCATGACAAGGATTGCAGCACATTTATGAGGTGGCCATTCCACATGCAATCAAGCCAACTGGCTCTTTGTGTTCCTAATAATAAAAAAGAGGTGCCGCTACACTAGTGTAATATTCCTGATGAGAGTGGTGAGATAAGTTTGCTTTCAGTCAGATCCTTCTCAAATAAATTTTATAAGCTATGCTTGCCCCTTTTACACCAAGTTGCATGATCTGCTTTACATCTGCATTGGAAAACACGGTTATAAAAAGTCTTGGTTTTACCTTTACCCTTGTTTTTATTTAACATAACAGCAAAATCAGTAGCATGGAAAATAAGGACCCAGGTTACATGCCAGGAGCCTTGGAACATAAAACCTTGCTGTGGGCCGATAATATCTCACTGATTCTTACCAGTCTCCAAGACCCTGTCCACGACCCTTCTGCAAAATAAACTTTATGAAATCAAAACTTGCACCCTTCTCAGAAGTCCAGTCCCTTCCTGTGGCGAACATTGCTTTTGCGATAACCAAAGGAATTCTATATTTAGGGACAGCACTTGTTCTTGACCTTCAGAGGATTGTTTCCATTGACACATGCTGAAAGAAAAGGGATAAAAATCCCCTTTGGGGTTTCAGTTCAGATCCTACAGATCTAATATGAAAATTAAACTGCCCCAAGCTGCTAGTGTTATAATACCGCCTGCTAAGTATAAAGCAGAAAGGGAAAAGTCCAGAAGACAATACTTCATTACATGGAAATTCTTTGAATCCCAAAGCCATATGGGACATTAAAAGCTTTCCCTAAATCCCTCTCAGATCAATGGAATTCGATTGTTGTACAAAACTCATATTTGGAAGAAGAAAATTCTGATTTTCTGCATTTCTGGGAACTAGGAGGTTCATCTGTAATTAGAAAAAAATCTTTTGTTTTAGAGCAGGAGACAAAATCTCTTTTAATCAGCAGCTTTCTCAGTGAATTAAGCTGTGTGCCCTCCTCCAGTTCAGCAGGATCAATGCTTCCCAGTCATAAAAGATCACTTAAGACTTTCTGCAAATCCTGCATTTTATGAGCAAAGTTTCACAAATAGCTCTGGTTTTTGAACATTCCCGCAATAGTACAGTATGGATGGCTGTCTTGAAAGTCTTGTGCTTTCTCTCTTCTGGAGTACAGTAGCTGCAGTGACCCCATCAAAATATTTGTAACTTACACAACTCACAAGGTGTAAGGCACAAACACCTTGATGGACATACACAGGACATAGTTCATACAACAATGAATTTCCCTAGGTTGTTAGGCAATCCATTATGACAAAATAACAAAACTAGACAGAGGATGGCTTTGGTCCTGGAAAAATTACAGGCAGAAAAAGAGAAATGTACTACTACCACCAGTTCAAGAGCCTGTTCTGCTGGATTGGGAAAAGGGTGTGATCCCAAGCTTCCAGATCAACAGCTGTTCCAGAAAGTACATGACTCTGCTTTAGGGCTTTCTTGAAAGCAAAATTTGAAAAATTTTGATTTTGCCCCACACCATCCTCAAAGGCTGGTGTTTTTTTTCACATTACAAAAACTTTTCATAGGACACAAAAACTGCTTGTTTTCCACCCAGACAACAGAAGCCAGGATTTGGTGAAATACCATAGTAACATACTAATTTCCCTGGCAATGTGAGTGACCCACTCTGTATCACAAAAGACATTACAATGGCATGACACTTTAATGAAACTTTCAGAGCACCTCACTAGTAGTTCAGGGGAGGGCTTGTTGCAAGTTTTGCTTCAATTTAGCTGTAACAGCTCACTCAGAGGAATAGCATGCTGTGCTTGTTGGCCTCCTTCCATTCAAGGTTATGAATCAGAGCTGTGTTAACGAACTCAGAGAAATCTCCTTCATGCTGAGCGCAGCAGAAGACCAACCAACATTTAATTGTCCTTGCTATTACTCTCATCTGCTAGGCTCAAGGTAGAGGCTTAAAGCCCTGGGTGGCATGGCTATTCCCACAACACATTCCCCGTTGCACAGAACCCATGTCCAGCACGAAGGCAGAATGGAGCATGACCAAGGAGTGTGAAGCAAGATCTCTGCTTGCCAACACCTTGACTTTTCAATGTGCCGCAGAGAGATGTTATTCATCCATTCTATTGCACCCTGTGGGTTTGCATACACCTACCACCATTGTACCATCTGGTAACGATTTTCTGCAAGCAGCAACATCATATGTTCTTGCCGGGAGTTCGTACGAACTACATGGCTCCAGCTGCTCCCCATTCAGGAAATACCTTCTCTTTGGTAAGACCAGTGGGCCAAACCTTGATGTCAACATTTAGCTTTTTTTCGTTGTGCAGATTTGTGACTAGCCATGGTAAGCATCTGCCCCAGTCAAGATGAACTAAAATACAATCACCAGACCCTCTCAAGTTGCACAATAAAGGGCTCTTATTTTATGTCAAACTTCTTTCTAGTAGCTTTTCCTCAAATATGAAAGGATGAGATACAAATAGCTACACGGGTGAAATATTCCCAGTGCAGAACCAGGCATTTCAGGAGACTGCATAACCACACTGCAGTTTTTGTGGTCCTTTCCCAGCATGGGGTATCAGGCTCAGTTTCCCTCAGGCTGAGCTGGAAGAGAGGTGGAAGTACTGTAGCTGTCCAAAGCTTTCGTTCTGCTCTGATCACCTCTGATACAAAAGCAGCATTGACATTGCAATAGTACAGATGGCAATACAGCAAGTGAGGCTGAGGAGAGACAGACATGCAAAACCCGTGCCATGGGGGCAGAGGGCAATCATAAGGAGCGGTGAGCAGAATGATGCATGTTCAGGCAACTAAAGGTAATTAACCCTTGGCCAGTCTAACCAAAGGACTTGGTGGGCCTTCCGTCTCTTGAAGACTTTGAATCAACTTACAATATCTCTGTTTTGAAAAAAATGTACTTTGACTCTGCCGCAACTCAGACCTCATAGATGAATCACAGTGTATCCCACATGTATGCTACGCAGAGTCCACCCAGACAACCATAAAAATCCCTATGGCCTTAAACACAGTGAATCAGGCCTTGTTTAACCTACACCTGTGTTATTTCCAGGGCCAAAGCCAAACCGCTTGCACAGTTCCAATACATTGGAATGGAGTTGTGCCTGCTTACATCATGGGCCTGCATCCTATCTCCGCAGAATATCTGCTGGTTTTTTAACTTTTTCAAAACTTCTGAAAAACTTTCAGGCACCGTGAAGCTTCACTTCTTCCAGCTGAACCAGTGATTAAAGAGTCCTGGCCAGAATCTCTCCATTAAACACCCAGCTTTCTCGATTGTGCTGACCCATTTACACCCAAGAGTTTATTTTAACACAGGACTTTTTTTCCTCCTTCTCCAATTTCTTCTTTTTTTTTTTTTAACAGAATTTAAAAGAAATGCAAGAAAGCCTTTGCTGATATTTGGTTACTCACCACATGCTGAGTTGAGTTTCCTGTTTAAAGAAGAGAGGGACTGTGTATGTACGTGTGTGTGCTGGGGCCTTTTTATGGGTATCCTGGCCTGATAAACCCTTAGAAGAGCCAATACCCAGGCATGAGATTTTTTCTGAGATATCTTGACCCAACTAGCACCAAACACAGTTTGTGCACTGCAAACAGTGTTGGGCAGTGGTCCCAACAAATGCAAAACAATATTTTTTAATTCATCTGGGGGATTTCCTGAAGCAAACCTTGGCATGAAAAAGCAAACTGCAGTACAACAAAAATGGCGATGTTTGTCTTTGAGGAGGATTTAGCCGGCGATAGATGGCTTTAGTGGAGTGCAAGTTCTTCCCAAAGTTTGTCCCTGAAGCGGGGGTGCATAAGGTGCAATGAGAGAGCTACAGAGCATGAGAGAGGCAATTAATAGCAGATGGGGTAATAAAGAACTGCTTTCAACAGGCCTCCGAGACTGCATGGAAAGAAGTAGGAAAGAAGGGCTGCAGAGAAAGCTATCCGGATCCTTGGAAGAGCTGCAGGACAAGGGGCAGGGGAGAGTGGCATACATTGAAAAACTAGTTTTCCCAATATACAATGCATACAATATATACATAACCCTGAAAAAGAGGGTCACATGTGGAAGGGAAGGAAAATACTGGATTTTAGAGTCAATGGCGACAATACTGAAAAAAATTCTTTCGGATCTGAAGGGTCACTATCCCTCACAATCCAATTACAGGTATTGCGAAATCTGGTGATTTTTTAAAAGTCCAGCTTGTGAAATCCCAGGATTTATGTGTGAACCTCATCCAGCATTCTCCCTCTGCTTCATGAAGACTTCTCGCCCCCATGCTTAGAAATGTAACTCAGGTTACCTAAAGGCTCAGAAATCAGGAACAGAACACTCACGTCTCCGCTGTTGTGAAACTCATCTTAAGCCAAGCTCACGACTTTGCAGGATTCATTATTTAGTAGGAGTGGAAAATGGGAAGCTGAACTTTGCTCCCTTTTGACAGTCAGGGACTTGCATATCACTTTGACAAAACAAAACAAGCCTGAAAACAATATGATTAGGTAAAGCCTTTTCTATTAATGTCCTAGCAAGAAATCCTCTACAGCAGAAACAATGTACTAATCTCTGATCTGCCTCTAACTCCATAATATCACTCCAGGCACTATATTAAGCCTTATTGTTCCCTTCAGTAGAAGGCAGTTCTGAAACTGCATTTCTGGGGACAGCTTCACACAATTAGAGACGGAATAGCTATAAGCATGACTCCTACAACTGGAGAGGAATGTGGGTTGAGTATGGCCCTTTCTAAAAGATAGAAGACATGAGGACAAAGGTCAAGTACTTTGAACCAAAGGCTGGGAAATAAAACCAGCTTCTTGCTACTGCAGGCAATGATATGGTCATGTATGTTCTGTAGTTCTGCTAAGCTCTCTTGTAAATGAACACAGGGTGCACGTGGCAACTTGCATGCCATTTTCTTATGAGATTCCCATTCGCTTAATTTCTGTTACGATTGTAATTGTAGTCTAGAAAGAGGGTTAGAAAATAGACCTTAAAGAGTCCTTCCATATTTTTAAATGTGTGTTTGTTGTAGAACAGTAGAAGGAGCAATATGAATACAAAAAGAGGGGTTAGCACTTTCACTTCCAGAGCCTTGCTCTGGCTTTCACAGCTGCCCACAGTCAGGCATACAGCCATCCAATGCAGCACTCCAGTGATACGTATGTCTCTCTTGGTGCCTTAGTTTCTCCAGAAATAATTGTACCTCCATGGCAGAGAGAGCATTGAATGCGGCTACTGCTCACAACCAGCCATGTACCTGCGAGGTGTGGTTTAGTAAGTGATATTTACTAGTCATAGAAAGGGCTGTATTTAAAAATACAAACCTATTTTCAGATATACACAGGACTATTGTCATTTGATCCGGACTCCTCTGGAGTCACCACATATATTCCATGTTGATGCAAATATAAACAGGATTTGGTCAAAGACCTTTTCCCGCAAGACATCAATCCTTTCCTGGTGCCAACTGCCAGGTATATCTATTCTGCAGGCTGCTCTAATCACAGCACTACTGGATTTTGCACATGTATTTTCAAAGAGAAAAAAGAAAAAGAAAAAAAAAGAAAGAATATGTCCTCTCCACTCTTTCAAGGTGCATTTGCCTTGGAGGCAGCACACCGGTACAAAGCAAAAGGCTCACAGGTTTAACGCTCATCGCTTTCCTAGTAACAAATTCTAGTTTGGACCCCATTTGGAGGCATTAGACACCGGATAAGGAGTTTCGGCAGGTAACGTGAGATTATGCTTATTTCCTCGGGTATCAGGAGGTAAGTCTTTGGTTTGTTCCACGGAAGTGACCAGAAAGGTGGTAAAGAGCCTCAAAACTTACTGGAATTAACTAGAACTGGGGATCATTGCAAAGCATCCTAAGTTCTTCATTTCCAATGCAAATTGGTCCAGTGCTGCCCCTTCAGCTGAAGGGATTTCCTACTCCTAATCAAAAGACAAAAATCCAGAGCTAAACCAAAGCAAAAAGCTGCCAAAGTCTCAGCCAATCCTGCATCTGCCTTTTTTCTGTAGGTTCATCCAAATCTCCCACAGAGTAATTGAAATATTACTATATAATGAAGCTTATAAAACTTTAATACAGGATTTATACTTTTTCATGTCTATTATTTCCAAAGCTTGCCTCCAAACCTTGTCAATAGGCGTTCCCAAGGTTATGGGTAAGGATCTCAGCTGCATCTGATTTGACTACATCCTAATGAAAACGGTGAGTCGATCAAGTATCGGATATATCTGAGCATTCTCCCAAAATTACATCTGACATTTACAAGGAAATAATACTGTAAATTCAGCCTTAGGATCTAGTAGTTGCTTGTAAAGCAAGAATTGGCATTGGCAGGCTCATGTTGATCTAGAAATTTCAGGGAATATAAGAATTCCTTCAGCAGAAAAAAATCTGTGTCTGCATTGGCAGTAAATTTTAAGCGTCCAATGTCAATCAGAAATGAAATGCAGTGTAGTTCAATCCCACCCCTGGAGAAGTGGCCAAAAAGGAAAGCTTTTGCAAGTTGAAGAGTAGATACTAACCCATCCTCCTTTATTCCATAACACAACGCAGCTCACATATGGTTCTGCTCAGTGTTTATCAGACAACACAGAACCCTTCCAACCCTTCCATGAGCGGGAAAGAAAGTCCTAAGGACAGACCAGGGCAGTAGAAGGGAGATCCGTGACAAGCTGCATTGCCCCAAGGCAACTCTGGGAAGTAGAGGGCTGAACACCGTCTCTTTCCTGAGACAGCTGTTGGGCAGGAAGGATTGGGGTTTTTTTTCATTGTTTCATAATGCAAAGCTATTTCATTAAAACTGGTTTTTTTCTCCCTAGTAAAGAGTTATTTCTTGTGAAGTTTCCAGCTTGAAGTTTCTTCCTGCTCCAAATTGCTCAAACTTCTACTTTTCAAAGTAGCTTTTAATTTCCAAATTTAAGCTAATTGTAGTGGCTGGAAACCCCTTCTAAATATTCAGACCTAAAACAAAACATTTGAATATTATCTAAACAAAGTGCTGCACTTGACCCCAACCTTACTGCTCTTTTCCAGACTTTCAGTTCACCAATATGTTTCAGATTCTGGCTTTCCGGCCTCTGTCAGGACAAAAAGTTTTTTCAAGTACTTTGAGAAATCATCACAAATTGAGAAAATAATTTCTAGCCTAGATCTAGTGCCATTCCCTGCCCTGTTCCCTCTATAAGTCTCAGTTTTGCTCTAGTATCAAGGATGTTAAAAAAGAAGAGCTTTGGCTTTCAAAAGCGTGCAAAGAACTGTAGCTGCAGTGGGATAAAGAAGAAGGAACAAGAAAGGACAGAGTGCCAGACAGATAGCACCTCCTGTGAACTTCACTTCTGCCCATTTCAGTTTTTTCTCCACCCTCAGTAAATCTCTGCTGGATGCAATATAAGACATCTCCCAGGGCACCGTTGCTCCAGCCCATATGAGGTCCCAGTGGCAGTTCCCTTTGTGTTCTGCACTTGATCCCATGTGGTTCAGCCATGAAGTTCAGATCTCAGTTAGGGTCAGCCTCACCCACAGACTCATTACTTGCTCCGGGTCAGATCCATAACTTTAGTGCCAGTTTTTACTCAACCAAAACTCTCGACTGACTCCCAGAAGACCTGACTGCCAAGTAGGTCCCTGCCATCACTCATAGCTCTTGCAAAACATCCATGACCTTAGAAAAAGTACTGAGTGCCCTTTATGGATTTAGAGAAAACCTTCTTCAGAAGAGTTTTCATTCACATCACCCTCGCCTCTCCAGCTGCAGCAGGACACCACTGCCAGCCTCTCCATCTATCACAGGCCTGAGTGGGAGCAGGAGATGATCACATAGTCACAAAAATCTGAAATACTTCTCAGGTCAGGTTAGTGCTGCCTCTGCTCCCCTCTCATTTTGCTGCACTGGCCATTGTAACAGGCTGGAGAGCAATCTTCCAGATAGAGACATACAAAGCAAGGAAATAACGCTGAGATTGCTGTCCACTCACACCTGTCTGCTGAGGGGACGACTGTCCCTTGAAATCAATCATGGAGCGAGCTGGCAGAGGTGGGGATTCATCTGACCTGGCTGTAGAATAAAGCATATAACATAGGCTGTGTCTTCTCCCTCAGCAGTCAAAAGAGGTACCACAGGAGAGCAGAGACTTCACCTCAAAAACATCACCTCCTTGGCCACACCTAGTGATGTC
Source organism: Chionis minor (assembly GCA_013398295.1). Classification (NCBI taxonomy): domain Eukaryota; kingdom Metazoa; phylum Chordata; class Aves; order Charadriiformes; family Chionidae; genus Chionis; species Chionis minor. The sequence goes on from VZSF01000503.1 coordinate 1,284,407, forward strand.
TGGGAGACCAACAGAGCCAGGGCAACACCCCAACATCACAGTTATAGTGAAGACAAAGGTGATGCTGAAGTGATGCCAAGGGGGCTTGTGGTGCACTGGACCAGGTCCCCTTGGCTCCACTGCTTGCTCCTAGGCATTTCAGGAGAAACCAGCCCAGAAGGGGAAACAAACCCAACCGTAAGCCAAGGGCACCTCTTGGCACAAAACCAGCCAGATGAAGAGACAAGGGTGGGTGGCACTCCCTGAAGGCATGTAAAGCACAGGCACACACTGCAAAGCTGCACAGCCCAGCCCAGAGTGGGGCCACGTGCCTCAGACCTCTGTCAGCAGACCAGAGAGCTCATCTCTGAGCTGTCACAAGAGAATCAATCCACCACATCCCCTCAATAAGCGTCATTTTTGCTTATGAGCTCAGAGCTGGATGTCCCACATGCAATGGGACAAGGTGCAATGTAGCCAGCATGACCTCTGGGAACCATCTTGTGCGAGCAGTTCCTCCAAGGCAGGACGTACTGTTTCAGCAGTTAAGCACAAGGGGGAACCGGCTGTTTGTTCCGGCGTCTCACGCACCTCATTAAGCCAAAAAAGCAACAGACACTGGAAGTGGCCTTTGCAGCTCCCTGGTGCCCCCATTTCTCATCCTCCCTGGTGCCTCCACTTCTCACCCTGATCTTTGTAATGACTGGAGCTGTGTCTTAGGCAGCCTGAATCTAAGCAGACTGATTTTCACCCCAGGCATCTTAACACTACAGCAGATCTCAAGGCAGCGAGTGACTGCGAGTGCTTTGAAGCGCCTGTGTGGGGTTTAGAAGGAAAGAGTTCTATGAGTCCTGGGTGTGGAGAAGCATGTGTTTCTCACAAGTGTGGCCAACCCTACCGTTCCAAAACCATACATGAGATCCCCTGAAGAAGGCAGCTTAAAAATCACTGGATTTATCAGCATAACAGTAATGTTTCTGGGATTATTTTTATTTGCCTTCTGGTTTGGGGGCTTTTTAGATCATATTTATGTGTGGTTTTTTCTGCAACCATAAAACCTAAAAACCATGTTGAGATTTTTATTGTTCCCGTGAATCCAGGAGCTGGAGGTTCACAGAATGTTCATGGGACCTACGGTAAAACTCATGAGCTAAGAACGCGTAGGCTTGCATGAGAGAGGCCGTTGCGCTAAGCAAGTTTAGTCTGTATAACAATATGTGAAGGGAAGCATGGGAGGAGGATGTTGTAAGTTAGTATGATGTGTCTGCGGGGGAGATGATGGGTACATAGGGGATTGTTGTACTTTAGGACCATAAGTTCATCTCTGGTAAGTATGTTTTCTGAAGTGTGCCTGGTATTTTTATTTACTTTTTTTTCCAGAGTGCAGAAGTGCATGAACACAGTTTGCTAGTGATTTGCTGTCTGCATAAGGGATGTGTTAGAGAACACAGAAACCCAGACAGGTATTTGAGGGCACAAGGCTGTGACCAAGCATAGACATGAATGGAGTTGGCCTTTGGGTTAATCCAGATGCAGAGTAGACTTTTCTCCCAGCGCAAACCCACTATAGAGCTGCATGGCCTCCCTGAATCCAAATCACAGAGAGGGTTCAATCTAGTTGAATCACGTAGTGCTGGCTGCTGGTGAATGAACTCTAAAGCTAGAAGGTAAAATACCAGAATCGGCTATTTTTGGCTGTTGTGCACCCTTTCAGTCCTCAGTGCTGGCAAACACATGGCTTCCTCTAGCGCTCCCACCTGCTAACAGGGACCCTGTGACGCAAATTCAGCCTCACACTGCCTGACTCCGAGATCTGCCGATACCTGAGCCACCCTTGTCCCCCAGGCCCTCTTTATTCCCGGAGCTCGCACGTGCTGTGTACCACACAGGCACACCCCTCACAATAGCACCGCGGTTATCTGCAGGGGCAAATCCTGTCACAGCCTCGCGGAGCTCCCGGAGCCACTGCAGCCGGAGCCAGCATTGTGCTGCTGCACAAGGCAGGGGCAGGCAGCCAAGACCACCGTGCCAGGCTTCCCCGGGAGCCCCCGAGACACGACACTACAGCGGCCGCGCTGGAGCACGGGCTGCTCTGCGTCCCTGCTGCCCTGCAGAGCCCCACGGGCACCGGCAACGTTGTCACAAATGGAAGCATTCAGCACTCACAACTTATTGTAATCCTCTAAAGACCACTCCATCTTTCAAGTGAGACCGCCTGTTCAAGCCCCAGAGCCAGGTATCTGGTTACCCTTATCTCAGGGACATAACGACCATGCTATTATCAACCATTAAATTGTCCAATCATTTTTTAATACGCTGCCAACACAATTGACCTGGTGACCTCCCCCTGCGGCAAATACCACAGGCAAAAACCTCCAGGAGACCCCTAAGAAACCCAGCACTCAGTAAACTGTGCCACTCCAGTTTTCTGAGCTGGCTTTGCTCAGTTGTATCAGGGTTTGTCTCTTTGGAAAACCCGTTCTCAGAAATGCCTGGCTCGTCTTCCTATCGAGTTATAGTACTTGGTCGTTTATCATTTGTCTTCTCACAGTTTTCTGCCTGAGGGCCAGCAGCTCACTTGGAAGTTAAGTCCTTATTGTTTTTCAATACCTATTGCTTTACTTGGTGAACTCAGGTTTCTCAATTAGCTATCTGGGGGATTTTCACACAGAAGTGATCACCAGGAACACAAAATACTGCAGACTTTCACATTACCCACCCAAGATTTAATATGCTTTTAGGCACGTAGTAAAAATGACTCTGTTGCTAATTAATCACCTGATTAAGGTTCTGGGCTTGCAGATCTCATTTTTCCTACAGAGCCATGCTTTCTTTCACTGCCTGTCGACATCGCTCTACTTGAACCCTTGCCCGGTATAAGCACAGCGAGGTTCTCTTCACAAGGCATTGCTTTAGTGATCATCCGCGAAACAGGGGCTTCAGGTCCTGCTGATCAGCATGGAGATCTCAGCTTCCACATGACAAACTGATAGCGATTACTTAGAAATATTATAACAAATACAGTAACATAAACATTATAAGAAATAACACTTTTGCATATGCAGAACACTCCCAGAAGCTTCATCAAGACCTTATATGGACCTTGCAGGGCTGAAAGGTGAAAAACAACTGGGTTTTTTTACTATTATTTCTTTTGTCCTAATTTTCACTTCTGACCTTGCGCTGGAGATGATTAAGAAATGTCAAAGAAGAACACGAAATTCTGCTTCGGAGGTGGGCATCTTGGTGATGCAGGCAGAGCTGAGGAACCAGGGCTTTGCAGAGCTGGAGGCAGAGTCATTCTGGTTCACTTTAGCTTAGCCCATCAGGTTCAGAGCTGAATTTGCGCTTCTCAAAATTACAGGGGTGGCCTGTGCCAAAGATAGAGAAGCAGAGCTATATGAAGTAATTTTCCAGTGAGTTACTGTTTCACTGATTCAGTCACGTTACTGGTGAGCGTGGAATGGCTCTCAAGTGATCCCCTTAAACTGACGGGCAGCTGTTTTTCAGCATCAAAAAAATTCAGTTACAGCAAAATTCCAGGCATGACCCTTTCCACATGTATTTTAGCTCCTATATAAATCCTTTTGGCACCATCAGAAGGGAGGAAAAGGCTCTTTGGTCAAACAGTTTAAAGCTTATTGTTTTTTTTTTTAAGTAAATACTTGATAACATCTATTTAACACAAGCTCTATGTGAATACGTGTATAAGGAAAAAAAAAATCTGTGTGTGAGAGATATAAGACTATAACTAAAGCTGGTTTGCAAATTTCCGACTCAAAGTTTCATCAGTAAACACTGCTTCCTTGAACGTTTCATGTGAAGCATCTCACATTTGCTCAAGTTTTGCTGAAGCTGAGACAAAGCTAAGTTACAAGAGATTGACAATGAAAGAGCTCTGCATTGCTAAGCAGCTCACCTCTCAAACTTGTTTTCTGAATTTCCAGTACACAACAGTAAAGAACAAATTGGAAACTGAAAATTAGCGCACCCCAGAAAACTTTCCCAAGAGCCAGAAACACTGATTTTTGGTCACACTTAATGACCTCCTCTTCCGTTATGATTTGAGAAGTTCCCATCCTTGTTCTTGATGCCTTAGAAAGGCAAGATCAGATATTACTGAACAGAGACCAATTACAATAATAAAGTATTGTAATTTCTGCCAGAAAAGTGAAAAAAACAACTGGGGGCAGGGAGCAGGAATAAACAATTTCCCAAGTACTTTCTAATTCTCACCTCTTCAGTATCACTGTACAGAACCAAGACAGACTCTGGTGTATTAAACGGAAATAGCTTCAAGCTCTTTCTTTATTTATATTTCTTATTTTTGACCTCTGACAAAGTGGTCAGCGATCCCAAAGACACCAAAGAAGAAGCTGTAGCCACTTTTTTTTTTTTTTTAAACAGTGACTGGGACTTTAGAGGGGCATGCAATTTAAAGCATACCCCAGGTACCAACTTTCAGAAAGCACAGAGAAGACATGCCTTGGAAATCAGCCTCATTGCAGTATCCCGATTCAGAAACTCAAACACCAAGGCATTCAAAATCACTACCACATGGGCTCTTTGTAGTCCTGGAAGCTGAATCTCTAACTAGGTTGATGAATAAAAACATGGTCAATTTTGCTATTTTTAGAAGCCGTCTTCTAAATAATAACTCAGTTAATCTCCTAACCAGATACTAGAAAACCACCTCCCACTTAACTAATCATCTAAAAAACTGATAAAAAAACAACTTTGCAATAATGTACCTTGATCGCTCTGGGAACTTTCAACACTATTTCATGCAAATCAGCCTCAACGCTATCATTGTCACCCTGCATCATATATGTACATATATATCATGTACATGAACATATATATCCAAATGGTGCTTAAAAGAGACAAAATATGCCAAAAGGCCATTCTGGCATTACAAAAAGTGTTAGAGGTATGTGGAGTACTATGAAAGAGGAGAATTTTTTATTTCTCAACATATCTCAGCATCCATATCGGCACTTCTTAAATACTATTTCAAGCACTGACTATGCCTGTTTGTGTGTGCATATACATGTGCCTTGTTTTCTTTCCTATCTGGGTCATTAACTGGAGTAAGTCAGCTCATGTGCAAAACATCTGGTTTTCGGTAAAGTCCTGCTTTTCCTCGGCTTAACAGCTGCATTGATTGAGGCATGAAGCTGTTGTTGAATTGTTCACAAGCAGTGTGACACAGGCAGAACAGCAACTTAGACTCCTTTCCAACCTTGGTTGCTTTCTTTCTGGTGCCAGCTCAGAAGAATTAGCATCTTGAATGATTGATAGCATGCAATCAGCTGCTGCCAGGATTATTACCATCTCTAATTCAATGAGGGAGGGGTGACCCAGTCTTGTTTATACTATTGAAATCTGGCTGGAGGGCTTTGGCTAGGCTGCAAAGGCTCAGTTCAGTCCATTTGGGGATTTATGTCAGCATTTTGCACGTTCTGGGAAACTTCACTCACCCTGTAGACTGTGCCTCTAGCTCTAGAAGTTAACCTGGGTTATAGAGTATCTATGACAGCCACACCATAATCCGAGGTGGTTTCCATCTCGACTCCGGGTTACGGCTAGTATTGCTGGGGCACCATAGGTGTGCACAGTATGTTTTATGGCCGTGCACAACATGGAATCTAGGGCTCAACTCCTGCGATCAGGTCTGCTGCTAGCTCTCATGACTCTGTTTTGTTTGGGAAGGGTCTGCTGGAGCATCAGCCTCTTGCGGCGGGATCAGGGAGAGCACCAGGCAATACACAGATAACTGTGGGTCAGGATAGAGGGAGGCTGAGATGTGAAATCCTGGAGTGCAAAACACTTCGGTCGCAGTTAGTTTTAGGTATTAACTATGGTGGTTGTTATCAAAAGAAATCTTCACTGAACTCTTTTTTAGTTATACTAATGCCATTCAGCCCAACTAATATCTGGACTTGCCTTGTTTATGCCTGTCTCTGACCATGGATGAAAAAGGAGAGATAAGGAACAAAGATCCTAATTTCAGAACCTCAGTGAAGTGTCTATATTTGGTCTGAATGGACGTGGGATGTAGTACTGAGTAGCCTGGAGAAAGACAAGATTCCTTTGAGAAAAATCAGTACAGCTACAGATGATCCCAGCAGAAACAGAAAGACAGGGAGCAGGCACAAACAGACAGGGCATTCCCAGGAACTGTGAGAATGACAGGCAGAGATCTCCGCACAACAATATTGAATCTTATCAACCACTCAACCAAGCCTGGCCACTGCAATCAAGGGCTTCTTGATACAATGACATTATAACAGAGGGTTTTTTGCTCAGATGAACCAGACTAACTATCAGCCCTGTTTTGGCTGAACTTGAACCATACTGTTCCTCTCAATGTAAATATGAGCTAACTGTCCTGTAATAGCAGTGCCTTTAACCTCTCAGGAAACATGAGGCAACTGCCATCTGGTCATCTGCCTTTCAAAGGGGACACGTGTAGGAGAGGAAGCAGGAAGACCAGGCAACATATTACAATGCTGAAGCCCCAAAGTACTGGTGACCTCAGTGCTATAAGATCTGGTTTTGCCCCACGTGTATTTTGTCATTCTCCCTTGCTCATGGGATTAGCAGCCCCATGCACAACTACTGCTGGGCTGGAGGTCATCCCCCTCTTCATTTGCCATTAATGAAATTGCAAGCAGATATGGCTGTACAAGTCACACTTGCTGCCCTGCTTCGGCAATGTTTACAAAGTTGTTACCTTGCTGGGCTCCAAGTTCAGGGCCAAGCAGAGGAAAAGCCTTTGTGGTTGCATCTACTATTTTACCTCCTTCGATAATGTTATGTCTGCTGGCTGGAAGCTGGATATCAGTGCAGACAGAACCAATTAGCCAAGCCCTTCCACATCTGGCACGCAAATACCTGAGTGCTACCACAGCTAAATGGCATTTGACCCAGGAGCCTGATCTTCCATAGACAGTAACTTTATTAAGAATGGCTCAAGGAAATCCCCCTCTCAAGCTGCACTGTGCAAAGTTGCCCTCTGCTCAGTCACTCTTGACAAATACTGGATTGCCCACTAGGCCTTGGAGCATACACACAAAGCCACTACAATGGATTTTAATGGCACACCCAGTCTTCTCTGCTGTTGCTTATCGCCATCTTTTGTCACAGCATCATGGGCTGTTTGTGTAAAAGGCTTAAATATTCATCTCTCTGGAGGTTCATTCGCACTGTAACATCTCAGACTTGGACTCTACCTTTTTTAATACATTCTGTGGGATTTGCAGTGTATAAACCAACAGAGTGGTTTATGAGAAGTTTCCTCCAGCAGCGTCTGCAGCCAAAGTTTCTTGGAGCAGGGGAGTTTGTGTGGAGGGTGCAAGTTTTGCTTCTTGAAGTGCTTTTGTTATTGTTTGCAGTATGCCTAGCCCAGATTTACATGGCATTTTACATCTGAATGAAGTCTAATGCACAAAATTAAACAAGCCAGTTTCATGGGGGCAAAAACCCTCTATGTAATTTTGATATGATTGACAAATATGACATTAGCAGAAGGCTCATGAGCTGCACATTCAAGTTATAGTAAGAGGGCCCAAATATGCATGACTACTCATACATACTAACCACAACCTCCTTCATAACTGAGACACCTTTCCAGATAATTCGACCATAAAGGGCACATCAAAAAAGGTCTGTTAAGAGATGATCCATTTTAATTACTTCTAAGACTCCACTACTGTAACATATGAAACTCTATAATGTTATTATTCCTAACCTGTCCTGCTGAAATGACACACACAACTAGGACACAGAGAAAGAAAAATGGCACAGTCAAAGCCTCACACTGTTGAGGGTAGAAAATTGACCTTGGAGGCTTGGAGCACAGCTCCAACCTCCTTTGCACTAGACTGGCTGTTGTCTCAAGAAGCTTTACTTCCAGGTGATAAGGACACACACTCTGTGTCTCTGTACACTTGCAGGTGATAAGGATATGCGCTCTGTGTCTACAGCAGACAATGAGTTTATTGTACTATAATAGAGTACAGAAGAGACACTTTGGTAAGAGTCACTTGAGGCTGAATCCTAAAGGATTCAAAATCTGGTGGTAAATCTCTGCTACACAGCCTGAAATGAAACACCATTTGTCGTCTTCTGGATGTTGGTTGTTCTACCAGGCTGCTCCCATCCAACCAGTCACCTGTTTCTAAGGCCATCTTTGTCAACAAGTGTCTTTACAAAAAGTGAATTTCTATTCTAAAATAGAGAAGAGAAGGGGTAGCACTTTCTGAACAATACTGTTTCAGTATTGTTTTCTGCTATAGGTAGACTAGCTTAGAAATAGAGCAGGAAGAAATATTCATCATGAGCTGTCATTGCAGCTGTACTATAGACTCATAAGTCAAGTTCCTCAAAGTTAGTGGACACTTTCAAGTGACACTCCCCTCCCCCAAATCAGAGCTGAGTAAAACTGGATTGGTTTATAGCTCCAGGTCAGAACTATAAGAAATTCTCTCTTTTGACCTCATAACACTTGATTTTGAGCACGCTTAACCCTCAGACCTTGGATATGTGGATCAAAACCAAAGAAACCATTTAGAACAGAAACCCTTTCACCATGAATCTGAACAGCTTTCCTTGGGAACGAAAGGAAAGAAAGCTGTTGTTCATTCAACTTTGAAGTAAGAGCACAAATTGTTTAGAATCAACAGTGTTAGAGGAGCAGAATACTGTGGTGGTTTATTAATCAGCCTGGGATCCAAGACGTGTAACTTGTAATTTCCCACTTGTAAAACTACATAATTTCAACTAGTTCTTCAGTATACAAAAGAGGTTACAAATGTGGTGTTCTGGATACAGAACTTGCCACTGGTGAAGGAGGATTTTAACCTTGACTAAAAACAGTAAGTGCCACAAAGACATAAATAGTAACAATTGAAATGGGAACAGAACACTACATTTAAGTGCTATAACCCATTTCTTCATTCATTCAAAGTTTTCAATTTAGAATATTAAGTCTCTGAAAAGCAGAATGTGCAGAGGCAACAATGCTAATACAAAGGCTAACTTGACATCCTATGCCTGATGTTTGGAAGAAAGAAAAATCACTACAGAAGGCTTTTTTCACATATTTTGATGAATGTTTGATTCTGCCTTGTATTCTGCTTTCTGTTGCTAATTGATTTCAGCATTTACCTCAGCTAGAAATTCAAAAAGTAGACACATTTACTTGATCACATTTCTGACAGGTATGAAAATAACAAAACTACATTGGCAAAGAAGCAGATACATCCAGGAACCCTGCAGTTACTCAAGACTTCCCTTAGGTTGCCTACCCCGGTTCAGAGCAGAGCAAGAGGACTGGGAGAGGGTATCATTCTGACAGTCTTCTACAGGGCTTCAAGGCTCACACATTTCAGTTTTTCTTTCCCAGAAGGGCTTTGAAGCTCTTAAGAGCTTCTAGGATCTAGCGCGTAAGACAGCACGAGCCTCAGTCACTACAGAAAAACATCATTTAGGAGTGTCTTCTGCCTTTAGATCTAAGAGCCCTTTCCACGGGTTCTGGGATTCTTTGTCCTATCAGGTTTTCAGCAGCTCCTGGAAGTCTAAGAACAGAAGGTATCTCTAGCCACCACCCCAGACAGAAAGATCTCCTTTCAAGACTAGAGCTTCCATGTGAGAGAAGTTGTCTGCAGTGAGATCCACAACTCCATAGAAAACCTCAGCCTTCAAGAGAGCTCTCTTAGGTCAACAGCAATATGGATGCAGGCAGTGGGAACCTGACCCTGTGTCATGGGAGCATCCTGTTATCCCTGGCAACCTGAGTAGAGAAAGCAAGCTGCCCTGGGTATCCAACAGCCCACAGAGAGTGCCCGTTTACTTGGTGGGCTGCCTTTCTAACTGGCTGTATCCTCTACAAACCCAGTATCTTTTGTCCTGAGAATCAGGCTGCCATTCAGCCTTTGCCCTATGGGGGAGAGGTCACCTCCAGATCTCATACCTCTGACAGACAAAACAAAGGCAGTTGGAAGACTCAGTGGGTTTGAATATATATATATAAAATAATAACTTTTTTTAAAAAGACAAGCTAAGAAACTCAAGCATTGGATGTGAAAAGTAGCTAAACTCTATATTACCCAAATCAGAATGCCATGAAACCTCTGGCAGCTCCTTCTGACGGACAGGGGACCATTCATTAGCATTTCCTGCATTTCTGCTATGAAAAAGAAACAATCACTGGGTTTCCCTGGATACCCAGCTCTCTCCAAGTCCTATAGCAGTGAGCTCCTTGAGCTCTAGATGGGATGTAATACTGCCACCTCTCACAGCACAACTGAGTCTCCTCATCTCCATCTGCTGAAGGCAAAACAGGCAAAACTCATAAACAGGAGTCAAGACCACCTGCTACACTCATAGACATGACAGTCACACCCTATCAATGATTTCAAAAAAAAAGCTATTTCACTAGGCAATCTTCCTATTTTTTCCCTTTTCCATTGTTTATGCCCTGGCAGAAATTATGTTTAGAAGAGGCCATGCTTCCCTTATAATAACTTACCTTATTAAGATTAGTGTTCCTTAAGCACCATAAACCTCTCTGTGGACGTTTTCCCTCCAACCAGTAGCACACTCCTTATCTGCCTGCTCTTCCAAACAATAAAGCCATGAGCTGGACTCACTCTTAAAATAACTGAGCTCTTTCTCTTTCTGAAAATCATGTATATGTCAGTGCTTTGTAACTGAAGCTGGGCAAATGATTGGGAATGATGAAATAAATCTGTTTCCCCAGCTTGATTGAATGGGCATTAATTGAAATGTTAACAACCGAAGAGAAACAACCTGGCTTGATTAGCTCTGATTGGGTGGAGAACTCACCTGAGTTTTTTACTGGTGGATACAAATTCTACATATGCTGATTATTCATGGAGAGCAATATACTCATCTGCAGGTGGTTTGTACAAGCCCATGCCAGGGAAAATCGTCCCATTAAAAGCTCCTTAAAAGCTGAAAGCACCCAGCTGCTCTCAGATCATCAAATGCTATTTAGCAAAACAAAAACCCTGTGAAGTGATTGGTTCAACCAACATCCCCATCCTCACAATTGCCTAGAACCATCCAGCTTGGAGAGGATCCACTCTGTCAAGCATGCTCAATACAGTACAAAAAAACTGGCTCCTGACTCAAAAAGCTTGCCTTCAGTGGTGCTCCCAGTCCTCCTCTTACTATGCTGTGGCTCTTAAATCTCCTTAATTAAAAGAGCTGATTGAATTCTGTTTCTCAATGAAAAATGACTGGTATTAAATGGAAATCTAACAGAGATTGCTCCTTCCCCTCCTCTTATGTAAGAGGACACCACTCAGGACCACAGCACTAAGATCTAAAGACTAAAACACTCAAACCCAGTGTGGTTTGTGTGGGAGCACTGTAAAATTTGTGTGGGATAGCCCATAAAAGATTGCTTTAAAGTGCCATGCCAAAAATGGAGTTAAAAACCAGGCGAGTTGTATGGGAATGGTGGCAAAGAAGTCCTCCTCCAAACCAGTCTTTTCTTTCGGCCACTCTGCCTCAGGGCTGGTCACCCCATAGCCCATACTCACGTAAAATCTGTTACAGGAGACAGAAGCTCAGTTCTCATTGAAGTCAGCAGGGTCTTCTACAACCCTTCACAACCAACATGTGCCCATCATCCATCCCTCCCTCCCCTCCACCGGGTCCGCCATGCAGAGCACCCCTTGAAGTGAACAGGAGTTTTGCCAAATTAAGATCTGCAAGTTCAAGCCCTGCACGTTATAAATAATTAGCCTTAAAAATATCCGCACAACAAAATTCACTGCCTGAGGACTTATAAATGCACACAGTAAAAATAATTCTCTTGCTGCCTGTAAAATGTGTTTCTTATTAGAGATCTCTCCTGACCCCAAGAGTACCCACACTGTATTTCTCTCTCTGCCTCTCGCGCTTACACGCATGCGCACCCGCGCACACATCTCTAAACCTGGCAGCTGCAGCAGTAACAGCAGTTGTAGACATTTTGAGTGTTTATTCATGCCCCATATGTTGGGAAAGTCTTTGGGGTTTCAAAATAAGATCCTTTGCCCTTGTAGAAAGAAGAATAAATAGATTAGAAAGAATGTTACAAATTCGGCAAACATGACATCGCAACATCAATCCAGACCCTCATCAGAACGAAGCAAATAACAATGTGCAGATTTTATTAAAAGTACAAGAATGAAAAGACTGTTTCCCACAACTGTGGAACCTTAAGCCAAAAATAAGTAATCTTGAACTCTAGCTTTGCCTGCGGTAATGAGTTGTTCCTCATCTGGCGAAGAGCAGATGACTGTTTGCGTCAACCTGCATTGCATTTCTTTCTCTGAGACTTGTCAGTTAAAAAAGAGATTGCTCTGACGAAGAAAGAAAACATTTTCTTCAGTAGCCAATGAATCCTGATCCCCCCTCTGCCCTGGCTTTACATGTTCTCTAAAGCAAAAATCACATTTTTCTGGATGAGTGCTTTTCCATGCAAGGTGCCTCCTGTTCAGTTTCCCACTACACAATGGCTGTTCAGTTTCCACAAAGATGCAATATCACTTGAGCTGAACTTTAACCACTCCTGATCAGAACTAAAGGCAATTTATCTGCACAACTGGGCACAGAACAAGCATATGTAAGTGACTGTGTTCTGGATGCAGCGATAACCACAGCCGTCGGCACCACAGCTCAAAGCATTTTTTGAGGAGAAGGAAAATTCTTTTTGCTGTCATTTGGATTGTAGTCACTGAGATCAGGCATAAGAGGGAGACGTGGTCACATAACAGGGCAATTCAGAGTTTAATTCCATCCTTTCTACTCTTAACTGAGGATAGCATGAGATCAGAGTTTCCCGAAATGAAAATATGGAATAACTATTGGTTCCACTGAGGCTGCTCTGATTTATGCTGATAGAAACAAAATGCTGTCTGGCCTTAGGGGCTTTAGCTTTTAAAAAGGACTTATTAGAGGGGTAGAATGCAGCGCAGGAGATTTTAAAAAAAAAAAAAAAAATCACGCTCCCTGCTGTAGATAACCTCAGCCTGAGCAAGAAGCTCTGGGATGGATGCTGAACTCACAGAGTGAGCTTTCAGACCTGTGCTCTGCAAGAAGTCAGATTAGGTGATCACAGTGATTCCTTCCGGCCCTAAAAATTCCAGTCTATGAGATGAAACTATATAAACCAAGATAAACATTTTATGAAAGATCGTTTACCTAGTTCCTCTGTTTTCATTTTGACTTCCTATCCATTCACTTCATCACTGCTCTATGAAACAAAATGTTCTTCAGCTCATGAAAGAAATATCACTAAGGTAAGACTCTGGCTAATAATTCCCAGCAGAAACCCTTGGTGGATAATACTTATTTATCAAATTTGACATTGATTTGCAATTTCAACACTTGCAGCAATTTGATCTCTGCAGAAACTGGCACCTTTACATTGTCTTCAGAGCTGGAGGGTGTTTAGAATCATTCTTCAGACGCTGTAAACCAATATCCTATCCCACAAGAGGATTTTACACAGAACTTTGACTGCAAGTTTGAATCACTTATATTAAACCTGAACATTTTTCAAGCAGTCAGACAAGTTTAAATTCCAGTGGAGCCAAAACATTTTCAGCCATATAACAACCAGCTTTTAGTGCTAATAAATGTCATTTTCCTCCTGTCTACAGCATGTCACTAGATTCCCCCAGCATGAAATGAAACTGCTTCTAAAGAATGCTAACAGGGACACACAATACATTTTACCTCTTTGGACTCCTCGAGTTGTGCAGGGGTACATTCCAATCTCTGGGGCTTATAAAGTAATTTTTCTTTGTCCTCAAGACCACCCTTTTCTTTCTGATGAGGTCAAAATGATGATTGGGATGGAGGGACTCCTGAGTGCAGATCTCATTTCCATCATAGATGGGGCTGCAGGTTACCAGGCTCCAGAGGGCCGAAATCAAAGCGGGAGTCTACAACGTTGTAACATCTATTTTCAGTGGCTCCTTTCAGCTCCCTCTGTCATTACAAAGACTATTCATCTGGCTTTGTTCAGACCTGGGCTCACCTCCTACCACGTAAATATATGTCTCACCTTGACAGAATCAACCCAGAGCATGGTTAAACCAAGATAGTGCATATCATGGTATATGGCCTTTGACTGCCTATAGCTCTCTGCTTGCATCCCCTCCCCTGCATGTGTGTATGGAGTCCCACATGCCAATAGCTCACAACAAGCACTGAGAAAAACCAGCTAGCAAGGTGGTGTAGAAAGTTGTACATTAGGAGACCTACTCCCATGAATGTGCACCAAAGTAGATCCTCAACTGGATCTGGGGATACACAAATCTATGAGAAAATGAAGATAAAGGAATCTAAATCAGAATGTTGCACTACCCTGTTGAATGTAGCCAAAATTTATTTCCCAATTTACTGTCTGTAGCCTGAGCTAATAAGACCAGATTACCTCACAGTGAATTAATTAGCTTAGCTGAGTTTGAACCCAGGCCTCACAGGACCTCTTGGTGAGCTGTCAAGAGAGTTGTCCCAGACATATTAAACAGTGTAACCCTACTAATGGAGAGTAAACTATGATGTATCAGAACAAGACTCTAAACGCAGATGAAAAGTCCACTAATATCCCCTAAATGCATGCAAGAAAATACTGGTGATAAGACTATATAAGCGCCTGGGTGTAAATTCCCAGTAAAAATAAAAAGTGGTTTCTGAAATACTGATTTTAATAATTAAAATCTTCCGGGGTCAGTTACTTTCCCAAAATCACTTGAAAGTTTGACCAAAATGCTCAGCAGCTTCTAGAGCACAAGGATAATGAAAGCCTTCTCCAAACTAATTTTCATTATTAAAATAGGGGAAGATGGGGAGATTTTTTTTTTAAAATTAAATCCAAATGCAGTACAAGTTTGCACCAAAATAACAAAAAGAAAGAAGGAAAACTCTCCATTGGACATGAGTATTACAGATACTACATTTCTTGTCCTCTCCTCTAGTCAGGCTCTGAGACAGGAAAAACAAAGTAAAACCAGTCATATTAATAAAGCCATCAAGGATAATTATTTATGGGCACGTAGCCAGTAATCACCTGCCATCACCTGGCACTGCACTATGCTCCCAGGTAAGAATGTGAACCACGTTCAAGTACAGTGGACATGACAGACAGCTTTGGGGGAAAAGGAAATCCAGCGGTTTTGTGCCCATTTAAATCTTCAAATAAAAGAACACGACTCTAAAGTGGGGAGGTGGCTCTTTTCACTGGCATCTAGAGGGCTGGCTGGGGTCACTGTGGAATTCAAGACCATCTGAAGGTAATAGGCAACACGAACAATCCTGGGACTCTGGCTGGACGCAGATGCTAATTCATCCCTTGGCAATGATTGTCCACAGAGCCTACAAGCAGCAGGCAAGCAGAGGAAGCAATACGGGGAGAATTATAAAATACTTAAATATTCTACAGAGTTAGCCAGAGGATGTGAATTATATTGATCTTGATGTCATGAAGTTCTAATCAGCCATTTCACATGTCACAGTGAGAGCTATGTATTCAGGCAGACACATATTCACAGCAATATTTTATTACGCATCTCATGATTTTGCCCTGAGGAGAAAAAGAACTTGGATGTAATTTCAGAAGCAGAGTGTACATATATATAACACAGAGCTGCCTTTGTGTCATCTCATGATACTGTCATATCGCCTTTCTGCTGAAAGGGTGGGGAAGCTCCTATCAAAAACCACAACATTCACACTAAGACATAAGCAAGGGTTAAGATGAACACGTGCTGGGGGCAATTGGACATACAGTCAAAAGTGGTTCTTAAAAGTAGTTCATGGGCCATTTTACCCCGTGATCAAATACTTCTGAGTATGGAGACATCTCAGACCCATCATTTCATACTGAATTTATAGATAAGATTTCTCCAAGTGCTTTAATGGTCTGGTTCCTGTTGGGACTACAGTAGACAGAGGCTAAAATTCCAGTCCAGATTTATGGTATGCTAAATGTGACTTCTGCAACACCAAGACACAGAGCGATCTTTAGTTTAAGAGTTCTGCATCTGAGTCCACTAAACTAGTCTCCCTTTCTTTTTGATACTTCCTTGCGCAAGAGAGCCGTAAACAAGTACAGGATGACAGCTGTTACTGTGGTTTATTTCCATCAAACCTTTTTCTTTGGAAACTTGCAATTAAAAAACTATTTTAGAAAATGTCTCATCTTTTACTATTTTTTTATTCATAAAGCTTGTAATTTAACAAATTTAAAATGTTTGCTAATATGTCTTGATTAGAGAAGTTGGTAAAAGGAGGCAGATATTGGGAGGCAGATACCAATTGGTAGTGTCTGGGGGAGAGAAGCCATTTTCTGCCAAAAAATTTTCAGAAACAAATGTATTTAGAGTTTTCAGAGTTTGAGACAGATTTCTGAAAAGAAAACAAAAATTTCCATGGTGGGAAAAAGACACTTTTTTTTTACTAGCTCTACATGATTCATCAGCTCAGTTTCGTGTTAGATGAACAAGCAGCCTGAAGTTCACTGTGCTATTAATTAGCCAGAATAATGGGGGAAAGCTGATCTAAACAAAGCACCAACATGTGTAATATAAAATATATGTGGAGAAGGTCAGAGCACTGTACATTAGCAGTGTAGAGTAGCAAAAGGAAAGGTCATTGAGAAGAGATCTTTAATCTGGCAGAGTAATAAGGTATTATCAGGCAGGTCTCATGGCAGTGGATCGGGTAGACAGATAACTCACATCCAGAAGCTCATGCAGCATCCACACAAGCCAATAAATCCTGCCAACAATTTACATAACCATTAGTTCAGGGGCAGCCCCATAAAGGCACAGCCAGCCTGCTTGTGGGGCAGAGTTGGAGAGACTTCATAAGAGATGGCATCTCCAAACCCACTGCCTGCTTAAATCACCCCTGTATTATCCAGAGTACTTTCCTGCTCTTTAGAGGTACCTAACTTTTCCTCTTCCTATTTTGTTAAGACGAAAAACGTGTCTTTATACAATCTGATGCCTTGAATAATCAAGCAGGTAACACAGCATCTGTGTGACTGAAATGTTTCCTGATCACCTTTGAGTCGACTGAATGGAAGAATTTCAGTGAGAAAAGGTACCTTAGGTCTGGAGTGGAACTTATCCTAAGAGCAGATGGGGTCCAGAATCTAAATCTCTGAGATCTGACAAACAAAATTCCATTCTCTAGGAAAAAGATAATTTCTAAGAAAACTTCATTTCAGATTTCCCCATCAAGAAATAATGGCTTCCCTGTGGGAAAGTTAGAAAAAATTGGGCACAAGCAGGGGGGAGGGTGACAAAACAAAGACTCGCTTTGTTCCCCATCCTCTGACTGTCCTAAAGCTTTTGCCAGTTGAAAACCAGCTAATTTTTTTTTTTTATTCTATCTTTGCCAGTTGGAACAGAGCAGTGGAACTATGTGCAAGAGTTACTTTCTGAGTAGAAATAACACTTCCACATGGAAATGAAATTATTTCCAAAACAGCTGTTCAAGAGAAACAGAACCTGCAATTGCACCCTATTTCATTCTGGCGAAAAATTTTCATTTTTGACAAAGAGCTTTTACTTTCATTTAAATGGTTTTCTAACCAGCTCTGCCTTACAGAAGATGCTTTAAAGATCTGTTTCACAAATCAGCACGAGCCTTTCTAGGGCTCACCAGTGAAGCATGCATTACTTTGTCCAAAGCTATTACCCTTATCCAAAGCTTTCTGCCTCAGCTCTCAAGCTGATCAGCTTGCAACTGCCTTGTTTCATACCTGAGTGCCTCATTCACACTGACGAAAATATGTGAGAGCCACTTGTGTTGTCTCACATCATATTCTGCTCAGCACAAAAGAACTGTGGGCAATTTCATTATAGGCATAACAAAGGCCACTGTGCATCCGAGACCCGTTGCAGCTCCAGCCTGAGACATCCACAGCCCCACACGCGCTCCACCACCGCTCCAGCTGGGTAGACCCGCCTTCCCGTTGGGGCTGTTTTGCTGTGAATGTTTTGGTCTTTCCAGCAGGAGACCAGAGGCAGATCAAACACACAGGATCCTCCTGCTGAACAGAGAAAGGTCCGGGAATCACCACGAAGTCACTCTTCTGTTATGATTCGGGTGGGAAAGACACTCTGGGTACTTTCTCTGCAGTTATGAAAAATCGTAGGCACAAAATGAAAAGATATAAATGGAGCAGTTCACATGGCAACAGGCAGAGTTTAGGTTAAGTGCCAAATTCTCAGTGCAGCAAAAATGCCAGTCTTTATGAGGAATAACTGCCCCAGCAAGACCAGATGCTACCCAAAGAAATTCATGGCAGTGCTCTAGCAGCGAACACCAGCCCTGAACGGGGACGTGCTCTTTATTACTGAGGAGGCAGTAGCAGGGCTGAGAGGTTCTGCCTGGGATCTCTGAATTAATCCACCTACACCCAGAGGCCACACAAAAGGCTTAGCTTTACAGATCTCACTTTCTAGCCATGTTGGAGGCTGGGCTCAGAGGAGAGGAGAGGAAGAAAGTGAAATCAGATGGAGTGCTCTTAAAAATAGCTGCTCTCTGTACCTCTGATTGTATGGACAGACCAATATCTTTTTTCTCTAGTGAAAAAAATCATTCCTCAGCCAAGACAGGGATTGTAAACTTTGCTTGATTTGGCTCCTGCATAAGGTCATGCCACCATTCATTACCTTCCTCCCCTCTCTGCTCTATTTGCAAGCCCTCAAGCCTTCCTGTATGACAGGGCTAGAAAGGAAGATACTCCACTGCAGCCTGAAACAGCTTCACACACCAGCCTTTGTCCTTCTTGGGTTGCCCTTTGGCACAAGAAGCCACGTTATAATTGTCTCCTAGTTGGGAGAAATACGCAGGAAACACCTAAGGAAAATATCTAGGGTGTTTTGTTTTTTTTTTTTTTCTCAGTGGTACAGGGAGGAGGAGGACTGTTAAATTGCCCATTTTCAGACAGTATTTTCTAAAATGTCCCATTTATAATCCACCTCCTTTCCTAGCTGACCTGCCAGGTAACTCTCTCAAGAATGCAAATTCCTGAACTCTAGAGTCTGCCACACCAATCTGTGGTTGTTACCTGTTTTAAGACTTATTTATGAAGGAAACTAAATAGTAGGAACATCCTGGATGGATGTGCTGATGGTTTGATTTCATTTCTTCCCTCTGGCATAAGTCTCATTACCAAACACATCATTTTCCTCTGGAACTCATTTACACAGGATCCTCAGGAGGGGGAGTCAGGAGCCAACTACACATGCATACTAATAATGGGAACAGCAACAGCCAGACTAGTCGGAAATCACTTCAAAATGCAAAAGAGATAAAAACCTCACTGTACTTTGGGGAATTAGCCAAGAACCATTTAAAAGAAATTAGAATAATGGTGCATCCTCTGGTAATTTTTTTATGTTAATGTTTACCAAGAATTCTTCCATGATTTCTTATAACTTTTTTTCACAGCATTTCATACTGGTCTCCAGCAGAAAGAGGAGATGGGACAAACTATTTGACAGAACTTAGGAAGAAATTCCATTTTCTATCTGTTTGAGTAAAAGCCACCGGCAGCCCTTGAAGAAAACATCGGCACCTAGATGATATTGGTGTGAGCTCAGCTTTGTATATGACCAAAGAATCAGGGTTTAAATTGCTTCAGCCTTGATTCGGGCACATAGTAAACACTTTCCTGGAGAAAGGCCCCTGTATCTCAGTTCCCCACCTATATAACAAGCACAGTAGACTTACCACTTCACAAAAGCCTTTGGGCAAGGAGAAATATTTTGGTTCCCAAAGGGTGAGAGGGCCCTCTCCACCTGCCACTTTGCATGTCTACAAGGAAGCAGAGGGAATCAGCCAAGTGACCAGTCAGATTTTGAAGAAAGGCGGGTTCACGGTGGTACCACAAATAATAAATCCTCTCAGCCACACCAATTTCTCTTCAGTAGAAGCCTTTCCTAGGATGTATAATGCACTATGTCCCTCTCATGCCAGCCAAACGAGGATCTGATTCTCGTCTGAGAAACATTTTGGTATTCTGTGATAATGACAAATAAACAAAAGAACAGTTTGAAGCCATGAATCCAGATGCACAGAGCAATGCCATGAACAGCTCACTTCACCTAACTTCTTCTCACAGCTGATGGTGAACTCAGGAGGCAAAGATAAACAAGATCTCTGTCTGGTGTTTGAAAGGAGTCAGAAAAAGTTCGAAGAGCAAAGAGTGTCTCCACAAGGGGAAGATACAGTAGTGATGACATCCAGCTGAACTGAGCATTCACATTCATGCCTGAGAGGGACCTGAATTAATGCCCGAAATCCAAATATTACCTAGTTCTGGAGAGCACCTGCGCCCAAGATCTGTGCCTCACAAGCACTCACTCCAAAGAGGGTGAACCAAAATTTGTGTCTGAGTTTCCCATGCTATGGGGTGGCCAGAGAGAAATGCCAGAATCAAATTCTGAGCTTGATCCCCTTCCACAGATTAGATCCCTTAGGGAAAACCAGAGGTTCAGCTTGGTTGCTTATCCCAGCATCTGTACTTTGCACAGTGGCCTACAAACCGCAGAAAGTTTGGCTCCCCCTTGGCACTGCAATTTTTCTGCTAGAGTTAACACTGGAAAGCAACCAGAAATAGCCATAAATCAAAACCACAATGAGCCTGCTGCAAGTCTCACAAACCTTGGTTTTGCACCAAGCTAATAGCAGCAACATCACTGAAACTATGCGTGATTTGTAGTCTGTAAGTGAGAACAGAAGCTGGCCGTCTGTGTAGAGAAGCTAAATCCCTTTAATTATTAAAACATATCCTACTGCTGTTGAAAATCCCATTGCCGTTGGAAAAAATACACTTGTAATAAATGTGTGCTATACATCAAAGGCCTCTTTTGTAAATAAAGCATTCCAATTTTTTTCTTTTTTCTAAAAAAAACTGGCCCAGGGACTAAATTAATGTTTGAACTGTTATCTTAGAAACATTTTAGAGTGGCAGATTTATCTGCTGTTTACATTTTTCCTCCTAATACAGCAATGAATTATTCTTGTTGATAAGGGGAAATGATTTAATATAAATGGTTGGAGGGTCCTCTTCTGAAGTCAGTGGGAGATCTGGCTGGGCAGTAAACGAAACATTGGAGCAGAGAGTAGTAAAACTCAGAGAAGCATTCCTGCAGCCCCAAATGCATTTTGCAGAGCATAGCACCCATGCAAGCCTGCCCTGTTCTGGCCCTCAGAGATGAACAAAGCTGGAGCACCATTTCCAACATGTACAATATTTACTTGTGAAATGGCAACTGTGCCGTTACCTCTTACTTATTACATGTTACGAATTCATGGCTCTTGCTCTGATAAAAACCTGCCTTGGCTTTGAACTGCACCAACAGAGGTCTAGGCATAAGCAGCTGTGGTGTCCCTCCTGGCTCCCCTCCCAGCCAGGCATGTAGGCAGCTTTGTTGGCCCACAGATGACATTCTGCTAGCCCCAGAGACAAGAGCGGCCACCCGGGTGGGTGCAATTCAACTGCAGAGGCTGCGGAGGAGAGGTGATGAGTGCTCAGCCTGCAGCAGTAGGGCCTTTGGCATCCAAACTGTACCAACAATCTGGTCTCTGCAGGTAAACCCAATGTGAAAGGTGCCACTTTTACTAGCTGCACCTGTCTACCACGCCTTTGCCTCTTCTGCAGGTGGCAGACAGGCAGATCTTTCTTCCCGTGTCCCACTGCGGGTTTGCACACTCCCTGCCAACACTTCCCCTGCCAATAGCAAGGTCTATTCCTGCCCTCTGCACAACCCATTCTGTCCCAGTGCTGCTGGCAGAGCAGGATGGAGCCACTGGCGCAAACAGCAGACCCTGATGCCTCCACATGCTGCATTTCCCCGCTCTGTCCCTGCAGCCCCAGGCACTGAGCCAGGCTACCATTTTCCCCCCTGCAGCGCACCTCGGAGACCTGGCCAGCGCTGCATTTACATAATGCTTCATAAGCAAGACTATCTAAATGAGCAATGTGAGCACATCTGCTACCCAGCCCTACCCATTGTTTTTACGGAGAGCTTCAATCAGTAGCCCCCCCACCCAAATTCAAATTCATTTAAGGATATTGACTGCACATTTATGCTTGCAGTGTGTTTTGCACTGCAAAGTTGCAGGGCTGAAATAACAGGCCCTCCAGGGCTTACAGAAGAAATATGTTCTTAGAGGTCCCATGGGCCTTAAGCCCTGCAACTTCTTGCTGGCTTCCAGCCTGTTCAGATCCTCTGATGACAGGGGATGGACCCTGCCATGACCGTTTCCAAAGTGTCAGAAGAGAAGGTGCCATCTATCCCTCACCCTCTCCACCCCGTTGATGGAGCCTCCAAGGCACAATGCTCTACTTGGAGACTTCTGGAGCGCTCTGAATTTTAGCCACCCATACCCTTTTCCCTCTACAGTCCCAGGACATGTCCCTGATGCATCCTTTCAGCAGGTCTGCTGGTAAGGCCTCTAGATGTCATAAAATGCTTGACTCTGTCCTCCTTGTCTGTTCCATCAATTTGCAATGCTGGACTGGCACAAAGGGAATGGATCCAGGCTGAGGAATCACTCCCCACTTGAGTGCTGACTGACCCTCACCCTACCTCAGCAGGACGAACTCGAAAAACATAGGCTATAAAAAAGCAAGGGGAAATGATAAATTAGCTCTTCAAATGGTGATCTTCCATCTAGTTATATAAGGCACTGATGGAGCTTTATGGTAGGGCAGGAATTCTTCTCAAGTAAACCACCTGAAAGCAAAGTGTCTTATCAAGGTTCTCCAGAGAGTCAGATGACACACAAGAACTTCTTCCAGACTCTCTTCAAGTTATTGATAGCTAGACAGCTCTGACAAGACCTTTCTGGAGATGCTGATCTCTTTCTTGACTGCAGAGCTTCACTGACTGCCTTAGATTTGCTGCCATTTACAGGGACGAAGTTGGCCAAAAAAAAAAAACCACAACCTCAAACGCATATTGCAGTGGGAGCCTTGCTAACCAAGGCCACCAGCTATGGGAGAGGGATGCTTGGAAAGAAACCCTATTCCAGGTTTCAAGCAACATGAATGTATCCCCTCAAACCAACCCCAGATATAAATGGTTCCCACTTAGGCCCTTCCACTCCAGACTAATTCTTGCAGTTGTTATTTATAAAACTCTGTTACTCCCTGCCTGATCAGATCTGCAGACAAGGAGACCCTCCTGTGTGCCATTGCCAAGTGTTCATACAGTTCCTGTCCCTGAACTTTCAAGTCATTCAGGCAACTCTTAATTCGATCTATAATAAATCTAGTTTTTGTTGGCAGGGCATTGCAAGTACTCTGTGAGCTTTCCTGCTACCCATGGGGCTGAACTGAAAGAAAACCCACAATCTGAGGAGAAGAAACAAATGCAGAGATTGCTTTTGGGTAGCTGAGAGAGCAGGGTCTATTTTGGGAGTAACTCAATGAGAAATTTGTTTATGGCACTCTGGGGAGAAACAGAAGTTATGTGCTATAAACCAAAATAGGTCCTTTACCCTCTTCCTAAATACTGTATACATGAAGGCTGCTTTTGGGTAGAAATACATACAACCCTTGGAGACAAACCACAGGAACAAGAGTAAAAAGAAAAATAAGAGAGCTCTGCCCACCCACTCCTGTAGCAATATCGGTCTGAGAGATAGGTAGCACCCCAGGGCAATGATTAAGAGATTGTCTAAATGGACTTTGGTCAGGGTAAGAACTGCTGTGCGTTGAAATACCGACTTACAGGGCGGAGTTTCAAGTAGAGGCAAGTTGGTGCCTCGTGTTCCTGGCTTCCATGGTTCCCAGGGTGGCTGGGGCCAGCTGCCGTGGCTCCTACAAGAGATGCATGCAGGGACAGCTGCATGGCTCTGCTGATGATCTGGCTATCACCCTGAAGCCTCCCAAAGCAACCAACTGGCAATCCAAAGTATACATCCACATCAAGTCAATACAAGTTTACATCTCCTGCTCCGTATCATTGAGATTACAGAGATGCTGGTGCTAAGCTCTACATCAGATGTCTCCCTCTTATTCTAGAGCAGATCATATTCTCCAAAGAGCTTCAGAGGTACTGGCAAAATTAGGCCAAATAGGCTGTACCCCTCAAAAAATAGAATTTTTTAAAAAAATATTCTAATGACATTTTTTAAAATGAAAGATCTCATTTTTAAAATGCTGAAACATTTCATGTTGACTTTTTTTTAACACTATTTAAGTCAGAGTTTGCTTTCAAATTGGAAATTTTCATGTAAAATTACCCACACAAAAAAAAAAAAAAAAGATGAAAAGTTTTTAATATGAGCAAACTAAGTCCAGAGCAACTTTGCTGAAGTTAGATCTGAATTTTGCTGAAAATTAAAAGACTTCCTTTTTTCTCCACTGTATCTGTTTAGTACACTCACAACTATTGCTTAGCTCTGTCTCTGCAACAGAAGACCCACTTGCTGCTCCAGCCCTAAGTGATATTCATCCTTCAGCCATCGGTGAGATTGGTTCTCTACGAAGTCACACACACTTCACGGAGTGACGTCACAGAGTGTGGACACAGCAGTCACACAGGGTATCATAGCTCAGTCCTCTCATGATATGTAGTACCCAATCCTTTCTCTTTTCAGCCCCTCCTTCCATCAAAAGTAGTGTGGGTGGGAAACACACTGAATGCCAGAGATATGCAGCATACTGGGAAGGCCCTGATGGAATACTGGAATAGCCCCCAGTCATAACAAAGGTTCCTTTCAAAGAGCCCAGTTACAGCGCGTCATTGACTCAGGAACAGCGGGAGCTGGACACCCTCCAGATCTGCTGACCAGAGCATCAAGACACTGATTTCAAGGGAGAAATCTCCTCGTGCCCTCTGCTTCAGCAGGACGGAGGCATCTGTGTGAAGGATCACACAGAAGGGTTTTACAGTCCCAGCACTGGAGCAGTTTGCACTCTGAGGTCCCTCTTCAGGCCCATCAATTACCCTTCATTAAAAGGGTGATGATTTTCTGCAAAATCTGATCTGCCTCTTGTGAAAACGAGAGCTGCAGCAGTTCACTCCAGAATACATTTCCACTTTACGGTTTCACTTAGCCCCACAGAACCAAACACGTGAAATAATTGTGACAGTGAGTTAGCTAGCCCAAAGCAGACAACCTGGAGTCTGTTCCTACCTAGGCACCAGCATGAGATTTGCCTATTAAGTTGCAATCAGGAAAAAGGAAAACCCACTTTGGAAAATCAGGACGAGTGAGTATAATCAGTCTGTGCTCCTTTTTGCTGGTGACCTCTTCGCGCAAGAAGTCAGCCAGCTTGACTGTCAGATTCCAGATGGATTCGCAGGGCAGGTGGCTGGAAAGGAACACGTTTTCTTCCTGGCAAAGGGGGTGCATGTGGATTGGGTTTTCTGTGCCACAGTAAGCAAGGCACATTTTTGCTGCCTCACTTTTCAAAGTAGAACCGCACTTAACCAGCAAATGCTCAAGTTAGGGAGCAGGAAACTGAAAGCAGCCCTGATATCCTAATTATAGGCTGCTGCCTCTCCCAGATGGAATAGTCATGGAAGGCCCTGCAGGAAGACCAGCCACCCCACACACAGGGAGCCTGTCATTGCGGGCCAGCCAGTCCCGGGGCCTGCCATTCCTGCTGTCATTCCCTGGCTGTATTAAAGAAGGCAGGCTCTGTCTGCTCCTCCATGCGCACTCTGCGCTGGGCTGCTGGCAAGTTACCAGTTGAAGCTGTGGTGGGAAAGCCTGAAATTCTTCCTTTCCATCTACATTTCCCCTTCAGTTTCTCATGCTCTCCAGACAGTCACTCCTCCAGCTTTCCTTCCCTCTCGCCCCGACCCGCTCAGCACCCCAGCGAGGTGGTGACGGCGTTCTGCCAGACATGCTGAACCTGAAAGCATCCCCGTCCTGCCCGGCAGTCACCCAGGGAGGGAGGCAGTATTTATCACTACTCCATCGGCCGCTGCCAGACACTCTTGCCATTAAGATGTCAAAACAGGTTTCTCTCTGGAAATCCAACAGCCCTGCAGACTTACCCTTGCCGGCAGCAGCCCAGTTGGACATCTGTTCCCTTTCAACCTCACACGTGCACTTAAAATGCTGGTACTGTCCACTTCTTCAGGGGATTACGCTCCTATTAAAGCTGCCTTCCACATGATTCATTGTTATCTCCTGGTGTTGATCTGATTTATGGATTGGCCTGTGTTAATTAAGGTCATAAAATTGGGAGCGGGAAAAGGCTTCCAGCACTGTAATGCTGTTTAACGTTGGGTTATTTTCCAGCCCCTATGTTATTTTGCAGGATGGTGCAGCTGACGTCCTGTGGTCAGAAAAGAGACTTTGCTGGGATGAGCCCTTGCTGCCCTCGCAGCCTCAGGAGAGGAGACAAGTCACCAGGAAGGTGAAAGCATCTCTGCTCAGCACTGTTGCGCAGACACCAATGAAGCCATATTCCAAGCTGCTATTACTCAGACTAGGCTTGTGCCTACAGCCCCAGCTGAGATTGGAGCTCCATTGTGCTAGACACCACACTAGCATATTATAAAGATTATGTGAACCTGACTTCCCCAGAAAGGGTGATTTCTTTCTCTTTTTCACTTTCCTCTTCCAGCCAATTTCATTACAAGGTTCCCATGAACTGGCTCAGAAATTCACTCATTGTGGCCATATTAGCCACCAGGGACTCCATAAGCATACTCTTATTACACTTTTGGTTTAACATCAAACTTGGCCACTGCAAATCTGCTATGGCTCCACTATCGACCACAGCAGAAATGTTTTCTTGATGCAAGCATGATGCAACCATATATATTTCCAGTGCTAGACAGAAATATTTTATGTTCCATAAATAAAAATGAAAAACAGTGCTAAATATTTCTATCTGAAATTTCAATTAAAAAAAAAAAAGCAACATATAAATAAAGTTCATTTTTCTGTCAAGAGTAGGAAGACTTTACCAGAAGGATACTCAAGCAGGGAAAACTAAACATGGTAAATGCTTCATCACGTTAAGTCTTTATTTAAAAAGTGCATATCTTAAAAAAAAAAAAAAGAGAAAAAAGGAAAAAAAGGTACCATTTATAGCCTGGTTGAAGGAATTTCTGGGTGAGTTTCTGTGACCTTTGTTACGCATGAGGTCAGATCGATTATCATAATGGTCCCTTCTGGCCATGAGCTACGAATCTGTTAATTTTAGCTCAATATCCTCTTTCTCTGGGGGCTAAGCTAACTGAAATGATATCACATTTTCCACTTTAGGACTAAAGACACAAACACAGTCCCTACAGTTGAGCTGGCGTGCACTGCTGTATTATCACACACTAACTTCTGTGTATATCCGAACCTTTATTCAGCGAGTTGATAAGTCACATTGTCCTCCTTGGATCCTGAATTATTACTGATATCCCTGATGATCAAAACCAGACCGAGATATCCTTCTGCTCCACCCTCCAAAAACTAGAACATTTTAAAACAATTAAATATTCATCTTCCTTCTGACACAAATGTTTAAGTTCCTGTTTTAGAGTTCCCCTTGTAGTCTATTTATGTATTATCACGGCTTATTTATGTATTCTATGAGGACCTGAAATTCTCTCAGTCGCCCCATTCCCATAGGTGGGGCTTTAAAAAAGAGTAAACAGAAATGGTGATACTTAGCAGCTCTGCAAAAAGCACTACAATGGTAGGTTATCAGAAGATAGATTGAAAAATTTTGCAGTTAAACACACCACTGTATTTCATGGCAGCAAGGCTTCTCCCTGGCCAAGCAAAAGCCACAAACTTAATTTCCAGATCCAACTGTTCGTGTGACACAATGTTAAAAAAAGGTTCTTTTTCAACACAGATAATCCACCAGCACTTAACCAAGAGCTGATTATTCCATTTTGGGCTCCTTAAACTGAAATCAAAACATTTTGTCTTGGCCAGCCGAGCAGAAGCATTCTGCTTCAAGTCAGTTTAATGCTCCTCTGCATTTGGCCCTGGCACCTTCTGGCTGTTACACAAAGCAGGGCGCAGCACACCTGAATGCTTTGCAGACGGCAACTCTCTTTCACTTTGAGATTTTTGATTCCACATTTTTCTTAACGGTACATTCTGTGGGAAACAAATGAGTTATTTGGTCTCTTTCTCCCAACTTGGAATGAAAACTAATAGTGATATATGAGGATTTCCCTTGAGAGAAAACATCCAATTTTTGCACAGCGTCTGTCCAAGATGTTGAACTTGGATAGAGGAAAGCTTTGGTGAAAGCAGAGAGGAGGTTTTTAGCCCAGGAAAAATTATATAATGTTTAATCTTGACCAGTTCCCCAATCCACTCCTCCACAGGGATGTCCAAAGAGCTGTGCCGGTACAATGGAAAGGGAGAAGGAAGACATGTTGGGGGCAGAAAAGAGTGGCGTGAAGCCAGGGCAACTTAATCCAGCTCTCATGAAACGACAGCCTTAGAAAGGGAAGGTCAAAATGGGGTTAACAGAAATGCAGACACAATACGATGATGGAGAGACAATCTGCCCTCCATAATATTCCT
Organism: Chionis minor; assembly: GCA_013398295.1. Taxonomy (NCBI): domain Eukaryota; kingdom Metazoa; phylum Chordata; class Aves; order Charadriiformes; family Chionidae; genus Chionis; species Chionis minor. The sequence continues at coordinate 1,312,946 of VZSF01000503.1, forward strand.
ATTATCCTAAGCAAACAGAAAATGAGAACGAAAAGTACCACGGGGCTGTTCTGTTGTGTTTGTGCAAGAATGCCATTTTAATTCACTTTCACCAGTGCCTTTAAGTCAATACTTTTTTAGACCTACATTCTCATGTGAAATCTATATCCTGGCAATTTTGATCAAGATTGCCCCAGGACAGACACCTGTAAAGCTGAACTGCAACAGGAAAGAATGGCACTTTTGTTAATAGGCAAGAGACAATTCAGAGTCATAGTTTTCCTGTTGGACCTTCAGGAGGCAGAAAGAAAGACTCATCATGCGATTACAAACATCGACATCGTTATGCAATTTCTCATGAAGCTTCCCCCTTCGCTCATCTCCATACCCACTTGCAGAGAGGCAACTCAGGGAGGCAGATGCCAGGGCAATTGGGCATAAAACAGATCCAAGCCAGATCTGTCTACAAACAAACACTTTTGTAGATTTAATCAGTTTTTAAAGACTTACACTCCAGGTTCTTTGCCTTTCCCAGACTTTGGTCTCCAAGATTTGTCTAGTGAGATTCCTGTGGCTTAGTCACTGAACTCTACAGTCAGGCAGGGGATTGGGAGGAGGAGGGAAGAGTCCAGTCATTTGCAGTTTATGCCAATATAGAACTACTGTAGATGTCCTCAACCCTAAGAAAAAACTTGCTTTTATCTCCAAAAAACACAGCCAGTGCCTTGACCTAACGGTTCACAATGCAAAACATGTGCTGTGGGTTCCTAACCACCCTCATCCCAACCAATGAACCAACCCTTAGAGAATGCTTTACTATGTACCCACAGCCCCTAGATGTTTTGCCAGCTGAGGTTAAACATGCAGAAAGTAACCTTAGTGAGGTCTCTTTATATTGCCCACCATCCCTGATGCCTGTGGTGAGAGCTGGGAGACCTCACTCACAAGCAGCAGCAGATGGGTTGGAGTGGCTGATTGGGTTACCCTTCCCCACCTTTCCACCCCCTCGTTCTCTCAGAGATTGCTGCCACTGCAGCATGGGTGGCTTAACTGCTCATTAAACTGTTTGTGAACTATGATAGTTTACTGCCTGATGCCTTAAAGGCTTTTTCAGATGTGCTGGAAAGAACCTCCAAGAGAGGGATGAGACAAACAGCTGAGGACAGCAATTTCACCACACATTCCAGCTGCACCCATGGGTGCCAGTGACTCAACACCCTCAAGATCTTCAGCTTTGCTCAGAGGCCAAGGTCTCCCAGCAGACAGCTCAGCAGTGCTTGAGTTGGAAGAGCAAGCACCAGCAGACCAGGCCTTGAGCATGCCACCAGGAAGGGCAAGTGGCGGCTCAGAGAAGTGCCAGGGACGCCCTCCTTGCCCTGTATCTTCCAGCAAACAGCTAATGCTAATGTTGTGCAGGAGGCAGCCGCAGAGGAGCAAGATGATGCTCCTCTGTACATCTCTGCTGCTGCTGCAGCCTGGAGGGTGTCTCCTCTTTCAACCAGCTGCTAGGATTCTCTGAGCCTCTGAGCAATTCTGCTACAATTTACAGCAGAGCTGCTAATTGCCTGGAAACCGTAAAGAATTATAGATCCTAAGGCAGAAAACATATATCAACCTTAACTCAAAAAAAAAAACTTGCTGTCTATTATTACATAAGCTGAAGCCCTATTATTTTCCCTATGTTAAGTGCCTCTTAATTGAAATCCCTAATTTTTTTTTCCAGGCCCCTCTCCAGCCCACCACCCAATGATTAGCGATGCATGTAGTAATGTGTTGTTAACATGCAACGATGTGTGGTAGGGATCGTGCACGATTATTTCGCCAATTCCCTCTGTGGTCTGGTCTTGATATTGAAGGAAAAGGGTCTTGCCAGACTTAATTGAAGTTAAATAAGAAGAAATTTTTTCCAGGGGCCTCGCTCCACAAATTACAAATCATACACATGACACTCAATTTTGCAGTCCATAATCACATTAGCAATGCCACTGAACTGAACAGAGCTCCTTGGGTGAGTAAGCGTTACTCGCACAAAGAAGTATTTCAGATTTGGTTACAGCCTAGGCTGGACTCACTCTAAACTGAAAGTTTCATATGCCCTAGTCCTGTTCGTAATTTTGGGGCAAAGTTCATCCTTTTAAGAAGTGATGCCAACTGTACATCATATGAGTGTGGGCTTTTTATTTAAAGAATGGAGTGTTTCGAACAACTTAATTCCACTGATGCTTTTATGATTACAATCCCAAACACTGTTTTTGCAGCTGAGGGATGAGAAATAAAATAAAACCAAAGCATCTCTGTAAGGACAAGTCTTTTAAGCTGCACTGGATGGCACGCATGCACACCTCCGTGAGACACAATGAGAGATACATGTGCTGTACAGAACAGGGCAGACCCAGTTCTGGAACAAAAAACTGTTTAATGTAGTTCAAGTCCATGGATATGTCTAGGCTGGGATGTGCAAGCTAAATGGAAAGGTGTGACCCTTGTTTCCAGTGTAACTTTCAGATGGCAGTGTGTCCTAGGGCTACAGGTGTAAAGCTTCAAGCAAAGGCCCTACCTTCTGTAGGCAGTAGAAAGCCTGTGGCGTGCTTTGGGCTCAGACGGAAGGGTCATTCACACCATCAGAAGACATGCCACAGCATTTCAGCTGCTAACAGAGATGCTTATCTGGCGTTTGCTGACCCACTGAGCTCCTCCCCGGCTCTGTCAGGTAGCCCAGCAGCCCTCTTGTGCCACGCCACTGCAAGGTCACACAAGTAGTGGGTCTTTTGGGAGTTAGCATCTAGTTCCCTTATGACTCTTTTGTTCATGGACAATGCTGAAATAACTGCAGCCATCCTGGCCAGTGTCAATGACTGTATAGCTCTCCAGAAACAAAACCACAAGGTTTCAGACTGACTTGAACCACAGAGCTGGTCTGCACAATGAATGTCTACACCACGCATATCCACACCGGCTCAGAGCTGAAGGGCCCCCAGAGAGTCATGAAACACTTCCCTCCTCACACAGAAATTTGACTTTTGTTCTTAATACCCATTCTCTTGGGCTTGATCTGGTTGCTCTCTGAGGGAGAAATCCAGCCCTGGCTCGCTCTGAAGCCGGAACAAGGCTCCTGCAGCATGGTCTGTCTTTCAGTGTGAATTACACATTATGCTACAACTTTGACATTCCCTGGGGCTTTGCCATGCTGACATCTTATGTAAGGTGCCCAGGCTTTCAGAAGAAAAGGGCTTTCCTCACCAAAGAGGTGGCCAGAATGGCCAGGTGGAGCTTCCAGAAAATCTACTACCAGGAATGTCCTTCCCACACCCCAAATGCCCTCCATAATGCTGCAAACAATAAGTAAAAGTTTGCTTCCTGTGAAGGATCTTTGAAAGTCCTTTGGGAGTACAGTACAGATTAGGACAATATAAGTCTTTGGGATTGCAAGTGCAGGAAACAATGAAACAATGTTCAATTTTTTATTATTTTTTAATAAAATGAATTCCATATTGTATTGCAATACTTCTATAAGACTGCTCCTCAGTCACTTGTGGCCCTTAGCACACCCTCCTCACCTTCCCTGGGGGCACCTGACATTTTTAACATCAGCAAATTTGAACGTGATTTATTCAATTTCTTAAATATAGCACTTACCTAGTTATAAAGTACTGCCCCAATTCTTTTATATACAATAACCATTGTGCTTAAGATGACTTAAGTCATGCGTATTATTTTTTAAAAGAATTATATTTACATGGAATGTTTAAGAAAAGAATTTCCCAAATTCCGGAAGTAGAACCTCCTTCAGAACAGGAAGGAAATCATTAATTTTTACCTTAAAACCCAAGAAGTTTAAGGGGGCAAAACAGTGAGAGAGTTTCTTTCCAACTTGATGAGGTGAGTGTTTATATTAAGAGATTGTTCCAAAACTCCGGTGCCACCAGAAAGTGAATAACAACACTCAGATCATACCTCAAGCTCAAAACATTTTAGAAATTAAGTCAATAATATTTTGGGATGAGGGGACACACGAGGCACAGTGAAAGACAGGGACTTGCTCAAAGCCACCTCAGAGGCCAGTAGCAAAGCTGAGCATTGACCTTAGGGCTCCAGTCCCTCACTTCTACTGTCTGACCATGATTCCTTCCTCATTTCTAAAGACTCAATCACAAATTCTTTTTCTGTAGTGATTAATTCCTCCTTAACAGACAGGACTTTAGGGATGCACTGTGTAATACTCGGAGGTTTTAGTACACCTTCTGCCTGGACTTTGAGCTCAATACAAGGATATTTGAAGAGATTGCCACTAACTCATAACTTGATAGCATTTTGGAAAGTCCTATTTAGAAATTAAGAGAAGAGAATAAAAAAGATCTACGGCGCTGCTGCAGCAGGACCACTCTGTGTTCACATCTATTCATGTCTCCCAAGTGACCCTTGCAACATGGATGCTCAGGAATCCGAGGTAGGTGATATAATAGTATGTTTTCCCAAATAATTCCTGAATAACTGTTCTTGCAAAGCTGAACTGCCCCAACTCCAACACAAACTAAGAGCAAAACCCCACTTCCTGTCAGACCTACTGGATCCTGCCCAACATCAGGAGTCTTGTGCCATTGCAAGGACCTTCTTTTGGCCAATAAAATCCTCTTAGTGCTATTGGTGACCTTTTGATACATGTGAGCAGCATGACACCAATACTGACATCCTGGCCACGTAATGATCAGGGAAGTGCTGTCTAGCCCATTCCACATTCCTGCTAGTGATTCAGTTCCTTTCGTACCCTGCTTTGCTGCACAGCCTTGATAGTAAATTGGCTGCCCTGCTGTAGCCCAGAGGTGAGGCTGCATTTCAACAGTGGCAAAAGTAATTCCTGAGCATAATTGTTTTCTTTTATTTCCAGCCTTCAAAGATCTTGGAGATCCCTCAGAAGCTGAGGAGATATTACTCCTTCTGTAGAATATTACTCCTACAGACATGCACGTACCCCTAGGACTCAAAGGCAAACACAAGGGAAACTTCAGTCCTAGACCTGAACTCCAGCTGCATTCATCACCTCATCTGTTATTTGGTGGACTTTTGCCAATGGGCATTGTCAACAGGGGGAGGGGAAAAAAAAGGGGGGGGGGAGAAAAAAAAAACCCCTATCAACTTTCCAGCTAGTATTTTAAGACTGTGAATTACATGCCATTTCCAAGAAAGGAGAAGTATAGACATTTTGAGCCTGTGTTCTGTCTTCAGTTGGATATGGAGGAAGGTAAGCCACTGTATGACTGGTCTTCCAGTACGAGCATTGCATTAATCACTCCGGAAAGCTGGGGCAGAGGGGAGTGAAAGGCCCTTGCACCTTATCTTCTCCTTTGGCAAATCCACCCCTTCATGAAAACACAGCCAAAAGATAGCCAATAGGGAAGAAGATTTGATGTTGGGGTCTCCATCACATCCAGATATGCCAGTCACTTTAAAGGATCTCCAGCTAATATGCACCAGTAAAAGCAAGCTCCATGCTAGCAACAGCACAGCCCTTGGGAAATTTTGAGTGTCTCCACTAACACCCATTCAGCTCGGGCTAGGGAAATGGGCTGCACAGCCCCTGGACCGTAATCTCAACTCTTAGAAGTCACTTTTAGAGAAGCCTCCCCCTGCCTTAAAAGCAAAACTAAACTTAAAGCCCAGACACTTTCCTGAATGCGTGCCTGCCCTGAAACAGCACCGTCACCAACTTTTCCATCCTTCACTTTGCTGTTTAGTCACAGTTGGCCACTTCATAGCAGTGAACGGACTGTATTGGATCTGGTGGTGGGCACATGTGTATACAGTCACGGGCAAGTGCCTATGCCCTGAACTGGATGAGATAAGAACTGCAGGACAGCAAAACGGTGTGTCCTGGACCTTCTGTACTGCAAAGGGCAACAAATGATTCACCTAGCATATAAGACCTTGGGATCTGAGCTTCTGGAGCTATACATTTTATTTTCCTGGTTTCGGTGAACTAAGATGTAACTACTGAGTGTGTAGCCAAATCAGATACTGGAAGCCACATGTTTGTTACAATTCCTCCTCTGTGGGATTAGGAGTTCTCAGAACTGGACACCAGCATGCCACAGGCCAGCAGCTGGGGTGGGGGGGCGGTGTTAGCTAACCTGCACTCTCTGTATTTCTAACATCTGTGATTCAGTGAACATAAGATTCATTTTCCATAAGAACAGACAGAATTTGCACATTTGCCACTGCTTACTGTTGGGCTTCAAGAGGCAGACCACCTCCAGCATTTGCTCCTCAAGGGATCAGAGCTGCAGATCCTCTTGCAATGACTCACAGCAACCTCAAGCATCTCAGCCTGAAGCTCTGCAGAACATTAGGGACAGACATACCAGCGTGTGACTGGACACTGATTCAGAGTTTATGTCTGAACTCATTGTCAGGATTTGGGAAAGGGGGAAGGAAGAACTGGATTGAAGTCAAAGTCATTAATATCCTTCTACTTGAGAACGAAGAGAGCAGAGGCAAGTGAGGTCAAATGTACATTAAAGTAGTGAGACATAGGGGCCACCAGGCTCAGCTGAAGTCACAGAGCAATACTTGCCTTCTTTTTCTCCCCTCGAAACTGAAGAATTCTTGTCTAAGCAAAACTAAGTTTCTGGGCAAAGACTAATCCATATTTATGATCCTCTGTGCTAAGGCAGAATGAAGCAAGCTGCCAGATGCAGGGTGGGGGCGGCTGAAAATGAGCTGGCCCGGGCCTCAGGGATATCAGGACTATGGTGCCACAGAGGTGTTGGAGCTGCACAAACTGCTGTTGCAAGCGTGGTCACCTCTGGGCTCCTTGTGATTTGCAGAGTGGCAGAGTATCTTTATGCACTAGCAAGCAAGATGTTCAGGAGCTCTGAACCACTCTGCTGGACTTCTTCCTGATGTGGGAGAGATGGTACTCGGTAAATGGTGATGGCTCAAAATGAGCAATCCTTCTAAAAACTGCTCCTCATACCCTGTTACTAAACCAAGAAGCCCCTTCCCATACCACTGTCCAGATCTGACTCGTTGTGAAACCAGTGGGAAGAATGTCTGCGCATTCACTGGCAGGTCCTTGAGAAACCTCTGGGAAATATATTTTCAGAAATACCTGTATTTTTTACAAATCTGGTAGGGACGTCTCCATCTAGTGGTCTGGCCAGGGAAGAGAGGCTTACAGACTTCATGCTCCAGCTTGTCCTACACTGAGCAAGCCCGCTCTGTTTCATGTACTTTGGCTTCTCCAGCTGCACACTGATACAGCAACATTTCCCAAACTTCCAGGGGGTCCTGTTAATGTCAGAGAAAGGCCTGGAGATTCTTGGCCGGACACTCCGCTGTGAGCTACAGCCCAGATTCCACCCACTCAGCTCAGCCAGAGCAGGAGGGGATCAAATTGTCATCTCAACATCTGTTTTGAATCCAGTAAGAGAGATGCTGTAGTGTCACACACATGCACACACATACACCCACACTCAAGTGCTTACAAATATCAGGCCGTGGTGACATCCAAGTGGTTTCAGAAGGTGGAGGTGTGAGCGAGGGGAAAGTCTGGCTGTCTGTCAACCCCCAGCTACTATTTATTTGACTCTCCTTAACAGCAAGTACAGCAAGTAATAGCGAGCAACACCAATTAATGCCTTCACATCCCCAGCATCCCTAAGAGGCAGGGCAGTATTGCCAGCCGCCCTTTACAGCTGGGCAACCAAAGGCCAAAAGTAGCCAAAGTGAGCCAACCCAAGCCATGTGCAGGCTAGAGACAGAATGAGGAGGTGAGTGTAGGTCCCTCACCGTTCAGCCTCGCCTGCTTGCTGACTCCACACTTCCCACCTCGCTCTGGAGCCTGGCAGAGGGTCCAGAGCAAAACTACAGCCCAGAATAAATACAGTAATACAGCTTAATTCCCCAAGCTTTGTGTAAAGTAGTATCTCAGCCAGGGGACACGCTCGGATACCTCAACATGAGAGCTTTGTGTTGTCACCAAGTACGATGATGAATTGCCTGCTAGAAGGTAGATCTCATCCTGCGCGGCAGATGGGGAACAAGCCATAAAGACAGCTCACAAGAGTATGGAGGCGAGCAGGGCTGCGTCCTCCTGCTGACCAGGCGTGGTGCATCGCCTGCCACCAGGGCTTGGCCCCAAACCCAGCATTTCAAGGGGCAGCCAAAAGGGGAGACTGGAAATGGATGGGGAGGTACAGAAAATGGCAGGGACTTTATGCAATGTAAGCAGACATGTTTGGGATGGAAAAAGCAGCTCTAATCAAATGGAACTCTGAATTTCCCTCTAGACACAGGGTATTAAAAATAATCCCAGCTGAACTTTACCCACCTCTCTCACAGCATCTCCCAGCTGCTTCAAAAATAAACAGCTCTGGCTGCATGGAGCTGCAGCCACATGTGATTTTGGGCTCCCAACCTGAGTGCAGAGACACTGAATAGAGCTTCCCTGGCCCGGCTGTCCAGGGGGGCTGCGCCGGCTGTCCAGGGGGGCTGCCCCATGCAGTTTGTGAGTGCAATGCCAACTGCCCCGAGGATAAGACAAGGTGAAATGAAGCACAAGAAGGGCTCTGAGGCCATGGGCCTGCTCCCACGCTGTTGCCACAAGCTGCTCCTTGCAGACCTGCAGCCCCCCAAGCTCGCAGATTCCCTCACTGCCCTACCCCAGCGCAGCCTGTGTTCCCACCCAGCTACCCACGGGCCCCAGCCCACCTCTGGTGAATGCTTCATCCCGCTCTGCTCCCCTTCCGAAACCCACTGCGTGCACAAGCAGCCCTTGCTCCTTTCCCACGCGCCAGCACACCCGGCTTTGCACAGCGCTTCCAGACAGCCCCCACCCACTTGCCGGCACCCACACCTCCCTGTGGTCCTCCGTCTTACCCTTTCCTCCCTCCCACACACACACGTTCCCACAAGCAGTTCCTGTCCCCCCAGTCTCACCCCTCTTTTCCCCCAGCCTCCACCTCATGAAGCTACTCTGCCCCAAAGCCCCAGACCCCCAGCAAACCACTCCTTTCTGAGATACCTGTCCTTCTCTCCTCTTCCCAGGCCTGGGCATCTTTTGCAGGCAGGTTTTGAGGTAATCCTGTGTTTTTCCAACAGTGCTGCCAGCGGCATCACCCCCCAACGTCCCACCCCAGCACCCATATGGGGCAGCACCTTGCCATTTACCCCAAGAAGAGGAGGCGTTAGATCTTCCCCCCAGCATGCCAGGATGTAACCTCCATGTTACAAGCTGCCAGGCAGTACACAAACCACATTTTAAGAAGCTTTAGCACACTTATGCAAATTCCGGTGCCCATGGGATTCTTTTTGCCCACAGACTCTCCAAACCTGGGACAAAAGTTTCACCAGGAGGGCATGGGTGCCTGGTAGAATCAGGGCCAGGGTGGGGTGCAGGGTCAGTGGAAGACCCAACACCTTTCAACAACCATGTTTAACCACAAACAGTTGTCACAGACTTTGCATCTCTCCTCTGGAGGTGGGCCAGCAGCACGTCTGGCAGCATGGGGGTTGGGGAACACAAAACCAAGGCTCTGTCAGTGCCAGGGAAGAGGACACGGTTTTGGATGCGAAACGGTTCCTGACTGGCTCTTGGGTTTTAAGTGGTTTATGTCGCAATGTCTACTTCTTTAAATTATCTGAGGTTAGTCAGGTATATAAATTTCCTGCATCAGGCTCCACTGATCTTCAGACACCAGAAAGCTTTTCATTTTTTAACAAATTCTCTCCCAGGGACTGCAAGATCTAACAGGTACCTGGCAGATGACAAATGAGCCCATCCCAAGCCGGAATGCTGCTCTCTGTCAGTTGTCTTTCTGTCCCCCTCTCAGTCTAAAGACCAGGATCCCTTCCACCCTTGAACCCTGCCAACTCCTAACACTGTACAGAAGCCCCCAGGGGAGGCGGAAACCGCTGTCTCCAGCAGACTCCAAGTCTCTAGCAAGTTCCGAATTTTTGAAGGTGTTAACCTTATTTGAAAGGGGAAGCAAGTAACAGGGCTAGTCCATGGCAGAAATAATAAGACTGGGTGGGAATTACAGCTCCTTTTGACGGGGCCACACAATCCGCTCGGCAACAAACCCTTTGTTAATCTCCCACCTATTTCCTGCCGCCGCACTAATTGTCGGGCGTTACTCAGAGGGAGGCAGCAGGCAGCGGCAGGCTTTCTCCTCCAACCCAGCAAGGGCCACCACTGCCTCACAGCGAGCACACCGTGCTGCTTCGGAAAGCTGCTTTCTGAGGGATTTGGCCAAAGGACTGTTTCCAATTCTGGCTGCCCAGTTTCAGGCAGAGCACATACACCCATCCCAGGCTCGATGCATCACTGCAGGCTTGTCTTTTCGCTTTCCTCAGGGTCTGTTCAGACAAATTCTCATTGACCTCTGTCCTCTGGTACATCCTTCTCTGAGAGCAACTTACCCACGCTCTTGGCTGTGCCACGGCAGAGGAGCCTACGCCCTGCTCAGACGCAGGTAATGCCCAAGGAAGCCTCAGAGATGCAGCCACACGTTCCCACCCGCCCCATCTGCCATGGGTTCACAGTGGGAGGCTCTCAGCTGGGGAACCCCCCAAAAGAAGCTGCAGCCACTGTTCCTCCCAAGCTGCCCATGTGCTGGGGGGGAAGAGCTTGTTCCTCTTTGATCATGGTGTGGGATACACCTGTAATACTGGTAGAGTATTGTGTAGTTTTCAGCAGGCACCTTCCTGCTCCCAGAAGAGGTTTCCCTGGCACAGACATGGTGAGAACTCAGCCGGGGTAGCAAGCCTGACCCAGCACAGGCGTGCACAGAAGTGCCTGGCCTGGCACAGTTCTCCCTTGGTATTTTTAGAAATGTCCTTCTGGCACGAGTGAGGAGCTTTTCATACAGGACGGACGGAGCATGGGAACAAAGCAGGCATGCACATGAGAGAGAGCCCTCAGGCAGCACTTGACAAGGGTTTTGGAGAATGTGACGGAGATTGGAAATCTAATGCTGGTGGGTTCACAAAGTGACAAAAAAACATCACTAACAGTTAGCTCCTTCAAGTCCAAGGCCTCACAGATGCTCCTGAGCCTGTCACTCCTGCCAGCTGTATTCTGATGTGACAAATCCAAATTTTTAACATACCAGCGTGCTTTCCCCACCTTTCCTATACGGATTGCTCATTGTTCTCTCATTCCTCATGGCAGGCGATTGCTCCTTGCAATGTAGATGTTAAAGAGTCACAGGTTTCCTGAAAACTGTAGCACGGGCTGTGAAACTAAACAACACGTGCTGTACAATAAGTCATAAAGCATGTGTGAAAAATAGTTGACACAGAAGCTGCCATGGAAACCACTGCTACCAGAGAGCACGCAGCCTCAGAGCTCCCATTAAAGGCTGCAAAATTGAACACAAACACTAATCACTAAGGCAGAATATATTAAATTTACCCGCATGCCCCATTCAGTCTTCAGAGCAAGTTAGCTGAAAACTGCAACCATTTCCGCTAGCAGCACTGGATGGTAGTTAGTAGTAATTAAATTACCAGATATCTTCTCATACAGAAATTCTTTTCATCTTGTGTACCCTAGAAACTGTTTTTACTGACTAGGCACTGCTCTTCTCCCAGGGAATAAGTCTGTTTAAAACAGACTACACGCATTTCCCAGGTTTGGGCTATATTCTCCTGCTTGATTGTCACCCAGCTCCCCTCAGAAACAATACCCTGTGAGTGAGAAAAAGCCCAGGCTGGAAAAAGAAACATGGTAAAACCAGATCCAGCTGTTCAGGCAAGATAAAGAGAGATGGACTGAAAACTACACAATACCCTACAAGTATTAGAGGCGTATCCCACACCATGATCAAACCTGTGGTCCTTAGATACCAGCTAGAAGGAAGTAAGTGACCTAAAAGTATTCGCATGTATAGATACCTTTTGACATCCCACAGGCAGAGAAGGGGTGGAGGAACCTTGCCCTCTGTTGTGGATAAAAAGTCCTACAACCTTTCCTCATTCCCCAGCCTGGCACATTTCGCAGACGGCCTCACTGGCTGGGCTTCGGACATGAGTGTTACGTGTTCTGATGTGATGGTGACACACCAGAATTCACCCCTGATGGCAGCATTTACAGCCGAGAGCGATGCTGAGTTGTCTGGTGTGGTCCGGATGGAGGCACAGGATTCTATTTTTTCTCTCTGCCACTTGCTCCAAAAGATTTTGATGTATCCAAGGGCCAGAGCTGTGCATTTAGGGAATTTTTCGTGCTCTCTCTCAAGGCCTGGTCTTTATCTCAGTGACTTCAGAGAGCTTCAGGATTGCACTGGTTCAGGCTATGAGGAAAGCCAGCTTTTTCTGCTGACTCCACAAACATATAACAAGGCTTTTACTGACCTATAAAGGAAGCGTCTCGGCCAGAGTTGTCAAAAATAGGGTACCAGCAAACTTATTTCACCTTATTTTTAATCCACCTAAATACCATAGGTTGGAAAGTTCATCTAGTACTCAAATGTTTATAGGGCTCTTATTTTGCTCAAGAGGCTACAGAAAGAGAAATGGTGGAGGAGAAAATAAAATCCTGATGAAGAAAAATAAGGACTGGTTAAAAACTCCTGATGAAGAAAAATTAGAGCTGGTTAAAAAATTTGTCAGTATTCTTTTTCTGGACAGAAGTCATATCCTTGAGGAAGAGAAATTTTTAGAGTATATGAAAAATGTGTGCTTTCTGTAGAAAAAAGAGTCTTTGTCATAAACATTTGACTGAAAAGAAAGTGATTCTGCCAGATGCTCCTGGCTAACTCTTTTTGGTTTATAGGTGAAAAGTTGCCGTGTTTCACAGGGAGATGCAAGAGGAAGAGGAAGGGTCAGGTAGGGAGGGGTCCAGTTACAGTTCTATAAGAAAAGATTTTAAAATAAACTAGAGAATGCCCCACTACAAATGAATAAGGAAGAAGGATCCTGAAAAGGAGATGAGGCAAAAAAGAGTAAAATTAAAGCATGGGTTCAGATTTAATGAGGTGCATAAGAATGACAAAGTCAGTGCTCTTTTAACGTAGGAGTTAGAATAAGGTCTATGGCCAAGATTAGGGCCTTTTCCACACATTCATTGCCTTCTTTAATGACAAGATCACAACCCATTTTTCCTACAGTGCTGTTCACTGCACATACCTTGTTATTATGTTCCAGCATATCAAACTACAGTATCCACATTTTTTATGACACGTAAAAGGTGCGAGCCTAGCTAATACAGATGGCTACATGACAGTCATGATGGGAAAAGGACAATATTTTCCATTACACAAAGAGCCCTCAGTGCATAAATATTGAAGTGTGACATGAGATTAAGCTGGAGCTTATCAGATTGGGTGCAGCTCTTCCTTAGACTCACTGAAATCCTAAGTTCTGCTGCTGACTCCATGTTAGCCTAGGTTTGTTTCTTCAAACAAAGGCTGTGAATGCCATGGCTCCAAAGAAGGCATTATCTCTTCATTTGCTTTTTCCCCACATGACAAGATGGGGAGGCGGCTGCATTTCTGACATTTCCCATTTAAAGTTAAAATACTTCTACTGATGTCGCCAGGACCTATACAGAACAAATTGCGTTAGCTCTACTGATGTCAATATAGTGGCCCAAATTTACACCAATGGAACTTGTGACCCAAACTGACTCCGAACTCGGCCATTTTTTCTATGAGATAGAACCCAGAAATGCCAGTTTTATCTCCCAAGCTCGACAAAAGCAGCTTAAAGGCTTTCCCATCACACTCAAAGTGAGAGCTGATAAGGCTCGAAATCCAGAAATTGCTTACTTTACAACTCTAAGTCCCTTTCAAGCTGACCTTCTGCCCTGAAAGCTTAATACTCCTCACCAACAACTATATTTAGGCAACTAAGGAACTGGAACATCTGGGAATAATAACAGCAGTCTCACTTGGAAATGGCATTTATATACCATTGTCTAGAAAGCATCACCACGCTGCAAAAGCTTTGGAAAATCCACTTTGTAGATTTCAGACTGGAAAATTACCTGCTAGACAATTTGTGCGTCACCAAAGGTGATGAGTGACAATCACACGTAGGAATAATCTGGTTATTCCCCCCAAAAAAAAAAAATTCTTAAAACAAGGCTCAGCAATGTGATCTGGGAAAAAGGAAAAAAAAAAAAAAAAAGTCCAAAACTTTCTTCAACCACAATGTTTTTCATGATCTTTTGAAGGTGTATTTCAACATTGCCTTTCCAGCACTGAAAATACAAAGCCATCAACAATTGACCAATGCCTGAGAAAGAGGAAATCAAACTGACGGATATTTTCACCTCCCAAGCTGAGCAGCATGTGAAAAAACAAACAAGCAGCATTCAGGATCTCATAGCACTTTTCTTTTGATTGCTTCCTTTTAAAGGGAGCTGCAAAGCTAAATGGAGCTCTGGGTCAATACTAGCAGTGTTAGTTGTTTGTCCAGCCTGCTCTTCATCACAGCTTGCCTAGGGCTATGCATGTTCAACATATAAGTAAGCAAAATAACTAATCTCAGCTAAAAGCAATTTGTAGATTTCCAGATTTCTGTTGGTCCACCCTCTGATTCCTTGAGAATTTCTAAATGCTTTGAAAAATAACAAGCATACTTCATACAGTCAGGGGAGCAGAAGCAAATGTGGGATCTAGCTTGACCTAACACCAGATGCTCAGGACTGTAAGCTGGGTGCAGACATTAGCTGTTGGGCCTCTAGATGTCCCCAGTAAAGATCTCTTTGCTAGACTGTCCTGTACCAGCAGTAGGTGATAATTTGCTGAAACCAGGGGCTAAGTTTACAGTGCAGTGCAAAAATAGTAGGTTACAGTTACACATGACATCATATTCATTGGCTCTCTGATGTGAGGACATGCTTCCTCAGGTGGGGGCTAACAGCTGTATCTGCATAGACAACCAGGACAACCCAAGCAATTTCAGTATGATGGACCAAGCCTAGCAAACATCTTCATGCTCTGGCCAAGAGTTGAGGTACAGACAGTCAAGAATTCATTTGCAGGCAGACACATCAGCACACTGAGTATTTAAAAGCATCTGATGTATCATGTAGGTACATGCAGAGATACCCAGGACCAGAATCTGACCCCCATTTGAGGCCAACAACCCACTGTCTGTGGCTGAGAGACTCATTCAGATTTACACATCTGGCTCTTCTGCTTGCCGTCTTTGCAGCTCCATGTGGTAATCAAATGCCTGTTACACTAGTACACTTGTACTAATTCCTGCACCAGTAGGAACATCCTAAATTTAGCAGCACAGTATCAACACAGACAACAAACGGCGTAGGACTGTGTGACTTGTTAGCATTTGCAAAAGTCAACACACAGCACTTACACACCAACCTCTACCACAGCTGAAAGTAAAGGCTGGGCTCCTAAGCACAAAAGCATGCCCACACCAGTTACTGGGATCAACATCAAGGTTACTGTTGAGCTATGATCCAGTGACCACCTGAGTTGCAAACACCTTTACTCTTTGTCACCATCATCCGATGCAGTCAAGGGAGTTTTGCTGAACCCCCACAGATGAAGTCAGCACCACTCCCAGTCTTTGTTCTCTCTATTGTGTATTTGGAATTTAGTCAGGAATGCAGAACATCAGCCCAAGAAGACCCCCTGCAACTCCACCTCACTTCCTCTTTCACCTCCCCATAAGTAGCAGCAAGTCTGCAAGGGTACATAAAAGACTTTTTTAGATAAGTTTGCTTCCTTGAGTGGAACTCTGAAAGGAATCTGAAACATATTTTTTTGCATGGAGCTTTAAAAATTACAAAAAAGCAGCAGCATCTGGACAGCCCTGGTGTGCACTGCAAGGTGCAAAGCTTGCAGGGGAAGGGCAGCTCACATACTGCTTAGCTGGTGGATCCAGGTCCACTCGGGAGCCGTTGCTCCATCTGCAATGTCACACTTTCTCTTCAGCTCACCTTGGTGACTGTGCATCGTCTACGTGCTCGTTACATGCTTGGCAAGTGCTGAGGTCAAACTGAATTCCCACTGCCTCTCTGATTTCACCTCTAGGCTCACTTAAAAACCCAAAGCTGTATCATGTAGCATGCATTCTTTAATTTTAAAATTAACTTCTGTGGGGACACAAGGTGAAATAAAGAAGGGAGTAGGACAGGGAAAGGCAAAGGAAATTGCTTTACTGGAACACATTTTATTAATTTTGGTACTGTCTCTTTTTCAGCTAGCCAAATAATTGTCAAATCCTTCAGAGGAGTTTGTGGAGACTCGAGTGATATGCACTTGTCACGACTCAGCCAGTCAACTTAAGATTCCCAAGCATCAGCCTCTGAGCCAACAGGACACTTCATGACTCCACTAACAAAACCAATAATTAGAATTACAGAGAGTGACAGCTATGAAAAATAAACAGCAACAAAGATTAAAGAATCCAAAGTCACCCAACCAATGGGAGATAAAGTTTATGTATGCAGTTTGAAAAAGACCTCTTAGAGCTCCCCTGTGGTCTTCTGGCAATTCGATTTAATTTAGCCTGTGCCTCCAACAGATAATTTTTAAATTAAAAGAAAAGAAAATGGAAAAAAAACCCAACCCAAGCACTGCAGTGCATTTGTCCAGTGCTCAGGCTTGGTTGATTACAGCTTTCTAGCTTCCAGGAAATCTTGGAAAGCTTTAAAAGCCAGATGACTGTTACTGGATCCATGAATTCTTCTCTTTTGCAGATGTTTCTCCCTTTACTTGCACCCCAGTAGGGCTCTCCATTTCCAGTCACAGTGAGCCAGGAAGATGGGAGTCCCTTGTCTCTGTAGAAATGGACCATAACCATATGCACGGCCAACAAGTAGGTATACAGCTCCGGACAGGTAAGGCAGGAGGAGCTACTCCTGGTCCTGTCCCCAGCACCACTAAAGAAGTAAGAGTAGGATTTAATACACACTTTCAACCCAAACAGGGGAGACATTATTGTTTTTAGCACCTGTTACACACAGGTTGACTAACAACACTGTTTTCTTCTGAACCTCTTCTTGGGGCACTTGGGCTTGCCTTCCTCTGTTCTATACATCCTCTCATCAGGCAAATCATTTGATAGATCAAAGGACATTTTCTTTTTTTTTTTTTTTTTTTATTTTTGCCTGCCTTTTGTAGCTTGAAACCTTCGCCTCCTTCCTCTGCAGAGGACTCCCTCAGTCCCTCTTCAGTTGTGATCACGCTAAGGGGAATTTGCAAAGCCAGCCATGCAAACCTCAGCTTTCCTCTGCTGCCCTTCAGGGTTACAGCCCTGACTTGCATTTCTCCAGCCCAAGTCTGCACCAATTTTAGCATAGAGACATGCACTGAAATCTGCTGAAAGGAAAGTCAAAGAGAGAGAAAGAGCCAGGAAAACAGATCCCATCTTGACAAGCATATGAATCTCTGCAGCTAAACATCACACGTTGGAGTATGAAATTAAGCTCTCCAGACATGTTCTCTAGCTGAAGGCTTACACTAGCCACAGCTCATGCAGGCTGGACTGCATGTGAGTGCTTGGTGTCTGCCAAAGCACTGAGCTCCTTCACCACCACGGGGTGTGCTAGCCCACAGCTACTCCCAGATGAGATCTGTGAGCTGAATGCCACCTTTTAGTCAACATTACATAAAGCTTTTGAGCTACTGAATTTTCTTCTCGGGTGCTTCCTTCCAGACAGCTGTTTGTCAAAGACTCATCCCACGCTCTCTGAAGTCAGCAGAAAGGTTAGCAGGCGCAGGGCCAGACCCCAGCACTGCAGCACTAGCTTTGCATTTCATGCAGCAAATTACATATTCACCTTCACCCTCCTCCCAGCTGTATTTTACAGAGAAGCACCCATCGCTCAGAGCTGGATCATAAAGTTTCATCTATTTGCACTCCCCCAGATCCTCCTCCTTTAGCTTTTCAAACATCAGTACACCATAGACCACCAAATATCAAAAATTCCTGATCTATTTTGAGAGCAATGTCAAAGGCTACTTGTACTATTAGTTTGAGAGAAGGGACATCCAGTGCAAGGAATCTGAGGAAGGAAATTTAAGACATGAAACCCCTGAATGATTTATTATGTTCTGAATAGAAACAAAGCGTATCTGTGTGACTTTCTAGAAAAAATGGTGGTATTTAAATGATTCTTCATTTTATGCTGGAATATAGTTTTTATACTTTTCCTTATCCCTTCCTGCCAAGCAGGTTCTTCCCCATTCCTCCTTTGTCTCTATTCCTTGTGCCAACAGTGATTTCAGGAACTTGCTTGTGAGGATCCTGGATTTTAGAGCCACGTTTTTTCATATGAGACTTTTCTCTTTATATTCTTGTCACTTCCTTTCGCCTAACACTGGGTTTTTTCATGATGAAAGAACAATAAAAACACAATTCAAAAAACATTAATGCTGCTGTCTCCCTCTCTTGTGGAACACACACTCCTCCTCTCTAGGTAACTCGGCAGTACTCAGAAGACCTACTGCTTACATGCCAACACACACATATGACACATAACTAAATTTTATATAATGGACCCAGCCCTTGCATGTGGCCAGTCTTTGGCCAGCATAGACTCAGCAGTGGCTCTACAGATTCTCACTGGCCCTTGATTCTTGCAAATTTACTTTTCTGATCCATTCAGTCAATGTTTCATATAAACATATTTCAGCTTCTGATCTGTTTGTCTTCTGAATCACAAAGCATTATCATAGCTACAGAAAGCAGAAATCAAGAAGAAGCTCATGAGAAAAGTTACCAAAGCTTATTTGGCAAGGATGGCCAAGCAAAGCAAGCTATGCATTAAAAAAAACATGGTTTCATTTTACCAGAAAAACACGACTTTGGCGATTATATCACCACCAAAGCCACTATGCACTTCAGTAGCATAGTGACCGTATATCTTTGCTGGGACATTGATTTAATAAATAAAATGTCTCAATAAACAAACACCATTTCCTGAAACACCTGTTCTTGTCTGCTTCCTATCCAAGTTTTGGCATGATTGATTCTTGCTTAGCATTGAAATCTGATGAGATCATAGCCCAAAAACAGTATGTTGAGAATTAAAGGGAGGAGTCACCAACATCATCAGAAGCCCTAAATTCTCATTCAGGTCGACGCAGGTGGGCTGCATGCCCTTTGGAAGTAGTTACTGTGTAGTTGTTGGCAAGGCACTTAAGAAAACACCTTTTGCCCTTTAATTCGTTTTTATCAGGAAAATAACCAGACAAGGAATGAGTTTCAGTTGTTCCAAGGCACTTATCTTTTCTAGATTAAAATGGAATAAAAAGTGAACCAGTCATTTTTGCAGTACTTCAAAGGCTCCTCCACGCAGCAAAAAACAATGCCAACATTTTGAGTCAATATTACAACAATCGGGTCCCTCGCTACACTAATGACCTGCAAGTAAGTATCACTTTACATCCTCCTTTATATATTATCTCCCTTACACCTAATCAATGCCATTGTGATCTCGATGTAATTTGTAGAATCCCTTATTATTTGTCAGTGGGAGGAAAGGGCCATAGTCTTTGGCCCATAGCCATAGAGCTCCATAAGCCATGAGAATATGCATCAATTGGTAACATTTAGGGACCATTGCAATCATTCTTTATAAATTCCACTCTAATTGCTAAGCTGCCATTGACCACGCTGCATGCCAACAGTTCCCGGTAATAGGCCTCTTCACATGAGGAGTGAAAGAGATCTGGCAGTAAGTGGTAGGTAGTGTCAGTGGCTTTCCTGAGTAATTTCCTGAGTTCCTACAGAAAACGAACCTGTAAGACAGCTGCCTTAAAATTCAAGAGGCGTAATCAGACCCAGATGTGAAACGAGGGCAGCTCTTTGGGCTTAGTGAGAGGAATACATCATTTTGAACACACTCCTCCATTGGCGGCTAATTAGTTCCAATAAAATTGGGTGTGCACTATTTGTCAGGGCTCTGAAAAGTCATTCACTCCTGGAACACAGATAACAAAACACTCTGCCTGTCCCACCTGTGTTGTCATTGAGGTGAAACTGCTCATGTTGAGATTATTTTTATAAAGATGTCTTATCAAAACAACTATTTCATACTCATCAGAAGTATTTCCACCAGCCTTTGTAACTACATCAATCCCCCTCTGTCCAGTAGGTACAGTTCTGCCCTGCTGCTGTGTCCTGTCTGGATTTGCAAAGGCCAATTGTAGCTGAGATATGCAAGCCAAAGTCCAGCTTTTCTGAAAAACCATCTCCACTTCTTCCAGTGATGGAGTGTTGCAGAGTCAAGTCAAAAAGCCTTGGAAGAGGGAGCACCCACTAGTGGGCACCACTGAAGGCCAGGCAGTATTAACCTTCGTGCAGGCTGGCTGGTCTCCAGTGAAAGCCACCTGGAAGAGCAGCAGAGGAGAGGCGCAGACAGAATATGTAGCATCATACTTGGAAGACTGCCACTCTCAGAAAATACTGCTTATTCCCTCAGATGGAGTCTGCAAGCAATTCGAATGGTTGAGATGAGTATACTACAGTGTTGCAGTTTTGCACCAAGTTGATTGCTTGTTTTCATTGGGCTGTTTCTTATGCTCCTGTTTTTGGTTTATTGGGCGGTTTTTTGGATTTTTTTTCCCCATCCTTAATTAAAAGGAGCTAAGATTTTGTCTGGGTCTTGTTAAATCACGAGGGAAAATCCCATTGACCACAAAGAACGGTGCATTGGTCTGTTTGCAAGGACATGTTGTTGGTTTGACTCCGGTAGCATAATCGGATTAAAGATGCTTACATAATATTTACAGACTGGTTTATTCCTTGGAAAAATTCCTGAATTAATCCTGTAATGCTTCCCCTTTTTGTGAATCTTAAATATAATTGCTTTGACATAATCCAATGAAATGGCTCTTCCTTACTGTCATGGTTTAACCCCAGCCAGCAACTAGAACCATACAGCCACTTGCTCACCCCTTTCCCCCTCCATCCCCACTCAAGGGTGAGGGAAAGAGAGGGACAAAAAAGGGGGGGAAGGGAGGAAAAATCCTCGTGGGTTGAGATAAAGACAGTTTAATAGAAATAATAACAGAAAAGGAAAAATAACAGTATTTGTAACAATAATAATAATGACATGGGTCACTCTCACCACCCAGTGAATTCACCCTCCCAAGCAGTGATCACAGATTCCTGCTCCTCAACTAGCCACCATTTATATACTTAGCATGACATCTATGGTATGGAATATTTCATTGGCCTTTCCATCCTTCTGTCTATGCTTTTATGTGAACAAAATCCTTGAATAGTGTAAACATCACTTAGCAACAACTAAAAACAATAGGTATTATTGACATTCCTTTCACATTAATCACTAGAACGAAAATTAACTCTTTCCCAACTGAAACCAAGACATTTACTAGAATAACCAGCTCCTTGAATGAGTATAGTGAGTTTGTATTTGGAGAAGAGATGGCTCTTACAGGTTTTGCTTGTGTTTCGTGAGCACATTTTTCTGCAGCATTCCTCCTCCTCCCCTGCACAAGGAATTCTGTAACTGCAGGCTGGGATTTTTTTTGCCAGGCTCGCTATTCACCAAGCCAAGGCGCTGTTCAAGCCCAGTACACTGACAGTCTGATCTTTTCACTGCAGAGATAGATAAGAACAGAAGCTGCCGACCTTCTCTTTAATCGCTGCTGCACTCCCTGAGAAGGCTAGAAGCCAGCCAGGATCAGAAGAGAGAAGCTGTGGTCATTGCAGGTCATGGCAGTATTTGCTTTCTGGCTTCCTTCCAAAGGCATACCTTTTCTTGGACCAGAGTTTATTTTGCATTCTGAAAATACTCTGAACAACACCATTTCCTTTTTCAAGTTATTTTTTGCACAGCCCTTTGGGAAACACTGTAGCATGCTGGCCAGCATGTGTGCGTGAGCGTGTACATGCCTGGGTCTCACACCACCACCCAGGACAGCCCCAGAGCTTTCCCAACAGCTTCTGACCTCTGCAACCTCCATTAAGTCTTGAGTGGATCTCAGTGCCTAGGCAGCTGCAAGCAGAACTAGCAGCAACAGCAACAACTACTGGTTTCGTAGACCTGGGCCTAAACTGTGCCTTGCCCTCTCACTCAAAACCATATCCTCTTTTTCAAACATCTTATACAGCTCAGCCACGGCAACATCCCATTGTGAAGTTGAACCATGCAGGATACCTGTCCCTGTGATCGAAAGGGGAGCAACCACACTACCAACACCCTGCCAACATTCATGCCAGGCCGCCTTGGCCTTTCTGATACTGTTCTGTGTTCACAGAGACCACGTACGCCTTAGCCAAGGTCCTCTCCCAGAAGTCAAACTGTAGATATCATGAAGACAGTGGCAGAAAAGAGCTACATTCCCATCCCGCATCCTCTGATCTAGGATCTCTAGTTCAGTTGCCATAACTCCGCTCATGCTTAACCCAAGAAGATCCAGTTTGCATTGTATCCCTTTCACTTCCAGTTCAGACACCAGACTTAGTAAACAGTGTCAAATCTTCCAGATGACAATGTTGGGTCACAGCTGACCACTCCTCCATTTAGGAAATGGAAGATTAAACATTATTCTGGTTTCCCCAGCAACAAAAACACGGGGCATTTGCTTCAGCCCCATGCTTTAGTTTCTCAGAGGATGTTTACCCACACACTAATGATGATGTACTGCAGGTTTGGGGACTCGCCATGGGCCAATCGTAGGATGAACTCAAGCAGCAGATTGCAACCGCATGGTGTTTCTGAAGGTGAAGAATGGCTCAGTAAGTAGGAGCAAAGGGCATTGATCATCTTACTTAAAAATACACGGCTTACTTGTCCCTACATAGTATTTCTGTCGTACCAGAAAAATAGCAGTTTGAAACATATGAGACATGACATTCTGTATTTAAAAATGCCTCTCTATATTATTTCTCCCTCAGGTACCGTGGACTAGATTGGGCAATGCTTTCCATGAGCACTGGCCTGAATGTAGAAAGTCAGGGTTGGTGAGGTAGCCACTGCCTCCTGAACAATGACCTGTTTCCCTTTTAGAAAAGAAAGAGAAAAGAAAGAGAAAAGCTGAGCTCAGCCGAAAATTTCATAGTGATCCAACTCTTGACTCCGGCTTTTGGGTCAAGCAGCAAGGTCAGCAGGGCCACTGTGGTTCCTATTCAGTACTCTGGTGTTGGAAAATGTAGTGTTCTTAGATTTTCTGTTGAAAAAAAGATGTCAGTAGAACTGACCCTAAGGAGAGGAAGGAAACATGGAGGGAGTCAAGAAGAAACATTTCACTTAAAAAAATTCCCTGCATCCACTCAGTCCGTCATATCCCCATTTTCTCCAACAGACCACACTAACCTGCCAGCTGTCTCTTAATTTACTTGTAATCAGAGGGAGCGTGAGCTGCACCTTCCCTATTCTTCCCTATTGAAATTACTTCTTTAATGCAAAGCTAGGAAGTATGACTCAGTATTTCTTTATTCTTTCCTGGTGGTTTATGTGTACAGCACTAATCTGAGTCACTGCACTGAAGAAGGAGAGCACAACCTCCTCCATCATTTCAGGACACTGCATGGTCTCTACATCTGTGTCACAGGTGTCAGTATTAGAGACCTTTCCCTGGACACAGCTCTTGTCCCAGACCACTCTCAACTGCAGCTCACTTGTGTTTTTCTTCTGCTCTTAATTCTACCATAAACATGAAATCACACGCAAAATTATTTCCAAACAACTGTGAAGCACATCTGCAGCGAAGGCTACCGAGTGAGGCAGCTTGGTTGTTTAGCTGCTCAGAGTGCCCCAGCCAGGCTAAACCAAAGGAAGAGAGAATAACAGTTTCATCAAATGAGCCACACAGAATTACCACACCTCTTCAAGCAAGGCCAGCCTTATCAGAATACGCAAGTCCCACTAATAGATTTAATTTCCTATGTCTGTAGGCAGCTTCTCAACAATATTAGAAACTTTTTGGTTTCCTTCCCAGAGAGTGGGTGGACAAAATGGGGGAAATAAAATGTCAGGAAACAGATCTTCAGGACCACCGCAGAATCTGTGATCCATTAAGCTTTCTGAAACGAACCGCTTCCACAGCATGTATCATTCACTAGCCATTATGCACACTGGGCAGAAAAAGTGTCCCCCACCATGGAGATTGCCGATAGATAAATGCTGTGCCTCCTTCACTTCCCACCCTCCCTGTCTCTGCATCCACACCATGCTGCACAGGGAGCAGGGAAAAGGGCCACTACATGAGCAAAAGGGTCACACTTCTGCTCATGGCCTCACCTGGAGCAGCTGGGACTTCTCAGGATCTGAGGAACAGTCAATTCCTTCTGCTTGATACCTACTTCTTGAGCCACTGCTTTACCAAGTGTACAGTAGAAGGTGGCTTTACTGTAAAAGTTGCTTTCCCACAGCACTCCTAGACCTCCTCTGCCTAGATTTATGTTCCTTCTGTTAAATAGTCTGCACCTCTAATGGTGACTAAGCCATGGTTGTTTTGTGTTTCAGAAAAGCTTAAGCTCTTGACAAACGGAGGTGGTCAGATTATTACACATCTGATGTGAACTGGAGAGTAATGCAATGCTATATGGCTTAATGAGCTGGAAGAAAGCAAGCTCTGCTTAACCACTGTTTTTGCAGGTCTGCTAATATCTATAATTCATCCAAATAATTGGCAGATAGATGATCTATAGCGGCCAAGAAATTCTGGCCATTCCTACCTGCATAGTAAAAAATCTTGATTAAACAAAATGCCTGAATCTGTTGGTGGTAATAAATCCTTGTGTGTTGACACAGGATCTGAGCTAGCAGAGTCCATGGAGACCAGGGATGCTCTGCGCTGGTTAGACCCCTCCAGGGCAAACTGTGATTGGGCTGGCAAGACAAGTGGCTACCTTACCCTCGATGAACAGGAGAAAATAAAATGCCAATCTTAAAGCATCTGCTGCTATTGCATATATTCAGCTTTCTGGAAGGTAGAGTTGTGAAGCCTTCTTGGCCTAACTGTGTCAGCCATCATGTGAATTTCTGTCAATACTGAGGGTTATGGAAAGACGGACATGCCCCCATGCCTCACAACTATCTTCCAATGAGAGGAACTTTTCGACTCTGTTGAATAAGACACGAGAAAGAACTACGTCAGAGAAAAATAAAACCACCCTGATTTTAGGGAAGCCTTTTTCTTATGGCTGCCACCCACTCAGCTTCAGAGTAATAAACACTGTGAAGTGGACACGCAGCCTCCAGTACCCAGACACTGATGGGGTGCTCTGGGATGTATTAAGCTTTCTGACAAAGAACAGCAGCACCAGTGAACTTGTAAGGTAACAGCAAAAATACACAGAGCTAAGCACTGGTCGTATGTGCTGCTAAGACAACTAGAGCTGGGGTTCCCTTTCTGGCGCCGACCCAATACTTAGAAAAATGCTGCTGTTAGACGCAACACCAAGTCAGCTGTCAACACCATCTAGCTTCCAGGCCTACACACTGTTACTAACATCTGCCTCTGAACAGATGATCTGAGCCTCCATAAGCTCTGTTGAACCTAGTGAACAACCTTGTGTCTCAGACCAATCTGCAGTTACAGTTAACAGAACCACTAACGTGCCAATTGCGCTAAGTGCAGGGTTTGTCATTAGCAAGGCTCTGTGCTTTAGATTCTTTCAGGACATGTGACTGATGCTCCCTACCACGGAAATCATTACACAAGCAAGACTTGACAGTTTAGAGAATTTCCCCTCTTCATCTCCATAAACTTGTATTCTTGGTCCTTGAATCATTCCAATTACTTCTAGGACATCACCAGGGAATCAGGTGGATGTGAACCTTCTAGGCATGAAAACAAGTAGACAAGATCTTACAGAAAAAAAAAAAAACACAAGAGAAACAATTCAATTTCATTGCAATCCATTACTTTTGCAGACAGATGGAAACTAAAGTATAAATCGACATGTTTCCTCTGAGTTTATCAGTTGACATAGGCTGTAAGAACCAGAAACAAGGTCGTGCAAAACCCAAGGTAGTCTTGATAAGAACTTTCATTATTGGACATTGAGTTTTAAAAAAAAAAAAAAAAAAAGCAACAGTCTGCTTATCTGGCAACCTTAAAAAAGCCACTAGAAAAGCCCATTCCACAGTTACAACGGTGCAACCCAATCATCTCCATTTGCTCCCACACATGCTGTTCAAAGTAAGGCTTTTCCCTGTTCTCAGCAGCACATAACTGCTTTCACAGTGGAAGGAAAAAGACCATGGATTTGATATGCACTCTCAACATATTATTTGTTTCAAAGAAAAATGTGCACAAGAAACCTCAAGCACTTCTTCAATAGATTGCAATTCTGTTCTCCCTGCATCTGGTTTACACTTGCTTTCATTCCAACTTATTTCAAGTTAAGCCTCCTGGTTATTAACTGGAACAAATTGCTCTCATGTTCCCTTCAGCTCGGTAATCAGGGGAAGATTTCATACCCATAAAAACGCATTAGATCGTTGTGATAACACTTTGGGGGGAAGGGGAGTTAATAAGAAACTCCTGCCAACTTGAACACATTGGTTACTTTCTCCTGAGCTAACAAGGGAGGATGTGCTCCACACCTCCAACAGAGTGACTCAAGCTAGTGCTGTCCACATAAACCACCAACAAAGCATAGGGAAATGTCCTGTCATACTTCCTAGCTTTGCATTAAACAGGTCTTTCTGACAAGGAAGAGTAAGGGAAGGAAGTTGCAGCTCACATGCCCTTGATTATAAGTAAATCAAGAGACAGCTGGGAAGTCAATCTCAGATGTAGCCTTTACAAAGCATTGTCTTTGATGCAACACATCTCTCCCTTGTGATATACTGCCTTCCCATAAGCAGCTGTGAGTCCTTTAAAATACTGCCTTCCTAAGGGTGATGTATGTAGACAACAGGTAGCTATTTGAAGCACATATTGGTATGCTTAACTCCAAGGAGGCACAAAACCTCTGCCTGGGCTGTTCCATATAACCACGTGCAAGACTGGAGCCCAGAGACTGGTCCTGCGGCATCCACATCAGGTGGAATTTTGCTGTCAACCTCAACGTAAGCCAGATCAGGTTCCTGAAGGCTCCAGCTGCTGTTCCCTCAACAAACTAAACTGATCTCCTGGCTCACTGTTGCTGAATGAGTGAAAGGGTCTTGCTGACCCTCTCCACTGATAATTCTCACCTACATTAGTGAATTGAATCAGGTCACAGGTGGAGTAAAGTTGGCAGAAGAAAGATGATGGCATGACATAGCCAGAGGCAAGAGCAGGAGACACCATCTCAACAAGACTGTGTTAACCAAAATACTGTCAGAGAAGACTTCATAAAATGAGGTAAAAGGGAGGAGCAGTTGCCTACCAGCAGCGTAAGCACAGGCTGTTGATAGAAAAAACGGGAAAGTACGGGAGCAAAATACCCCTGCATTCCTAGGCCAGACAGCTGAGCGGCTGTGGGACAGACTGGACCAGCTTGTTGATCTACCAAGTCTGCATTTAGCCAACACACCTCATCCAGTGGCCACAGCGCCTGCACTTCTCACACAGGAAGGGTGCAAATGCCCAGCTGGCAGCAGATGGCCGCACAACTGCACCCTGTTCACCCACAGCACAGCTGCCAATTAGCTTAAATCAGCTGTGAGACTCTGTCTTCAATGCAAGGGTCCTAAGTGCCAGGAAGGAACTATCCTGCTCTGATTTACCTACTGCCTGGTTGTATTAGTTTGTCACAATCTGGTTATTCAAGGCTTCAGGGAGTTTAGGAGCACGCTGTGTTTCTAGTTGATAGCATGTTTAAGAACATGCACTGTTTTTATTTGGTACTATGTCATTATTGTGCAATTTAAGAGTTATAAGTTGTCAAGCTTCCAGCAGCACACTGTACATGGAGGACGATGTTTTTTGTTATTTAACCATTGTTTAAGTTTAAATAAAATCTTAGTTATATAAGAAAAAAAAAAAACCCTCTAGTCAATCAGGCCAGATCCGCTCTGAAGAGTGTTTCCAACGCTTGTTCTGAGTTTCATAATTGGGTAGTTCAACCCAGTCCAGAAAAAATTTACTGGAGTTAATACCAAAGAGCTTGCTTCAAATTTACCAGATTCCCACTCAAGACAGAAAATCAGCTTGAGAGCACCATCTATTGGCTAGAAAAAAATACTGTATTGCTATCTTTTCACTTTCTCTAACTGGTGCCCAAACGCAGCTCCACAGTGGCTGAAAGCTGGATGTCCAGCCAGCAGTTCCCCCAGCCCCACTCAATAGGGTCTGCCCAGCTGTGGTGCAGCCCTGCAGGGAGCAGGAAGGCACTCAAACCCATTGCACACCTAGAGATCCCGCACATGGTCAGCTTTCACACCCAGGGCAGAAATTTTGGCTTATACGTGTGTGACCCAAGGGCCAGCTCCTGAAGGGAGGACAGTTCAGGCAGTCGCAGTGCTTTATTTCAATGTCATTTTCTCCCTGCAAATGACTTCTAGGTTTGGTGACTTCATGGCATAACCAAGCTACTGGTGTTTTCTGACTTCAGACAAATGCTGACACCTCACCCGAAGGTCCATCCCACAGAACAGCAGCATCCCAGACCCGTGAAACCAGTGTCAAACTGGCACCAGGCCACTGTATCTGCACAGCGCTGAGCAAATTCATCAGCCCCTCGGCCTCCTTCTCCCCATGCACAAAACAGCATTTTCCTGTGTGTCTCCATACAGAAAGGGCAGGAGAGGACTAGCCTACATCAGCGCCCATATTTTTGTGACACCCTGTCAACAGCCCCATAGATGTCTGGCTTGTCCAGAAAGTGTATTTTTGACCACAGAATTCTGTTTCTGAGGGTTCCTACTCCAAGCTGGTCTTATCTTTAGACTATCTCTATTTAGATGCCTAAGTTTAGATTTCAAGGGTTGGCCTACGAATCCTACTTTTAACTCTGAAACACAACTCCCTGGGGAATGCTTTTATTAGAGCTGGCTAACGCTTTTGGCCAGAGAAGCAGGAAAGAAATCTTAAGTAGCTTTTCACTACTTTTTGCCTAATTGCCATTTGCATTTATCAGAAACACCACGAAGGCATAAAAATGAAGTTAATGTTGTCCTTGCCCCCAGGGAGGCTGGCCCAGGCCAGGTCAACAATACAGGTCACCACCATACTCCGTGGCACTGATGGTCTCCTAGAAAAGCTCCCTAGAAGTCAAATAGGTTGAAAGATCTCACTCAGTGTCCACCTCCAGCAAGATCAGAGGGCCCTGGCTGTGGTGGAGACGTGAGAGAGGAGCAGAGTCCGACAGCAAAGGCACTGCTGCAGGTAGCCCAAGTTCGATTTCCGAAGTGACACCCGCAGTTCAGATCCTGACTGGCCATGAGGAAGGCTCTGAGCTGCCTGAGCATCCACTCACAGAGGGACCATCTCCACTACACGCAGATCTCTGGAGCATTTCCAGCTCCAGTAGTTTTCCAGAGACTTTTTGCAGAAGCCCTACAGAGTAAAGTTGGATAAATAAAAGGTATCAGTGATAACTGAACTAAACTATCAGTGATATCAGTGAGTTAAGTAGCCAGCATGGCCTGTGTTTTAGTTTGAACTAAAATAGATGTTTCCTGAGAAACAGAAAAGCTGTTCTGGTCAAAAATAATACATATTTTTTCTAGAAAGAAATCTGTTAGTGGGGTTGGGGGAGCAGTTCATAGTTAAATTTTGAGTGGATACAGATATTAAACTTCAGAGCAACCAAAATCCAGATCCCAATCAGAACATCTCAGCTCAAATCAAGCACTGGCTGATAAAGTAAGCATAACGGTGGCAACAACTGCAGCCCCAATGTCTCTGGAAATGTCTGTCTACCACAGCAAATTTACCCGATCGAAAAATGCAGGATGAAACAATACAAAATGATCAGGAGTACATGGGAGAGAGGGGAAGGTTCTTCTGTCACGGCTCTTGCCCATGATCTCCATTCAGACTGGCTCAGGAGACAGTAAGAGACGTGGCAGCACAGAAATGGAAAGGCGGGCTGTGGTAAACTGCAACAAGTGCTCAAATAAATCAGCGCCAATAAGCTAAGCTCTATGACAAAATTTCTGCTGTGGAGTAAAGTGGAGACAATTAAATCAGAAGCAAAAATTATGGATGACAAATAGCTTGATCCAATTAGGAGAAAGATAAATCAGTCTGTTAGTTACTCCAGAAGAAGGAGGCGAGGGAAACTCCAGCAGACAGCACCCTGCCTGAGCTGCTTAAGTGGAATTCCCCTGGGAGAAGGCTGGCAGGTCTGAGGTCTCACAGCCCAGAGCACAAATTGGAAAATAATGAAGCTGGTCTGCTCTGCGATTGCTAGAGAGGTGACAGCGCTGCAAAACAAAGGGATTCTGGAGCCTGAATTAGGGCAGTGGGAGAGATCAGCTTGCACATACGGCAAGGGGTTGGGTTACATGTAATTGCTTCTGTGAAGAGTGGGTGGTTTGCAAGTGTTATGACAGCTGCAGAGCAGAGGATGTCTCTGCTATGAGACAATACAAAGCTGGACCAGAAAACAGGGAGGCACAAATCACCAAACTCTCTAACGCAGGGCAAGTACTTTGTCCCAAGGCACTTGCACTATGCTTGGACTCCAGAAGCAGAAAAGTTTATCAGCACTTAGGCTCATCCATTCATTCCCTCCCTGCATCAAAGGAGCACACAGTGGCTTTACACAGACAAAGACAGACATAAACTACATTCACTGCACACTCACTGCACAAATCCATGCACATGAGTGGCACTTTATCTTCTCAGGGCTGGAGAACAGTGATTTTTCAGTCTAGGTCTATCATCTTCATTGGGTTTTCATCCTCATCACTTGAAAGCAAAAAAAGCTTTAATTGCATGTTCTTAACATGACAGGTTGTCTTGCCAATATAATCTGTATTCAGAAGTTCCTGGAATTGCACAGCTAATTACACCGTGATTTTAACCTTTAAATGACTCGTACACAACCTCACCTTTAACTCCATCTTTACATCTTTTATCTAGCAATGCATTTGGCAACCAGTCCCTCTTGTCTGCACTTTCTATTTAAGATACTTAATACAAATGAGCCAGAAGCAGGACAGCTAGCACATTCCTGCACTAAAAGCTCCCACGCACACAAGAGCTAACATTAAGTTTTTCTGCTTTTAAAAAGCTCTGTATCTCCACACTGGTTTGGGGGCAGTGCTCACAAAGCTTCCCCTCACATCCCAGTAAACTGGGCACTGGTGCCTTGTAAATGCACACTGAGAGAGCCTGGCACGCTGCTTGCAGCCAAAACGTGAGCGTGTCCCTGTGCTCCAGCAGTCCAGCTGGCCGGAGCTGCTCAGCCTGCAGACACTGCCATTGCCGCCAGCTCACCAGCCAGCCCCGCTGTGCCTCTGACCCGTTCCCTGGCCAGCAGGACCCTGTGGGTGCTGTTTTCTTCCCTACTGGCTTCAGCATCCAAAACCCTTTGGAAATGCTCCACAATGGATGAGTTTATGGTGTGAGCAGGGCACATTTTCCCCTTCTGATTTTATTCCATTGAATCTACTTTTGTTTGTGCAGTGGTTGATCTCCTAAACTGTATTTGGGTACTACTTCATTTTCCCGTTCTGAGGAAACTGGCAGTGAAAAATGGACTTGAATAAAAGGGGAAAAAGTTGTTCTAAAGAGCAGGAGAGCTGCCAGTCTTCTCTCTGCCAGAGGGGAGCAGGACAGCATTTTTAACAGAGAAACCAAGGTGAAACTCCAGCTTAACAGCTCCATTTTGACACTGCAGCAACAAATGTTCTTGCACAGTGCTTTTCATATCAAGTCCCGCCATAGAAATGAAATTGGGACCCCTATCCATCCACCAACCCTGGTGCCCAGGGTTCCCAACACTTCACACCCGTGTGGCTGTTTCCTACAGGCTGCTGTTTGGTCAGTCTTTGTTCACTCCCCTCCTGAGCCCTGTGGTTATTTCCCCAAGGATATTAGCCCATTACAAACCTTAATTACAGAGCCCACTTTAGCTCAGCCTGGACAGACCCAAGTGCTTTCAGCACAGGAGGTCTCTCATTTCAGTCCTGGGGGAAGCTGCCTAGACAACCATTGCCACAAAACCAGTAGAGCCAGATTGTGCCTTCAAGGCTTGGGCCCATGTGGGAGCATCACTGAGCTGCGTGTCCTGGGGAGAAGTGGGGAATGTGATTTTCCAAGAGGAGGTGCAGCCCTTCCATTGACAGATCATCATCTCTGCTGTACTGAAAGCACTGCCCCCTTCCCTTGCTCACAGTGAGGGCGGCTTGTGCCCAACAGGTCCACTGAGCTCTGAAAGTAAGACCCAGAAAAGTGCTGGGGAAGGGGCCAGCAGGAAAAGAACACTAAACAGATAAAAAGGCTTTGTATCTGCCCTGCTTCAACACACACTTCTTTACAAAAGCAAGACCAGTTATCTCCAGCTCATGTTCTGAAAGATCAGCTCTGGGTTCTACTGATGTGCTTCCTCCTGGACCCGTCTGATGCAGAGCAAATCCATGCCTAATGCATCACAAACTTTGACTGTGCCAGGAAATCTAGGAGTAAAACTGAGAACGATGCTACAGAAACCCAGTATCCCTCCATCCACACCTCCCTGTCCTCATGGAAAGGGCAAACAGCCGGCACAGTGGTTTGCTGCAAAGGGAGGCAAAGCAGCGCACACCAAGCTATCACTGTTGAGCACGAAAGAGAAGAGCCATTTCTGTGTCGGGTCGCTCCTGCACATACTGCGTGGAAGGGGAGGTCAGCAGAGGACCTGTAGCCTAGGGGCTACAGCTGTACACTCTGGTGGGCACTTCTTTCTCCTTGGTTCCCCCACTGTTCAGTCACACTACAGTGGCTCACAAAAGTATAGGAAAAGCCTACTTGACCCTCATTGAGGAAAAATTCCCTTGCCTCTGATTTAACAGACTTAGCATTTTCAGCAGAGAGAATCAGGCTCTTTGGCCAGTTGTCACTACCACCAAGTTCTCTAAGAGTTTACCTGAGTAAAATCTGAGAAATTCAGCCCTTCCACTGCAACCCAGTAGGCACAAACCATGGGCAGAACCTGGCCCTGCTATGAGCCACAGGAGCATTGTCCCTGATGTTGCTTGGGCCATGATTTCGCACTTAGTTTTCTATTGAAAGAGGAAAGAGAACCCCCCCCTTTCTTTCCCCGCCCCCATTCTCACTAGTGCTTGCACGTTCTGCAAATCTATAGCACGATTTGCACAGGAGATTCTTCTTTATTTTTCCTTTCCTGTAGTAGCACAAATTTAACATGCAACAACCTTGGCCTTTTTGATGTCAGATATGACTCATGAGATAGACACTGGCTTTACTGATTAATCTTACTTATGCACATGTCTTATTTCTCCCCTATGACTTGCCAAGAGCATTTATTTCTGCTACACTAGGAACAAAATCTCAGCTATGTCTCTGGAGCATTACATATTGCAGACTCTGTCTCTTTGGCCCTCCGCATTAATTTTCTTCAAATGACACCAAGGGGCCAATATGTTAAGTTTGCACTATTGGTCTGACAAAATTTTGGCTTCTATTTATAATCATTTGTGTAAAAAGCATTAGTTTGGGTTAGCTTAGACCTATTGTGGAGGGAATTGCTCTAGCACAGATCATTCCAAAATTGCTTTCACTTTCTGTACTTGCTGAGGTTTGTGTTTTTGATGCAGCGTAAATTGTATCAGGGATACTGACAACTCTCTGACGTGCAATTGGAGGTGTACACTGGAAGTCTCTATTAATCCTAGCTTTGGTCTCCTGTCCTTTTTAAGAGGATTTCTTTATAGAATTAAGTATTGATCCTACCCTAGTTATTGGAGTTGATTCACAGCTGCATGACTCTATGGCCTGCTGGCATAAACAGTCTAAAATCAGATGAATGCTATGAGCAGCAATGAACAATAAGCAGCAAGGGCAATTCTAACTACATGCTAGGGGTGGAGATTTCTGAGCCCCTCTGGACCCCTGCCCTAGTGTTTGACTGTCCTTACTGTTCTTTTTCTTCATCATCCAGATATAAAAATCAAAGATTACTCCTTATTTTCCCAGGTTTGGGTATATCATATATGCGACCCATGCCACAGGGCTTCTGATGTTTCTTTAGGCTGACTTAACTGTAACAAATTTAGCAGTCATGAAGTTCTTTGATATTTAGTCTGAAATTTGTTTTTTAATGTTGTCATAATACTTATGGTTATAAACAAATGCTGTCCCCAGCTCTCTACAGGGAGAAGGACTGTGAAGCAGTGTATCTTCATCCAAAACATTCAGAGAACACAAAGGTTTCCCTAACAATGAGAGGTCTAGGGTGGATCCCACTCAATCAAAGGAAAAATACCCTCTTCCCTACATGGCTGTTCATGGATATGTTGAAAAGATTCTTGCAAGCTTCCTTTTGATGCAGGAGCTATGAGCTCCTAGATCAGCTAGATCAGCCTGCTCATCTCATAGACTTTTCCAGGACAATTCTTTAGCATCACTCCCTGGAGCATCTTGAAAGCATACTGAACATTGGTAAAGTCATATTGGTGCCAGCAGCCTAACCCTGGACACTGTATCTCCAATCATTCCTTACAGTGCTTCCAGCAGCTGTGGCAGCACCGTGTTCCCTGCACATGTCAAACAGCAGCAACACTGATACACAGTAAGACACGAACTTCCAGGACTATCAACCAGCCTACCTAACAGTAGCGGGAAAGCTGCATGATGCCACCATTCCCTTACACAAAAAGAGTGCAAATAACCCATCAGATAAAAATCCTGGGCTCTGTAAACCAATCCGAGATCCACTTCATATTATTTTTGCAGCAAGATATAGGAATGAGGAAGTGTGCCAACATCCTGAATGGACTGAGCCAAGACATGTATTTTAACGCAGAACTCACTTGCTCACAGTTCCTACTATGTGCCCTGAAGGAAAGCATAGCAATACCTTTTGTATATACCTAAACAAAGGTATTGTTTTTCTTTGCCATACCTAACCAAATGGCAAAAGACAAACCAGGAACTATTCACTGAGGAATTGATCTGAAGTTTGGCTTTTGATCACATCACAGGTAACTAAGAAAATAAACTTATGAGGTCACTGATTGATCCATGTTTGGAAAAAAATATTGCGCTGATGTATACAGCAAGAGAATATAGCTACACCAGAACTATCCCTTGCAAAAATGGACCAGCATGGACAGAGTTCCAAATACCTCATCCCTGCCTCTTTCTAGCTACATTGTAATCATATTTGGCAACTTCGGGAATTTAGGAAATAGAAGTTTTTATATGTGTGCTTATGAAAAGCCCAACAAATTTTTGCAACCTTAACTGCATCTTGTTGTAACGAAAAGCTTCTTAGCAGAGGATCTACAGGGCCTGGATCTGCTCCAGAGAAGTCTCTCTGGAAGGTTGCTTATGGATTTCAACCTTCTAGGCTCAAATCTAAAAAGATTCATTCACACAAAGATCCTCAGTGAAGCCAAATAACTAGGCTTAGCCTAGGCTGCCCTGAGATATTTTATTACAGATGAAACCAATTCCCATTGAAGATAAGGGAATGCTTTAGGCGATGGACTATGTTTTGCTTTTGGCTAGATCTATGCAAATCTGGAGTAATGCCATGAGCTTCACAAGAACCTCACCCCAGATTTACAGTGATGTCACTAGGAGCAGCATACAAACCCTGGTTGACTGAAAAGGAGTACTGAACACTTTAATTGAAACTGAATCATAAAGTAACCAGTGGGAAGATATTTTCTCAATTGCACTTGTAATTATTTTAAATTTGTAGTTAATTATTAATGTAGCCATTAGAGTATAAGAATTCACATAAATCAGCATAATTTATGTGAGGGATTGACCATAGCTAATTAACTCCAATTATTGGTTATTAATTTTTTTTTCTGGGTAAGCAAGCCCCGAACGCTATAGGGTGAGACAGAAAGTCTAGTCTGCTTTGATAATGCGTACATATTTGGGATTTGTAGCATACTGAAAGGTCCACATTTTCTTCAGTACAACTTCCCCCACCTCAAACACATCCAAAATGAGGCACAGGTTCTTAGCTAGACTCTCAGTGTTTTGCTTCCAAGATATTTGATTTTTTTTTCCAAAATTAGCTAAAAACATATATGGAAAGAGAAAATTTAAGGCATAAAAACTCTGTATTCTTCAGAAGTCTCTTCTTCTGGGAGAAAAGCATTTTTGAGACAGTTTTTTTCTATGCTATTCATAATGCCAAACGTTAACCCAACTGCAAATACATTAGGGTTATGCCATACTGTTAAATGCTATTTAATGTAATGTTAAGAAATTACTTGTGTCCCTGGCAAAGTCTACTCATTCCTTTACAAATATTTAAGGCTCAGAGGGACTATTATCATAATCTAGTCTGATCTTCTGCAAAACAGACAGCCAAGCATCGAGAGGGAACATGTGGATATTGTTAGTAGTGAGGCTTTGTACGCCCAGTCTGGACATGGAAGACTCCATAGTGCCATTTGGAAGTTGCACTGCTCTTCTAGTATTAACCTACCAGGCTAAAATGGTGGAAATTCTCAAGGTAAATTTATTTAGTCAGCCATCTTAAGAAATTACATGATACAGAGCTGGGACTATACAACAGAATAGCCACTTACCTCTTAGATGATCTTCACCTTTTCACCCTACTCTAACTTGCATCCAATACTGCCTACCATTAGATCATGGCCTCTAGAGGCACTTGATGGAGGTACGGTACCTTTTAAACCTCTCAAAACACGTAGTTAAACCCCTACACTGAGTAAGGTCCCACACTGAGGCTCATGTTGGATCATTATGACACAGAAAGCAGGCTGAGGGGGCATTATTATTTCATCAATGATGTCAGTAGCCAGGACATTTATACAGATCCTATTTCATCCTCCAACAGGCTCCTTGCCTCAGAAGACGTTATGGGGTCAGATCTGTGTATAAGTCCAGAGCTGAGAAGAAGAACGCCAGCCTCAGAACAGGTTGCAGAGGTGTGGTATCCAACACGTTGTGGTACAGGTGACAGCAAAACACTGTAAAGCAGCAAAATGCAAGATTTTTTCCTATTATTCCTAGAACTGATATTCTGGGGCTACTCTGTAATCCCAAACTTTAAAACAGTCTGATCAGCCTCTTGGCCTCATTTTTCTGACTCCCACCTCATGCCCCCTGGATCTATTTAAAACGGTCCAGCTAAAATGATTTTCTTGGCCTGTTACTTGACCATGTCACATACAACAAACCTGAGCCAAAGGCAGATCCAGTTCAGGCTGTGGTTCAGGTTTGGGTTTAAATCAAAAGAATGCTTGCGCTTTGAGTAGATAGAACATTCACAAGTAGCAATAATGTAATAGCCTGTAATAATAAGTTTACTTTGCAAGAACAGAATGCAGATGAGTCAAAAGAAAAAACTAATCCCGTGGGCGATATGGGCTTAGAATTAATATAGTATGAAAACAGTTAGAACTTCAGACATACAACCCAATCCACAGTGCAGCAGGGTTTGTTTGGCACCAAGCCTCCAACTTTGACTCCATCCTAATAAAAATCAAAGTTGTATATATTTTTGTATCTTTCCCCTAACTTACATAAACGGATTTCAACCAATATAAAAAGCAAAACCTTCCCAAACTACCAAAGTTCAGGAGCCTCTATTTTTTGCAGCTCCAACAGTTTTACTAAGACATCTCCTACTTTGTGACATTTTAATTATTCTCAGCACTAGCGCCCTGCAAGTGAAACATGCTATGTATTCTCCAATCACTCATTCATTAGTTTTAATTAAACCCTTTAATTTTATTTATGCTGTCATGGACTGATTAACAATTTGCAGCACAAACCAGGAAGTCTTAAATAGCACCTTGAGAAATCTTCTTTGCTCTAAACAGAGATCTGCTATAATAACTACAGATCTGCAGGACTACATTCTGAAATGCAAAAGGAACCACATCAGCAGCTTTCCCAATGCAATTTTCTTTTAGCTGTTTAACAAAACATATCTCAAGGCCGTTGCTGAGAATCACAGATGATAAGGTGTCCAAGGGATTCAACGGAATGAAACTGCGGACAGACACTGTGAAAGTTCCTTTATTAGAAGCAGTATATGGCTTAGCTGGAGCAGCATCATGCAATAGGAACAGCGGACCAAGTCCCACTTCAGCACGAAACCCAAGACATTTTAAGTATTGCCAAAAGGATGAAAGGCAATTTGTTAAAGGAGAAATTCATGGAACAGCTTAAGTGACTCTAAACAGCGTCTTGATAGCTGTAACTTACACATTTTAGTATTCTTTTAAATTCCTGCCATCCATTTGAAGTGTCTGCAACTTGTACCTTCTGACAGGAGACCTTCTATCTCTCAAGACCTTCATCACAGCGATGTTAGAGCACCTGGGCCCATCAGCATGTATGCTATACCATGCAGCATGTACGCTTTAATTCAAAGATTTAAGTCCAGTCGTAACAGCCCATATTTCATAACAGCCCTTCCCTCATTCTTCACATGTGTTCTTTTCTCTACGGTTCCCCTCTACACATCTCCTTCTGTCCCCATCTGCACACCTCGGCTCTGCTTCTCTTTCTCCTTCAGCAGCATTTCATCCCTCCTACCTGACTGGGAAAAGACTGCCTCAGAGCACTTTTTTCCTCCTTTCCTGCTAGGTGTAGCTGTGTTTACCAGCTGAGGCAAGGCAGATATAAGCCTAGGAGAAGAAAGAAGGAAGCATCTCCATTGAATAGAGCCCATTGAATGATTTGGATAGGGTACCCAGAGCTCCTGGGCCCTTTCTACTACCCCACTTCCCTTTTCCATGAATCACCTTTACTCCTGACAAAAATGGAATGGGGGAAAGAAGAGGTAATCATACTCCCTCTTCCCCTTTGCTGGAATTAACTTGCAGGATTTTTAGCTACCTGCTCCCTACTTTAGAAATATAACTTCCAAGTCTCTGCTCAGTACAATACATGCCTTAAACCACTCTTGGTTCCTGCCAGCTGCTGTGGAGCCCTCAAAAGACTCTTCACATTTTCTATTTTCACATTTTCTTTTTGTGCAACCTAGTAAAATGCAGTTTACAGATATGGAAGCAGTCCTACCATGACTGAGGGAGCCGTGCATTATCTACACCATATACGGTCCAGGATCCACACTGCAACAGGAGGAGCTAATGGGGTAAAGGGGGAGAGGGAAAGCCTCCTTAGGGACCGCAACCATCCCTACATAGCCACCATGGTTAAGTCAATCCCTATTATTTTGCTTACAGGCTTGCAATTAGGGAGAAATAAATACCGAGTGAGGCACTGACATTTCATCTTCTGGCCTCTGCTCGGAGTACAAACTGAGGCCAGACAGGGAAATCTGTTTGAGCATGTCAGTCTAAAGCGAACTAAAAGAACACAAGTCTTTATCCTCTGGCACAGCTTTCAAAATCTGCTCACACAAGAATTCAGCAACGAGCTATTTATAGAGGCTGAACTACCTCCAGGCCCTGTGCAGAAGGTTGTCCCAGGAGAGCCCAGCTAAGACAGAGCCGAGCAGCGCAAGCTGAATCTGCCTGCCTCATCAAGGAAGGTTGAATTTCACCCTGGCCAAGAGCATTCTGGGCAACAAATGAGGCCTCCCATAATGTAGTCCAATAAAAACAGAGGCTTTAAAAAGAAATCAGTGTTTTGTTCCCTTCCAAGACACATAAATGGTTTAAAATTGCGCTATTTTAGAAGCCTTTGTGGTTTCTTTTAGGCGATGCCTCCCTCTAGTGTTAAAGCAGGCAGGTGGCCGCTACGGGCTAGGGCTCTATCAGCCCGGTTTTTGAGGACATGAAAGGTTTTTGAGGAGGTGAAAGGTTTTCGAGTGCTTGAATACATTTACATGCTTCTCTTCCTGGCACCATCTGGCAGTTCAAACGCGGTCTTAGCATGTCTCTGCCAAGCAGCTTTAGAAATCATCATACACTGCAAGGAGACCCAGCACACGTCAGCAGCAGAGAAAGCAGCAGCCTACGGCTGCCGAGATAAGAAGGCAGGAAAAAGACCCTGGTTTTGGGATACAAGGGCCAGAGCCTCAGCTTCCCGCTGAACAGCTAGGAAGTACACAAGATGTGAAAGGCTGGTTTGCAAAGACTCAATCAACTTCCAGGTTCAACTTCCCTCTTTGCCCGCAGAAGACTGAAGCAATTGCTCTGGCAACATCCTATTACATGCTTCCTCAGTACTTAAAACTAGTATCTGTTTGCTTTTATACAGGGCCTTAAAAAGTGCTGCGTGCATAGAGCTATAAAAGATAGACAGCAAAGACATGTGTGAAGCAATGATCTGGCTGCAAGCTCAGGACCAGCCCTCTACAAGCTGCAGCAGATTTGGCTAGAAAGTCACTTTTTTGTTCCTCTGGAGAAACATGCCACCCAAATAAGCACAAACATGGTGCTTTCCTAAAAATCTGGTATTGTCAAGAACTTCCTTACATGTGAGCCTCAGTCCAGCGCTACTTGTTGGAAAAGGTGAGCAATGTAACCACAGTAAAGTAGTGGGAGAATCCTTCACTTCTGGAATTTGTTCCCATTTCCAGTCATGATTTT
The DNA here is from genome assembly GCA_013398295.1 of Chionis minor. NCBI lineage: Eukaryota > Metazoa > Chordata > Aves > Charadriiformes > Chionidae > Chionis > Chionis minor. The sequence goes on from VZSF01000503.1 coordinate 1,353,423, forward strand.
TTCAACCTAATAGTGCATTAGGAGTAGATTTCTGCATTTAATTTCCTAAATGCACCACAGCAGGGAGAGACAGGGAGGAAAAAATCCAGTTTTATTTCTCTGCAATATAAAGAGTAAAAACTATTGCTTGCCAACTACACAATTATTTTCAAAGAGCTTAGCATCTCTCTTAAGTTGATATATTAGCTTTATTACACCGGCACTGCTCTGAGAGATACTTGCCACTCAACTCCCTGGTACAGAGATACAGATGCTTTATTACTGTGGATGGAATTCCCATTTCTGCCAATGCTGCTGGCAATTCTGTGCCCTCCTGAGAAAGTAATGTAGCCCCTAAATCATTTATTCTCTATTTTCATCACATCTTCACAGTTTTAGCATTTCATTTTAAAAGTGTCAGTGTGCCTCAGTGTACCAGCACAGAAGCCTCCTAGGGTGTTGGCTCAGACCCAGTGCTTATATTTTATTGGGAAAGGACAGAAAACTAGAGAAACTAAACTGATGTGCACCAAAATCTGCCATTGCCACCTGTTTTTCAACACAACAGTGCTATCTGTGGGCACTAGGACACTCCATACCTGACTTACTGACCCCTTTAGCATGGTGTTGGGATTTTCAGCTCAGCCACAAAAGCAGCATTTCTAGGAATAGCCACAGCTCAGAGAAGCACGTAACTGCTTAGGGAAGTTTTAGGTGGAACCTGAGGCGTCCATTCCACTGCATACCTCTAAGCAGGTAAGGGAAAGTTTATTCTCCTGAAATTCAGCCTCAAGATTTTACAAAGCTGTGTTTGAAGCTTCTTCCAAAATTCCACTGGAGTCTTTCCCTCCACTATGTTTAACAGGCCAGGCCCTTATTTAAGCACCGGGTTTTTTTTTTTTAAAGCTAGTGTGTTTCAGGCTACTTGAAACATATGTTTTCATAGCAAGGGGAAGCAGCCCCTAGAACAACCTACCAAGTCATGTAGTGGATTTTCTACTGTTCAATGTGTTTAAATCAAAACGTGATGCCTTGCTAAGCCATCTGCGCTACCTCAGCTCCAAGACACAGGCCTGATTTAGGAGTTACTGAGTGAGAATTTTTGCTGTGTGTCACACAGGAGGTCAGAAAAAATGATCTAATGGTCCCGTCTGGCCCTCATCTCTATGAATCTATGAATAAATGAAAATCTTAGGCCTAAGCACTTTGGGACAAGGAGCATCTTTAAATATTTAGCAAAGCACTGTGTCCACTGGGATTGCTCCATAAATAAGAGTAGCAGTCACATGCCTGAGGATCAGCCATCTCAGGTCACCTTAATGCATGTAAACACTTGTGTGATGACAGCTTGAAGAAGATGTTCAAATCCTGGGGTCACTTAACTCAGGAAATGTAATGGTTTAGATCCCTTTTTTCTTAGCTGGTCAGTCCGAGCCTTTCTGTATGGTTGCTCCGTTGCAATCAATCATAGGTCATGTACAGGATTTCCTCACAATGAATTCCGTAAATATGTTCTGTCACAAAGGCCTTCCTTAGCCTTCAGTTTGGCAAAATACACACTAAATTCTGTGGAGGAAAGGCCTAATTAAAAAAGCAAGACTGAAGATTTGGCGAACTGTCAGCAGGGCACACCCTTAACAGCACAACCAGGCTACTTGAGAGAATCATCTTGAGACGATCATCTCCTGCTAAGAACCAGGGACTTATACAAGACAAGTTATTACTGGGTACACTGGGTACATCACTGGGATATGTTTCTCATAGAATTCCCAGGTCATGACTCTCGGAATAATTTTTTAGAGTAGGAATCTCAATAGGAATGATGGACTAAAAATTAAACCACTGCCCCTTTCCCCCTCATCACTGACAATAATTTAGAGAACCTGATTTTTCATTACCCAATTCAGAGTCACAGAAACAAATTGCTTCCTTTCCAAGTTGTTATTCTATTTGAGCATCCTTGGAAGCCTGCTTGCATTTCCTCACAGCCCTCCGGAACTGACAGCTGAGCTCTGAGCCATTGCTTTACATGTTCTGCCAGCATCCTTCCCAGTAATCCAGCAAGGCTGATAGAAAGGGAAGACATCCACGCAATTTAGTTTCCCAGTCTTGCTAGTTCAAGTAAAAGAGCATAATTACTGCTTGTCAAAAGCTGCCAGAACCAGTTCCAGCAAGGATTTAGTGTCATCACTAATGCTTGCATGCAAGGGGGGTGAAGACTGTGGCTACATTAACATTAAAAAATGCTAACCAAACAAGCAGAACTAGTCCTATCCAAGAAACCACACTGCCAGTGATATAATAGAGTAGCTGCACTGTAGTTAGCAGTCATCTACATGTGGAAAAAAATTAAAGAAAATTAAGGTAAATGCAATGAAATACTGCAGTAAAATACTGAGACACATGGATGCTTGGGACTCTGGCAGTGAGTATGTGAAAGGATCAGAAGCCACGTGTGTATACAGCTGGGAGCAGACTTGAACTTGTGGTTCATCAGGGATTAATTTTCTCTGTGAAAATGACTGCACTGAAAATACAACTTCAAAGTCATTCTGTTTTTTAATATGGATTTTGTACTTTTACAGCTTTTGTAATGGGCAATACCAGGCAACAGCTGAGGCTGCAAACAGATCGAAACCATAGATCTCACCTGCTTAAGCAAAATTATCTGTTGAGGTAAAAGTGGTAAAGAAAGGCATAGTATTGGAAATGCATCAAGGATGGACCGCCATGGAACTAGCTTTAAAGGTCTAGAGAATCTATTACTGCTATGACTTTAATGGAGCCACATTGATTTTCAACTGCTGGGAGACCCGGCTGCAGCGGAGTTCTGTCGAAAAGCCTTTATTCACACCACCTGGGAGCCTGACCCAGTTTGCAACAGACTAGTTGCACAACAGGCTTATTATTTATACAACTGTCCTGGTTCCGGCAGGGACAGGGTTAATATCTGGCACAGCACAGGTATTCCACACCACGGCCATTCCCAGTATTTAGGGGGAGCTAGCCGGGGAGGGGAGTTCCCAGTTTGGGAGCAGGCGGGGACGGTCCGGGTCCGGTAGGTGCGCGTCGGTACGGTACCCCTATTTATACACTTCTCTGCCAGTGCTATTGTTGTTTTGTCAATTTTTCTTTGTTGTTCTGTTAAATTGCTTTTTATCTCAACCCACGAGTTTTTGCCTTTTTATTCCAATTTTCCCTCGCTGCTGCGAGGTTTGGGTGAGCGGCCGCGTGGTTCTTTGTGCCGGCTGAGGCCAAACCGCGACAACAACATTCCTAGTGTATATGCTGTTTCACAGACAGATGACATTGATCAGTCTCTGCCTGAAGGGCCTCTGGCATTTTTATATCATGGTTTCAGAACACTCCCGCAAAGGTCATCCTCAGTCCCATATATCTCCTCATATACAGAGCACAACAAGAATCTTCATAAGCAAGCTCTACCAGGGATGTTTGGAGTCACGGTCAGGATACCAGTGTAACTGCTTGCAACTATTGCCTTGGAGCAATAGTATTTAATGTTGGATTATAGCCTCTTTCTTCTGGACTTAGTACTGACCATTTCCCACATTAGTAATCTGTTAACCCATAGAAGTCTCCTCATGTATAAGAAAATCTTCGCTCATGTTCCTCTCAAGCTTGGGAAAGAAGCAGCCTTTCATTTGAAAACTCTCCTAGCAAATAATATAAAGCTCTTTTTTTCTTCTTCCAGGACAACTTATCTTTCCTCCCTCATTAATCAGTTGCTGGAAACCTGAGCCCACTGCTCAGTTTAGTTTTGACAACAGCTTGATGTTGCTCTGTCCTTAAATGCCCACTGGTTGCAGCCTTTCTCACTCTGCTGAAAGACTTTGCACTCCACCTTTTCAACTGTTTCAGCAATTACAAAGCATTGTTCCTTGAATATAGATCAGGGCAACAAAGGTTAAAAATAAGCCTCCTCATTCCAGTCATTAAATCTAAGTAAAGCATATTTGAAGTAATAGCATATTTCAGAGCAAAGGAAACAAAAGAGTGTATCAACCAAGTACTGTTTTATTTGCCTGCTGACCTTTTGAGTCTTGGCCTTACAGATCTTAGAGGACCAGTTGTGTTTTCTTGAGAATTCCAGACATTGGGGCCTGGAGGGAATAAGGAAATAGAAGGAAGGAAAAGGAACATCTTCAGTCAATGACCTGTGATTGTAGCTCAGAATAAAGCCCGGCCACCAACAATTTCGGGAGTTATTCATTAATACTCACACCAGTGGGTACTGAAGGAAATGGTACAATGTGTCATAGAGAGCTGGAAACATGGAGAACTTGGTAGAATTCAGTATTTTACTAAAACTGCCAGTGGTGGTGATTTATGAGAAAAAGTTGCAAACTCCTACTCTCAGAGCGAGTGTGTAGGGACTCTGTGGGTGTGTTAGGTATGCCACAAATTTGGCCAAAAACGTTTCAGTGCTGTTTGAAATGCTTGAATCATGGGGCACTTCATTTATCAGCAGTGTTTTACCACAGCAATGTGGGCTCCATCAATGCACCGTAGGAACACAGTTGAGAAACTGTCAATCAATGTCTAGACAGACTAGGGCTTTCCTGCTAGAACAGAGATATGGGGCTACTGGAGAGAGTCCACCTAAGGGGCACCAAGATGAGTAGGGACTGGACCCTCTCCCCTATGAGGAACGGCTGGAAAGAGCTGGGACTGTAGATCCTAAAGAAGGAAAGGACGATCTTGCCTCTCTGTACAAATATCTAAAGGCAGTGTGTAAAGACAACAAAGCCCAAAATCTAACAACCGTTATCTTCTCTCCCTATATGCCCTAACCTACATCCTTAAACTTTCATGACTGAAACATTCCATCTAGTCATACACAAACATTACCTCTGATATTCCTCTGTTAAACAACTGTGACATTTCTGTAGTTACAATCATAACCTTCTACGTGTAGGGTGACTGACTAATCAGCGGGATCTGGGATTTCTTTTTTCAAAGGGGCACTACAAATGTATTAACATACTTTTTTTTTTTAAACCTGCATCTTGTTTCAAGACATTCACTGCAAAAAGATGGCATTAAGAATACACAGAGGAGGACAACTAAAAGACAACTGAAGAAAGTAACTCTGAGGTCAAAGTCAGTCACAAATTGTCCCCATTAAGCTTCATCTGCCTCACCACTTAATTAGCAAAATATTTCCACGTATATTCCACCATGTGTTTATCCTCTCACGGTCGCCCCAAGGTTGTCAGCAAGCAACTACAGTTCCGCTGCCCAAAGGATAAGCTGCCTACAAAACTCTCATGCCACTGGAATGCGGAGATAGAAAGAAAAGGAAAGGCACAGAAAGTGAAGGGCGCCCTGGAGAAAATCTAGTTTTCTGCTTTGCCACTACCAGAGAATTAGGGAGAAAAGAGAAAGGCAAGCAGAAACAGAACAAACTGCTGCTACAGAGCCCAGCAGGCAGGAGACCTGCCGCCCTTAAAACACTGCTCCTCTCGCCAATTGCTTATGAAGCCTGTAAGCAATCCTGCTGCCACATCCCGAGCCATGTAGCATCCTTCTCTCTTTTTCCCTTGGAGGAAACTTGGCGCCGTCAAATTACACAATTCACCCAACAACGCCTGTTTTTTTTGAGTCCTGGGATAATCTGCAACTACGAGAGGACGCTTCCCCCCCCGAGCCTTTCAGAGGGCCATCACCCGACGTTAAGGCACGACACGGGGCGGGGGAAACTGAACGTCTGAAGCTGTCCCTGCAAGCGGCTCCTCTGCGGCCGTGGCCTACAGACACCTCTGCCGCTACCATCAATCCCCCGCGGCGCCACCAGCCCGAGGTGGCCTGTGGGCAAGTGGCCCGAGCCGGGTAACGCGGCACTAGCCAGCCAGCCCGACGGCAAAGCCCAGGGGCTGCCAGCGACCTCGGGGGACTTCGGCCGCGGCGGCCTAGTTCAGCCCGCCCCATGCCGCCCTACCCCCCTCCCGCCAGCCGCGCACGCATGCGCAAACCGTGACGCTCCCGGACGTTGCGGAAGTGACGTAGCCGCGTTCGGTGTGGGCGGGCGGTGAGCGGCGGAGCGCCGGTGCGGCGTTCCGGGCGCCGAGCGGCCAGGTGAGACCCGCCGCGGGACTGGGGGCCTCTCCCGCCCCCGCCGGCCGCGGTCTGCCCGGCTCGGGGAGAGGCCGGGGGGAGGCGGCGCCCCCCGGGAGCCCCTGGTGTTGCCATCCCGGTCGGGCTTTGTCGCCAGCCCCGAGGGAGGGACTCCGGGCGGCCGTCCTGCCCCGGCCCGGCCCCGCCCCGCCCCAGGCTTGCTCCCAGCGAGAGGTGGTGAAGCACGGGAATTTGGGGACAGGTGTAGGCAGGGGGTACGTGGCGGCCGGGGGCGCTCCGGGAGCGCTGGCCAGTGCGCGGCGTTGCCACGGTGCCGGATGCCGTGGTGCCAAACCCGGTGCCTGTGTGTTGGGCGCTGCTGGAAGAAAACCCAGAGCCGGGACTGAGATGCACGGGCAGCCCTCCTAGGAGAGGTTGCTGAGGAAGCCCACCTGCCTTATTACTGTCTTCCTGCAAGTCAGTAACACTTGCTTCTCCCCGAAGTTGATAAAAAAATACATCCTTTCAGAAGGCGGCCTCACCCTGAAGGCTCCAAACAAACAATACCAGCTCCAGGCTTGCCTTTGTAAGTCAGTCCAGCGTTAATTTCCTAACAACTAAGATGTTTTATGTTGTGCTTCAAAGCTGAACATGGCAGGGGGGTAGAACTAGATGATCTTTAAGGTCTCTTCCAACCTAAACCATTCAATGATTCTATGAATTCTCAAACTACAGCCAACTGTTCTAATCAGCGCTTTCACTGGCGACTCTTACCCTGTTTCAAAAACGCATTTTTTTGTTTTGGCGATGTTAAGTTGCACGTGTTTTTGTTATGTTATAGTCTTCTGGAGCATGACCATTGTCACAGAAGATTGAGTTCACTCTCTGGCAAGGAGAGTAACTTTTACAGGTTGTTTTATTTGTCTTGACTTTAGCATCCTCCAGGAGTATTCCATTCCATATAGTTCCCTTTAAGAAGTTTTGGCCACTTTTTCATTTTGGAAATTAGCATGGAGAAGCCTTTGGAGGGAAGACTCATGGAGGAACAAACTACTAGGTGTTTTGAAACTAGAATTTCTCATACAGAAACATGCTTATTGATTTGCTTCCTTTTATTTGGGCGCAGTCTACATGAGAAACTTTGTGTGTGTGAATGTTCTTACGATGATATGGTTCTTCTTTGTTGCCTTTGAGCAGAGGATGCCGACCGAAAATAGCCACCTGCCAGACAGTATCCAAGAACAAGACCCTGTTTCTACTTCAAGCAATAATTGCCTGCATAATGCTGAGGAATCAGGAACTGAGCAAGAAAATGGCACTTGTGACAGTGACCTGGATAACAGTATTAGTGTTCCCAGCTCTGCAAGCCAGTCATCGACTTCCATGGCTGTTCCTTTGGAGGTGTCCAGAAGAGGACAACCCCTTTTACAGATCAACAGGCAGCAGATTCAGTCTGTCTCGCATAGTGCACAGGCTGCTGAGCTCAAAGGTTTAGGAGTTGAAGTCTATGACCAGGATGTATTGGAGCAAGGAGTTCTTCGGCAAGTAGATAATGCAATTAATGAAGCTAATAAAGCAACAAAAATAGCTGATGCAGAGAAAGAATATCAGTCAGTACTGGATGAAATCAGGTAAATTGCATCTTTTCTTACTGTTCCTTTCTGTTACTTACTAATGAGTCTCAGTGTCTCGTATTTTTTTAAAGCTGGAAGATGAAAAGATGTTTTGAAAGTACTAGAGCACATGTACTCTTCTGAGTCACCCACCTTTTTTAAAAGGAGAAAATATTTTTCACATCAGAGCAATGCTTCATTGCTCTTATTTGACTAATTCAGTCGTGCATCAAGGCAGTAGAGGACAGCTCGTCTCCTTTTTCTGCTTTGTCTCCTACCTTACCAAGAAGCCTGTCTGTTTTCTGGGCATTGGAGAACTGCTTTATTCAAAGTTATAGTCACAAAAAGTGCCACTTCTTCAATTCTGTATCCTTCATGGGGTTATCTGCTTCTGGTTATGCGCCTTCTGTAACTTGCATGGCTCCATATCATGAGTGGCCTACAACCAAAGCAACCTTATCACAAGTGCTTGTATGAAGTACTTAATGACACCTTAAAAGAATCAAATGCTTAATTAACATAATATATTGATAGTAGAAGACTTTGAGGGATAGGAGCCACTGATCTTTAGAGTTTTGATCTTCAATCTCCCTTACTATTTCTAGTCTCATTGTAGAGTTGCTATGTGAACTACTGCAGGTAAATAATACTACCTGTGCATCTTTCACTGTATTGCGTTAATGTTGAGTTTTAGTGCTCAAGAGTTCTGTAGGCCTCCATTTACCCATGTGAACTCTTGCATAGCTCTCTTGTTATGCATATGCCTAATTTTATGCACTTCATTAATTTTCCAGTTTGGGTGTGGAGATGTGAAACTAAGTAAGTTTGCAAAACTGGAACCTAATTTGGATATTATGTAACAGAAGGGCATAATAAGTAAGATGGTCATTAAGAGGAAAAATGGAGCAGTGTAACCATTGCAATTAGATTGTGCAGTTATTGAAAGTGGTGCACGGTGCTGTCAATTAGTTGATATTTTCCTGTTATTCTTTAAGAAGCACCCTATGATTTTTATTACCCCGCTGTTTTCACCCTCCACTTAAAGTTGTAAAATGAGATTTACATGAGGGAGGTACAGATGGTTTCTGTAGACCTGTAGAACCTTTTCTGTATATGATGTAATGTACAAGTCTGAAAGTTGATTTTGGAGAAAATTATCAGAGACATATCTCGCTTGTTCAGCAGAGGGACTAACAAAAGTAAAGACGTGTGAGTAAAGTGGTAGCATTGGTTAAAGTCCTGTAACACAGTGAATGCATGACTAAAAGTAAAATCAGGCAAGAAGTGTTTTTTTGAGTAGTTAGCACAGAGTTCATGGTAGGAGCTGGATGATTCTGTAATATACAGACAAATTTAAGCAGAGGAAGGAGAATAAAAGAATGGCCAAAGTTAAATCCTGTTTAAATTCCACAGTCCTGTTAAATAAAGCTTGGTGGAGGAGGACAATAGCAGTATGTGTCAAGAGACCCTAGGGCCAAAGAAACAAGAGCCAAAAAGTGGGAGACGTGCAAGAGGATGATGTACTTCAAAGCAACAAAACTGAAGACTGAGAAGGGGGTCAGGATGGTTCAAAAGCATTGAAAGAGAATGGGGAAGTGAAGATGGCAGTGATAGCTGGGGAGTTGGTAGAATACATCTCCTAGGAGAGCAGTGGTAGAATCCAGATTAAAGCTGGAGAGAAATGTGCACTGACAGTTTTGTTCATGGCAATTGCTGAGACTTACGTAGTACTTTTCTTTGCATATGAGGTGAATAGTGGCCATTTTGCAAGTGTTGTAAAGAGTTTTCTTTTACATTTTTCATAACGCTTTCAGATGCTTATTTGTGTATCCTTATGACATGTTCTGCTATTTGAATGAACAAAGCTAGATTTGTTGCTTTTGACAGTGGGGCAGTGCCTCCTTCCTTGCAAACAAATTCAACAGCAGAAACAGATGGTATTAGGTTATAGTATATGGTTCAACCTGAATTTCATATTGCATATGGAAACATGAAAAATGCTAGTGCATGAGAAAGGAAGGTTTAATGTTGATGTGCTGTTAATTCTTTGAGCTAGTCTGTCTTCCTGAAACAGTATTTGTTTCTTGTAATCTGTTCTTTGCATAAAAGAGGCATTGTAAAGGTAAAAGAAATAGGCTTCCTTATATAATGGCATCAAACTATTAAAAGAGTTTTAGAAAATGAAAACATAGACTTTCCCATTCAGATTTCTGGTATGAGTGTTGTTTACCTTGAATAATAAAAACAACCACTATCACTGCTTACTATCATCATCAGACTTGTAACTTTTGGGTACTAAATAATGCAGTGGTTTGTTCAGTTTCCTTGCCTCAGAATTTTAGTATTAAAAAAATTTTGTTCAAAAATATTTTATGATGTACAACTTTTTAAAGTATTTAGTATTTCCAGTGTTGTCTAAATGTGAGATGTTTATTTAGAAACTTACCTGTAGATCTTTTCTAATCTTACCTTAAATATTCTGGAATTTCTAAGTAGTCTGAATCAAGAATGTGCTATTTTTGTTTCTGGAATTAACAAGTACGTTGCAATCTTCTTGTTTTTTTCAGATCGTGTACAACATCTCTGAAACAAATAAATAAAATTATTGAGCAACTTTCACCTCAGGCTGCTGACAACAAAGACATAAGCAGAAAACTAGATTCTGTAAAACGACAAAAATATAACAAGGTGATGGGATTACATTAATTTCCTGCTGACAATATTAAGCTTGTACTTTGGCTTAAGGTTTGGATTATATGATATAATTCTTGCTTAATTATATAGTTGAGTCAGTCTACTGTTCCTTTTAAACAGTTTAATTTTCTACCATAAAATGTAAATAACCAATTTAAAGATGTGAATGTGAGAGCTGAATTATGTTTTTTATTTTTATTTTATTCTAAGTTCTAGGACCTGCTCAGAAGACTGATTTGCACTAATTTAATTAAATCCCTCCCAGTAGTATTTGGAAAATTAGCAAAGCATTGTTAGGGCATGATTCAATAGTTGACCTAAATCTCAGCTCTCGTGGTCTTCATTCCCTACCTTCCTTTCTTTAATCCTCTTCCATTGTCTGTATCTTTCTTGTACCAGTCCACATTATTCCTTTCTGTGAGCCTTTTTAACTCAATTGATTTGGCAGAAACTGTTCCTGCTTTTTTCTGCCAGAGTAGTAAGTTAAAGGAGCTCATAGGGCAACCTGTCAAGAATCAAGGTAATGTAAGGAATAGACCTAATACAGCAGTGAAAAGGAAGAAGGAGATTTGAGGAAAGGGAAACTTCTCTTGGTCAGGAATGTAGCACTTTGAGCTGATGGAAATTCACCCTAATGTTTTCTCTAATGACAAACCTGACTGAAAAACTTACTGTCCTTTGCCTTCAGATGCTTATTCCCAGTCTCAGGCCGTTTGCCCCTGACTCATTCAGTTGTTTGGTTTTTAACCTTGATCATTTCAGCAACTTGGATAACAATGTGCTCACAGTTTGGCCAACTGAGTGAGGGGGACAGTACTGAACAGTGGCACGGGACTAAGAACAAGTAGCTGAAAGTAGTGGGAAGAAATGCATTAAACCAGAGTTACCACTGAATAGTGATCAGATAATTCGACACTGTATTTTGTTGTTTTCATATTACTTAAGTTATTTACGCAGGTGTTAGTTGCAGGGGAAGTTCAAAGTTCAAACCTCATTGCAAATTCATTGTTAGCCATCTCTATGTCTAAGAATAAATCCCTGTATGAAAACTATAACCTGTAAAAGTGGTCTTAATAACCTCAAGAGTGTTTTGGAGACTGTTTGGAGGCGAGCTCGTCTTGAGCTACTTTTTGCATGAATTGCCTTTTAGTGCTCTTATTTTTGTAGTATTTAAAAAAAATGGCTAAATATGACTGAATTCTTCTGTTATTGAGACAAATGGGAAATTAATGGCTAGTATGAGACAGCTATTTCCTTTGAGCTGTCATACAGGGAGTGTTTTATGATATAAAGTACTCTGTTAGCAAGGATAATAGTGCATACAAGGGAGAAAATATATTGTACCATACATCAATATACTTACCCTTTGTGGTTTGAAAAGTGCTACGTGAAGACATGGGCAGGCTAGTGAACTGTTCTTTACCAAAAAGAAAAAAAATTGCTCGTTTTCCATGAACTTGATTTTTACTGAAGTAGGTGCCTCTCAAGGTAAGGAAATATTTCCAAAGAATGGGGTTACAAATGTAGGAAGTTACATTGCATATGTCTCTGTTTTACTGGTTGGAATTTCTTGTTTCATAAATGAAAGTTAGCAACACCAAGGAATCACAACATCTCCAGACAATATACAGTTAAAGGTATCACAGTCAGATGAAAGGTGTAACAGAAAAGCTAGCTGTGAATTATTTTCATAACAGTAATGAAGTATACTTGTTATAGCATCTTTTTTTGTTTTTTAGTTACTTTGTAGTTTTTGCTGTGAAATTAGCTGTGACCACACCTACGTTAACTGTGTACAAACAAGTATTAGCATGATGATTTACAGTTTCAGTTTCTTTCTAACAAAACATTCCAAAAATTCTGCGACAATAAATAAATCTTGTTAAATCCTATAGCTCTTTTTAGTGGCTTATTAGCCGTTAACCCAGTCTTGCAAATCGTGAACGAATCTTTTGGTGTTCTGTGTGTATATCAGTAATCTGCTTATTGGGCTTCCTTCAATAGAATCAACACATTCAATAAAATTATTTATATAAAAATGCATAATGTGCATGTGAAATTTGTGTGCATAAACAATCTGATCTTACCGTACATATGTCGTAAGATGATTCTACACACAAAATTGCGTGTGTTTTGTGAGTTGGAGCCCTACAGATATTGTGGTGACAGTTTTTTACACTTTTTTTGTTTCAAATGCCACGCTGTGAACATTTGAATATGAGATTCTGGTGGAAAATACTGCAACTATTTAAGTCTTTTTTAACAGGATAGCAAGTTTATGAACCAGTTAAAAATTCAATTATGTATCTACTTGTTGTTCAAGGAGCAACAGCTAAAGAAGATCAAAGCAAAACAAAAGCGACTCCAAGCAATTCTTGGTGGAACAGAGATTCGTGATCAAATAAATGAGATTGAATTTGAGGAAGATGAAGGTATGGGAGAAGGCTGAAAGTTCTGTTCTACTTTGATGTAATGCCTTTTTTTGTTTGAAGCTAGTTTGCAAGATGTTTGCCAACAAGGAAATAAATTTCAGTGGTTTGCTTTCAAAGAGAGAGTTAAGAACACTTATTCTCTGCACCTGCAGAATTGCAGATCTTGGCATATTCATGTGGGAAGTTTTAAGAAATGGATGTTAATCCATGTTCAGCTCAGTAGGGATGGCTGAGGCACATTAGAGTATTGGGCTTAATAAATTGGAAATCCTAGCATTTTTTCACAGCTAATTTGATAAAGATGACTAACATCATGATTGAATTACATTTTGTATGCTGGATGCTATCAATCAGCATTAACAAAATTGTTTTTTATTACTGTTGGGAAGTATCAGTAGAAATGGAAGGGGGAAGTGCTTCTTATTCAGGCTGCACCATGTTTTAAAAAAATTAAAATAAGGCTTCTTCCAAAGCAGGATATTTGTTCTCTCAGAGTTTCACTATGTGTTCTTTCACACTGCGTTCTGCAAACTGAGCTTGGATTTTGTAACTCCACTTGGCCGTGTCTTTGCCACGGTCACTAATCTGCAGTATTCTGCAGGGCGTTGGTCCCTTGACATCTGCCCATCACCTTTGGGTTATATTGTTGTTTGCAGAGGTGTAAACTCTCTGTGCTATTTATCCATTGCAGACGTGGCTGGAGTGGATTCCAGATCTCTCAGAGCTTATGCTTCTCTCCTGATTCAACAAATCTTACAAGAGTCAAAATCTCAGTAAACTTCTCTTAGTAGAAAAGTATCTTTAATCTTTTCTCTTTGAATGGCTTCATGCAGTAAAACTCAGACACACAGTGTCTAGTTTTGTAACTAGGAAGTAACTAGGAAGTGAACAGAGCCCAAGACAGAAGAAATGGAGTTGAGCCGTTCCAGTAGTTTGAGAAACTGAGACGGTGGAGAGGGAGGAGTTTCATACCTGATGCATCACTGTTACTTATTAAACATGTTTTGGTGATAAATACTGTGCTCTAAATGGGACCGTATATAGTAGCATGCTGTGCTGGCAGCTCTGGTACAGCTATTTTGCAATTTTGGATCCTAATAATAGATTTCAGGCTGGAATTCCCCTTCAGCTTCCTGAATTCAAGAGCTTTTCCACCTCTTGGGTTTCAAACACCAATTATATTTTGTGTTAATGTGTGTAGTAAGTGTGTATGCAGTTGAGCTGAAGTGTTGTTTGATGGCAATGTGCTGTGCGGCCAATCTGACTTTTAAAGTCATAATCCTAGTATTAGTATTGTAGAGTAGCAAGATGGGTTTGGTGGGTTTTTTTGAAGCATGTGGGAAGCCAGTCTATGTATTTTGTAAGATTTGTGTCTCTCCTGATATGGTAATGGAAATGTAAAATTTCAATCTTATAAACAGGACTCAAAAATTAATAATAAAATAGAAATGGACTATGTTGCTGCACGTGGGAAGGCAGTGGTTTCTTGCGCTGAATGTGGTGACATGGGCTGAATTGACAGCATAGGGAGCACATTAGAGTTCCTGTGCATTGGGGACTATAATGTTATTGTAGTTCTTGTTGTGTGTTATTTCATAAGTATTTGCATTTTTATAGTAAGTGTAATGTTTCCAATGTGAAGTTTGAGAAGTAGTTTGAAGTGAAAGTTACAGTCTGACTTTTTCGGTCTTCTGTTTGTTGGGTTTTGCCTTTTTTAAATTTCAAGTATTAAGTGTGACAATAATTTGGACTTTTAAGTTGTATATAAAAACTGAACCGAATGTATGTAAAGCTGGGGGGCAGGGAGGGAGGAACCAAAACACCCTTGTTCCTGTGTTTGCGTTATTCAGAAGGTGTTAAAGGCACGCTGGATGTTCTGATTTTTGTTGTAGAACCTGGTCCATCATGCCTCGGCAGTATGCTTATGCCTGTTCAGGAAACAGAGTGGGACGAGCTTGTTCGTACAGGACAGATGACTCCATTTGGGACTAAAATACCTCAGAAGCCAGAGAAGAAGACACGACGATTAATGCTAAATGAAGCATCTGATTTTGAGAAGTACTTAGCAGATCAAGATAAGCTGTCATGTGAAAGAAAGAAGTTATCCCTTCAAAAAGGAGCAAAAAAGAAAGCACAAGCCAAAGAAGTTCAGTGTGTAGCACCAGCATCTACTGCAAAGGAAAAGAGGGGTAAAGCCCTGTCCAAAACAGATAAGCGCTTAAAAAAACACCTGAGAAAACTTCAGAAGCATGCCCTCCAGATTCAGCCGAAGGTAGAGGTTCCAAAAGAAAAGAAATATCCGGAGGCCAAGAAGTTCAGGCGTGAACAGGAGGATGATAGTGGAGAGTCTGAGTATGTACCCGATGAGGACCTCTTTGATCCAGAAGCAGCAGAAGAGGAGGAAGAGCAGGCATCTTCTCATGCTGAGAATGATTCTGATTATGAACTCAGGGATTTGTCAAGAAAAAGAAAAAAAGTGGTGAAAAGAGATTTTAAAGAAGCTGAAGATGATGCTGATTTCATTCCAAGCTCTGAGGAAGAAGAGCACACACTGGTGAAGCGCAAAGTAAAGAGATGGAGAGATGATGGAGATGAAGACTATTATAAACAGAGACTAAGGTTAGTCCTAGACATTTTTATTGTTAACATGAACAAATTATGTTGAACATGCAAAGGGCAATGCCTGTAGTACACTGCTAGGAATTGAAGTAAGGAAAATGAGACAGTCAAAATTATTATAACCTTTCAAAAGGAATCAGACATAACTCTTAATTACAAGGACTTTGCTGTTAGATTTTTCTGATTTTTACAGGTCCTTTAGTAGTAAGCTATTTGTGTACCAGTGTGTATTTGTTGTTTGCAGAACTATGAATGTGCCCAAAGTCAAGTATATATAAAACAAGATATTACTTCTTGGCAGCTTTATACTTAGGTACTGCCTTTGTCTGTAGATCATATACCTATCTTTCAAAAAAAAAAGATGATGTCTTCTGTTTGATAGACAAAATTACAGTGCAGACAGGCAATGCCTTCACCCTGTAGAGGGATGGCACTTTTCCACTGAGAGAGAAATCTTTGGTTTAGGATGGGGTGAGATGCTTAGTTTTTGGCTTAAAATAATTAACTGCTAATCAAGAAGAAAGAATTTGAATAAATGGTAGTACCGTACAATTTTTGTAGAATCTGTTAGTGTATTGAAATCCGAGGCAATTACATATAGTTTATATAGCTAACAGGTTTATTTTAAAATCAATATTAAGAGGATCTTTTGAATTTAAACTTGTAAAATAATTTATACTGGAAAAGACAATACCTATATCATTGGATTATCTCTTGCATAACTTACATTAGAAGACAGAAGTAATGGAGATTGGACATTTATACTGCTGATAGTCAAGTCTAAAAAGAGCTGCTCTGTTTGACAGTGATTTTCCTCTCTTTGCTCTTGATGAGAGATCTCTTATCTAGTGACAATGGTGGTAGTGTTTTCTGTTGCTATGATGACCCAAGGTTGTAAACTGAGAAAAGTTTCTAAGGAAAATCTAGTATGTTAGGTGGGGAAATACAGCTGAGCGTGTTTATGATCTCTCTGTAGCTACGGTGTACTCTTGAGATGTTTTCTCTACTGATAGCGTAGCTGTTGAGCTCCTAACAATAAGACTGAGCAATGTTTCCATTTTCACAACTGCCTGGAAAACATTTTAAAGGGGCAACAAAGTGACATGTAATTTGTTAAGCTGTTAAAATGTGAACTAGATATGCCAGTGAAGCCAGGAGCCATTTCTGCACATACTGGAAGTCAAAAGATCAAGATCACTAAAGTGGTCGTTTTGTTTCAGTTCTCTAACCACTGCCATGTTGTCTCTCTTCTAGTAGAAGGGTTGTATAATGAACTTCATCTTGTTGATAGCATGATTGCTTTCAATTAATTACCTTTAGTGAATGTCCTTCGAGTAGCTTTGTAGTCCTGTAGCAAATCATGGATTCCAACTTGAAAACAGCTGCTCTAGAGTGAAAGGAAGAATATATATTAGAGGTGTCGGCGAAGGGCGATTGATACAGTGGTAAGACGTATCAAAGGAAATCCATTGATGCTTGGGAGACTCAAATTTTACACTTCTATGGAAATACGAAATCTTACAGATTTAAATGAGGCCATATTAGAGACAGGGTCAAGAAGTAGAGGTATCTCACCACCTCTTCCTGTGGTAAGAGCCTGAGTTCCCGTGAAGACGTATCTTCCGATAGCAGAGGTACTCACAGTTGTAGAGGTACTCACAGTTGTAGAATTACTGGTAACAAAACCTCAGGCAGCAAGAGCCCAACTTCACTTTCACATCCCAGATTGCAAGGCAGATCAGGAGCTGGTATGAAGCAATAGATTTGCAATCCCACGATGCTTCTTTTCAAAGTTAAAGCATAGTGTATTGCTCTTGAATAGAAGATTTCAGCAAGAGGCTAATCTGAGCAATGTCCAAAGGGTCAAAAAGAAATATGTTTTTTATTGGATGCATTAACAAAAATTAATTGTACTTAATTGGAAAAATATTTGCTATGTTATTGAATAAAACTGTACTTTTTGCACTTAAATTAGACCAATATTAAATCATTTTTAATTCAGTGTTTTCATCAAGAGTAATTTATTTTGATTGAAAGTTTTAATATGACTCACAGTTTAAATTCATTCAAATACGTTTTTTAATAACGTTAAGATTGTGACAATTTATCCTTAGCAAAGTCATATCGTAGACTACATTTCTTTTGGTTACTAAAGTTACAATAAAAGCCTAAATGAATTTTAGAAATATCAATAACTGTAATTGCTACCAAAACACTACATCTCTTAAAAATTTCATAGCTACAGTTATTGTGGCTGTTAAGCTGCAGCTGTCCACATTGACGTTTTTATGCTGACACCCCCAGGTAATCTTCATTATGGGAAATGCCATGAGAAAATAAAATGTAGTGAATTAAGAAACATATTAAGAATGCTATAGAAATTCTGTCATTTGCTTACATTTATGTCTTGTTTCATGTCAGTTTTACTTTTGAATGCAAACAAATGGGTGAGATTATGGTATATTTTACCCCTGAGACAGGCAGGGGAAAATCCATTAGGATTACTTTAGTCTTCTGAACATCTAGTCTTGTGCTTGGCACTGAATACAGTCCTACGCTCTTAAAGATGGAAAATGAGTTTCCTTTACATTAAAACTTTTCAGAGATGGGACTTGAAGAGATTGGTCTGTGTCAAGGGGAAAAGACGATGATGTTCTTAAAGCATGATAATTAGCTAACTGCAGGACTGCAAAGCATCTCTAGAACAAGAGACTGTTTTCAGAACAGGAGCTGGTGTAATCTGCAGTAAACACGGCAAGTGGGAGAGCACCCAGCTCTTTCCTCCTGCAGGCTACTCGCAGTGGTCGGCCTAGTCACTGAAAGCAAGATGAACGTGAAAGGAGAATTCAGCTCATGCTCTCAGTAATTTCAGTTCTTTTCCCTTGGGTGGGTCTTGCCTTTCTCTAGTTACTGTTACTGGAGTTATGTTGCTGTGCAGACACGAAGGGAAAAAAACCTGTTCTGAAAGGGTTAACATCGAAGGTGAATCATAGCTTGCAAGAATAATGAACAGTAGCAAGGAACATCAGGGTTATGAAGAGTAATAAGTAGGATAATGTCAAGTAGCTAAAATTTAAGTTTCGGTGCAAAGTAGTGTATCATCATTCCCAACTGTCCTTCACACTCAGTATTACCAGCTGAGCACAGAGGATTAGGTAATCAGTCTCTAGGACGGTGCTGAATGTCCGAGAGACTTGATTCCCATCAACAGGTATGTTATCAACGTATATTTTGTACTCAATAGCGACCACCTTGGTCTACAAGTGTTCTGAATTGGCACTGATGGACTCTTAACCTGTTACCTCCTGCCTGGTAGAATGGACAGGTCATGGCAGAGCTGGTTTCTTTGAAAACTGTGGAGTGAGTGAAAACGCACCCGTTTTCAGCTTCTTTGACCTAGGACTACAGAATAAAATTAACCTTGTATGCAGATTAAATGTGTATGAAATAAACCTTTTCTGTGTTCCCAACAAAAAAACTGTTACATGCTTTTCTTGTATTATTCTCAAGACTTTGCAGATGTGGAAACTGCAACTTATCAAGATTTTTTTTTTTTGCATCTTAATCAAAGTTTTCCTTTGCATGTATTAAAATGCAAAGCATAAGTATAACCCAGTAATTTTTGCTACTTATATGTAGTTAATGTCTTACATTATTAGACACCACTAATACAGGATCTGCATAAGGTAATAGCTTGGTGTCAAAATGAAACAAAAAATTAGCAGTCTTGTGGTCACTGTTCCAATTGCAGTTGTCAGTATGTATTTGCCTTCTGCTTCAAGGAAGGAATTACATGTCATGTTATGGGAGATAAGTGCCATATCTGTGTTTTCTTGTGTCTTCTGTATAGTTTGTGACGTGCAGTTGTTTGAATTCTTCAGTTGCTGTCAAGTGCTCAGAAGCAAGGCTAAGAAAGCTGCTTCTTTCCATGTCTCCCAAGTGATATCCACGCAGCTGGAAGTGGTGGCTATAAGTGCACACAGTAGTTGATACAAAGAATCAAAAAAAAAAAAAAATTGCTTTAAAATAAGTTATTTTTCTCAAATCACTTTTCATGTGCTAGCCCTCTTTGAAGTATCTGAGTCACTGAATCTCTTGATGTTTCAGAGTTATAAATTAAAAAAGGATTAAATATTACCTTTCCTGAAAGATACTTTCTTAGAACATCCTAACAGCTCTTTAAAATGACAAAGGCAAGACACAAATGAAGATATATTTTGGCTCACTCGCTGAGTACACCTTTCATTCTAAGCTCAAGTGTGTAATTGTCTACATCAGTCTTAATTTACTTATGGAGACTTGTGGTACTAACTGCATGTATTTCATCTGTTAGGATGTACCAATTAAATACACCCATATAGACCATAAAAAGTTAGATCAGAAAAGTAATGCTGAATGCTTCAATTTAGCAAATTAGAATAATCTGTAAGGGATTCTTAGCTGTCTAAAATAGAAAACATATTGTGCTTTGCAAATGCAAACTATATTAAATACTCAGCTTGGTTCCTGACTGTATTTTAAAAAAAAAAAAAAACAACAAAACACCACAAAAATCAAATTGTGCTCATTACTGTTTGGGATGCAGAATATCTTTCTAGGGTATTGCAATAAGTGGGAAATGGGCTTAGTATCTGAATACATTCTTATATTAAGGAAGATTTAATTGTATGATATATGGCTTTCATACTGCACTTGCAGGATAAAATTGTATTTATGTCAGTGACCATGGACAACATAAAATAGATTTCTCAAAGGTCATACTTTTATTTTCAAGAGACCTTGGTGGTATAGTAAAACCTATATTTTCTGATTGTTTAGGCATACTAATGCTGTTTAGCTGAGGTGTGTAAGGAATATATTGACCATTTGGTCAATATGTTACTGTGTAGTTAAGTTAAATATGAGCCATGTTTCTCCCTCCAAAGTTTGGCTTCTGGGGAAAGGTAGAAGACCAGGCTGACTAACTGACTGATGTGGTCTAGCAAATAGTGTTTGTCCTCCCATTGCTTCAGCCATTTAGGTATTTACACTTTTTTAGAAAATAATGAAGTTTTAGCGAAGCATATTCTGTGATTCTCTAATGCAATCTCTTACATTAAGTTCACAGCCTTTCAAAAACTGAAGAGCTTCTTCAAACTTTGAAAATTGTTAGTGGTAATGACAAATTGCTGCTTTTTCTTTGAACTCAGTTGAGGGCAAAAAAAGCTCCAGACCTTTGGAAGAGATGTAGTGCCAGAGCCTTCAGTACTACAGCTTGTGTAATTTTATACTTCAGTAAAGTAACAGATACAGTGCATATAAAGTAAACCTTTCTCTAGGAATATTATATACGGGCTTTATTCAAATTCTAGACATATGTATTTTCTAGGTATCTAGTAATTTTAAGAGAAATCTCAACATTAATCACACTTTTTACAGAAAATGTGGTAATTATATGTGGTGAAATGTCTAGATTCCTGGACAGCTACAACCTAGTCTCAGAAACGTTTCTTGGCTGTTTCTGGATCACTTTTTCTAATGTACACTAGAGGGCAATCTGTTTCTTCCCAGGGGGGACTGAAACTCCAGTGTTGGCTAGTGGCGATTCATATTGGAATATAGAATTAGGAGCAAACTCTTGTACAAATTATTGCCCTGATTGAGTTTAATATGGATTATTTACCCAGCTGTCACTTTGGAAGCTTTGGAATCTACAATTGTTTTGATTTTAGTGTGGTAAGTAGGAGTTTTCCTCCTTGTTTTGAGTCTTGTCATAACCAGTCAGATAAAATAATCAAGTTCTGATGTGTCTGTGTTCCAGTAATGGCACAGTCTGAAGCAATGACTGTCAGCATTTGTCAATTTGAATCCTTGATCTTTTTCTGTAAGTCAGAAGAATAATTGACCATCTGTGCCTGATAGCACAACATGGTAGTACTGAACAAAAATCAATGCATTTTCATGCTGTGCCTCTAGAATGTATTGTATCTGCCTGCTAGACTCCAGAGCATTAATGTTATTTTCCTAAATCAAATGTTTAGCAGACTGCTAGTTTAAAATAGAGATTTCCATTCCTGTGTTAGGATAGATACCTGAAAGTATCTGTGGGGAAAACTTTGACACTATATTTTTAGTAAGTTCTTTTTTTACTACTTAACTGGGTACATGGTTTCATATAATAAAATCAGAACAATCCGATAATAAATGTTAGCAACTCATCAGTTTTTAATCAAAAAACTGAAGACTATCTTTGTCCTGTTGTGGTGTTTTTTCCTGCAAATGCTGCCTTTTCTCTCCATTGCAATTTTGGCTTCTGAAGACTTCCTGTCTTAAGAGCTCAAAATATAGCCCAGTGAAGCTGGCTCTCTAAACCTGTCCAGCATTGTGTTGTCTTGTTTTTCAGTTTTTTGCAGTTATTGGAACTTGTGTATATTTGGAGATGGGGTGTGTGTTTATTTTCACTTAATAAAACAATACCACAGTTCCAAGTTTGTGACTGATTCCGCAAAGCAGGCTGTGTTTTCTCAAAAGATACTGGTAAAAAGCTGATCTAGAGACCTGCCATAATTAGCAGAGAAAGGGGTACATGATTATGTTGTTTGTATATGGAGTGTTGAACTTCTTCCCTGTTCTCTTGTTCCTAACCCAAGTTCTAGACAAATTTGCCAGAGATGCAGAAACCTGTAAGTGGAAGTTTCAACAAGTTCACTGAAGTGGTTATGCAGACAAGAGAAACTCTATTAATGCTGCCACAGGAGAAAACAACCTTGAGCTTAAGTCTTGTTATTACTTTGCAGATCCCGTGGAAGATGATTTTGCATGACCAAACCGCAAGAAGGGTCTCTTTTTAGTGTTTTCACGTTATTTCATACCAGAGAATGAAGAGTAGTGTCCTTAGGAAGACAGGCATCATTGGGTTAATTGCCCCCAGAACTGCTTTTGTAGTTAAAAAATGCAAGGGCATTTTTACACTACACCTTCATTGCTTGGTTTTGGTGGTTGGGTTTTTTTTTCAATCTTCACTTATATGTTCAAGGTAGAAAACTTGAATCTAATTTTATTTTAAATGGTTTTAGCTGAGAGGGTTTTTCTGTAGTGGAGAAGGCACTCCTCATATCAGGCTGGAAGGAATTACGGTACTGTATGTGACATTGTGCCAGTTGTATCTGCTTTTAACATGACTGAGCTAGAAAGCAGCATGGCTGAAGTCTTAAAGACTTGTAGCAACACTTGAGATGTTTTATAGTGTCTTCCAGTTTGTTTGCTGGGTTGGAAGTGCAAAATGTCTGGGATGGTAGCTGTCTTATGGTCAGTTGTTTGATAGGAATTTTAACAGTGACTTCTATCTCCCTCCTTTTGACTAGTTAGGTTAGGATATAAATCAAGATAATGAAACTGTTTAAGTTTCCATAGCTGATCATATTGTCAACTTTGGGCCAGAGTGTAGCTAATGTTTTTATGATTATGCTTCCTTTTCCTGACATGGATAAAATTGCGCTGGTAGGTTTGAAAACATAAGGCACTCAGTCCATAAGCTTAAAGCACACTGGATTGTCCATAGCAAGGCTGGAAATAAAATACAGGTCACGTGTCAACCTCTAGATGCAGTTTATCTTCAAACGCTTGAAGCCAACGCAGAGCTTTACAGAAAAAGGCAGATCAATAACTTTAAAAATGAAAAAAAAAAAAAAAGTGAATTTCCTCACATTTTTAAATAGTTTAGAGATCCTTTTTCCTAGAATATGGAGTGTGTTTTGCAAACAGAGTTGGGGTTTTGGTTTTGTTTTTTGGAGCTCTGTTAATCTATTTTCCTGCCATTTTTTTTGCTGCTACAGAGGCAACCTAAGCTAACAAGAAACCATTTGTGTAATGGGTAAATGGTGAAATGTTACCAGGAGGGAAATGGACTATTCATTCACCTGTGTTTGTCATTCAGAAACTGGAGATGTATTGGAAAGCTGTTGCATCCTGTTAAGTTCTCCTCCATCCAGTTACCGCAGAACTGTTCTGGAACGCGTTCTCCAGGGTTTTTTCAATGTAGATTTAAAAGACTGGAGAGCCGAGTTTTCCAGTATCTCACTCAGGAGGCTGTTTGTCACTTAATGCAGTAGATTTCAGTGCTAGGTGGCTTAGCTTACCTTTTTTGTCCTGAATTTTCCATTTGCTTCTTTCCGTCCCATCGCTACTATTTATAGTTCTTTGGGACCTGAATGATTTTAGTCTTCATGTTTTATATTTCAGATACTTCTAGACTATCAGGTCTCCTTCTCTTTCAGACTTTTTCTGAGAGGAAATATGGCTGCTTTTGCCCTGCATCCAGAAGAGTAACATAGGGATGTTTTTCATCCGTTCTATAGCTTGCCAACTGCTGTAAGGATTTTGTCAGTTTATACACCACATTCAGTGTGCCTGCAGTGAATGGCACTTTCATGGGAGAATTCCAGCAAAACTCAAATTGTCACTGAAGTGCTGTTGATTGGTTGGTACCTACCCAGCTAGCAGTAGCATACACGTTACAGTTACAGGTAGATGGTTTTGGGTCACTGAAACAACAAGTTCATACGTAGTTTCCTTGGATGTTGAGAATCCTTTGGTACTTTTTCAAAAGCACGGGGAATGATGGGACAGGAAGGTAATTCTCTAACATGCCTAGAGTCCAAATAAGATTAGGCTGCAGACCACAAATCACTCTGTAATTTCAAAATCTCAAAAAACTCATTATCTTAATAATGACTGCTTCACAGATTTAGAGCACGGCACCCCAAAGATGGTGATGTTTCCAGCTGAGTCCTCTGCATAAGATTATACAGTGCTGCACATTTCACTACGTGAAGGAAGTTTTTTATGTATTTGGTTAAATTACTAAAATAGCTTTGGAACACCTAAGCTTTACTGATATTTTTGTGGGATCTTTTACAGATTTTTAGCAATTTAAGGTAGCCAGATTTTTTTGATGGTGTTAACTGTTGATTCAATTGAATTAGTATTTGTCTATAGAAAATTGTAACTAGCTATACTATAACTATACTAATTAGCAATACTGTTTATTATACTATTAGCTATACTAATACCAAATGATTACTATTTAAATTATGACATCAGAGAATGCATTTTTGTTGGGTTTTCATCTGATGGAAAATTCAATCTAGTTTTCATACAGTATCTTTTCTATGCAATAATTGAATATTGACTCCTTATGTCCCTCTAGGAGGTGGCAAAAAGAACGTTTGAAGGACAAAGAACATCAAACAGCTGAGGAAATGTCTGAAGAAAGTGACACTGAATTTGAAGAGGGTTTCAAAGTACCAGGATTTATCTTCAGAAAGCTTTTTAAGTATGTATTGTGTACTTGACTTTAATATTATGCTGCTGTATGCTGTTAATCATACTAGTAGTAACAGTCGTGGTGATTTCTGGATGCCCTTTACTGTAACTTCAGTGAATGATGCCTCAACTTCTACTTCAGTTGTTTTTGTAGGATTATTTCTTTAAAAAAGGGTCCAGGATCAAACCTCAGAGAAACTAGTTTACTACAAGCAGAAAATGCAGTTCCATGAAAATACCAATGATAACGGGCTGGTCTGAATATTGTGAATGTGTATTAGCTAAAGTACCAACTGAGAAGCTCTCCTTGTCTTTTTTTGTAAATGCTTTCTTTTATTGATGAGTGCTTTCTTTTAATTCAAGTGTGGAGTGGTAGAATAACTTTGAAGAACAAGGTGTTGGCATGTTGTGATAAATGAAAACAAGAAATGTAGGTGTTGCTGTGATTGGGTTGAGTGAGTAAAATTTTCTGCCAGCAAAAAAATATTGACAACTTTACTTAAAGTCTACTCAAAGTAACTACTTATAAGTCATATTATAAAATAGTCTTGATCGTTTTGCCCAGTAAAATTTTAAAATATGGAGAGTGTGTTCTTAATTCCTTCAGTAGATGGAAAAGATTCTACAATTCCTTCTTTCGTCATTTGATGCTGGATTACAGATTTGGGCATGACTGCCTTCTGTTTCATTTTTTTGAGATGGTGGTGCCCAGTGATACTTTCAAGTTCTTCTCAAAAAGCTATTAACAAAAGTCAGCCCAAACAAGCTAGCAACTGACAAGTTAAATTCATCCATAAGCTTTCCCTTAACTTTCATACATAATAGGTTTGAATTAATTTTTGTTAGCAACATTTTGTACAGCAGGAAAAACATCTTCTCTTTCAAAAGCTAACTCTCTAAAATTGTATAATTAGTGTAGTAGAAAGCCCTGGCTTATAACAGGCGTGCGTGGTATCCCTTCCAATAGGACCACTTAGTCTTAACCTCAAAGAAATTATTACCATTGTCCTGCAGTTACATCAGAAGGAAAGCACTAGCTCTGAAATGGAATTGAATTAATGACTTGGTTGCCAGGACCATACACAGCCAATATGTGGTCTCCAGTTGTTTATGCAAAGGTACTGCAGAAGTAATCATCCTGAGAACGGATGTGTGGTCCGAGCAACCTGAAGGGAATTAAAATAAGGCAGACAACTAAAAATGAATCTTAGAGAGATCAGCCTTACTAATGAATGGTATCCCTGCAAGCATGAGTCAGTTGGCAAAACTTCCTAAGTGGTTAGAAAGATCAATTGAGTTGAATGATTTGTCTGACTTGTAACTTAAATGCTGAGATCTCCGATGTAGGAAGGCCCATAGTCAATAGGCATTAAACTTTGAGTTCTGAGCAAGTTTAGTACAAAACATGGAAGTACTTTAGGCCAAGGAGATGTATGGCTGTATACTGGAAGTGATCTTCCTGCACAGTTGAATTGAATTCCAAAAAAGTTAGCTCGTACTAGAAAATAGTAGACCCTTCTTTGGTAAGCCTGTGCTCACATTGTGAGCAAGACTGATTTATAAACATTGCCTTCTACTCTCTGCACTTAGCCTGCGAGGATGCTTTCTGTATAAACAAAAAAGCAGGTTTCTTCATGATTTGCTTTCAATCTGTGCTTTCCCTGATAAGTCTGAAACAGTCTTGTCACAGCAGCGATGCAGCTAAACTCTGCTTGCTACTGTGGTGAATTTGGAGGGATGCATCACAGCATGATTACTCATGTGAAATACAGTCCAAACACAACTATTTTACAAGATCAGGCAACATTTTTATTTTAATTCTACAGTAGTTTTGGAGTAAAAAAAAAAAAGCTGCAATGAAAGCATAAAATTAAGGAGAATTGATTATCTCTCTATACAACCATAAAAAATTTTGGGGGGGGGGGGGGAANAAAAAATTGTCTGGGGGGGGGGGGGTACTGTAACTTTTTCATAGTTGAAATTATTGCAAGTTTATATGATTATACAAAGGAAGCACCTGCACCTTTTTCATTTTTAGGTGACCTTGGAGCAGAATTTTTCACAAGCCTAATTCTCCACTGTGAAACTTTCTCAGGAGAAGAGGGGAGAGGGAGAAAGATGCTTACAAATGCAGCTAGCTTTTAAGCACTGGATGTTATCCTGTGAAATAGTACAAAATAGTATCAGGAAGTTCTTGAATGGTTGTCTTCTGAAGAGACATGCTGGACATTAGTCTGGGGGAGCCACTTCTGACTGGAATTAGGGTTCTCTCTAGTTCTTTAATATTTCCCTCAGAAAATGTTTGTCTTCGTAAAATGTAGTAATGGTACCATCTTAACCCAATTATAGCTAATCCTGCAAGAGATTTCATAGTTATTTTTAGATTGCCTCATTTTTAAGGTGAATTAATTTCTAATAAAAGGGTCTTTTTAAGGGATTCTTGGTATAATGCATTTGAGACACCAGCAGATGGTGTGATGTCTGAACCATTAGATGTCTTCTTTGATCATCTTTTTCTAACTGCTCAAGCCATTTGTTTGTCTCCGTTTAGCATTCTTTAAATCCATACAGAACTCATCATAAATTGATTTTTAATCGTACTTTGTAGACACTAGTGTCATTAGCTGTCATCAGTCCTAAATATTATTTATTCAATGAATGGAACAGGATTTTGAAATGTACACAAGGCAATGCCCTAAAGTGAACAATCCCTATTTTACAAAAAAAGAAAAATAAGTATTTGGCTCTTTGCTATGCTCTGCACTCCAGGAACGAATGCCTTCAAGAAAACTGTATCAGTAAGCTTGTTCTTCCTCTTAAGTTACCAGACACAGAACTGCTGAAACATGTATTTTATATTTTTTTTAAATTTAACTTCAATATACTGTTTCTTCATTTCTTTCTGCCCTGTTTTCAATTTAACCCATACATGTCATGTGTTATTCCTACTGGTCTTACTATTTCATATCATTATAAAAAAGCATGTCCTAAAGCAGTCATCAGTGCAGCATCTTATCTTCACCTTTTTAGCTTCCCATCATAAATCTTGCTTTCTAATCTACTTCTTTTAGCTGTAATGTATTTTACATTGCTGCTTATACAATTTCCAGTGAATGACAGGGAGTAGAAACTGCCCTGATACTCTTGTATGATAATGCTCTGCTGCATCCCATTCACTGGAATAGTTTCTATTGTTCTGCTTTCCAAAACATTTTGCCTTTCTGGCTTTTTTTCTTCATTGGAAGAGACCAAATGTTATTACATGAATTTATGTAAAAAGAAAGCATGCTTTGGCAGATGTGGTCAGTTTTCACAGTGGAGTATAAAGTCTGTACCCCTTACAAGTCAAGCTCTTCCTTCAGTTGAAGATATATGCTCCAAATAATATAATTGACTATACCCTTACACGTTGTCTTTTCTGAAAAGATCATGCTCTGTTAGAGTATCTTTCCAAGTTGCTTTTAACACTTAAAATATACATGAAATAAAATACCCTCTAATTACCATGACTATCAGTTTAATTAGAAATGTTTTAGTGTTGCATAAAGAATGAAAGTCACATGTAATGTCTGAGTGCATCAAAAATGTATGACCTAGTAAATACAGCACTCATGTAAAACACACATCCAGCATGTTACTGTAACTGGTATGAGAACCTTGCCAAATGATTAATTCATGAGTACTTTCTGTTATGATCTGTATTATCAAACATTTGCCATCTTCTTTTTCCTTGTTTTAGGTACCAGCAGACAGGTGTTAGGTGGCTCTGGGAATTGCACTGCCAGCAGGCAGGAGGAATTCTGGGAGATGAGATGGGATTGGGCAAGACCATCCAGATAATTGCCTTCTTGGCAGGTCTGAGCTACAGCAAGATCAGGACTCGTGGTTCAAATTACAGGCAAGTACTCCTCTGCAGACTGTCAGTCTGTGGAGCTCAATTAATATTTCATCAGCTGTATTGCTGGTGGAGGAGGGTCCTGTGAATTATTAATGACATTTCAATTACAATATTCCTTTAATTCTTTTAGTGGGGGACATCAAAGGAAAAATTTTACGAGACAATGGAGCTGTAGGGCAGGAAAAATTAAACATGTAACACTTTTAATGAATTCCAGGCATCGATGCTTCATTTTGCAGATGAGCCGCACTAGATATTTTGGGTCAATACAGTGTCTAAGGTTGGCTTCCACAAATGGATTGTTTACAAACTCAATTACATTAATATCAATAGTTTACACAATATGGAATTTTAAATTAGATGTAATACCTTTAGTTCCATTTATTAAATTTCACATTAAAATATTTGTTCTGGCAAGCCACCAGGTAAATGCTTTACAGGAAGTAGCAAGCTGATTTGCAATGAAAGTTAGAGTTTCTGATCGACAGAGAATTATCCATGCCAAAAAAAAGTAGTAACAGTAAAAACAGTAACTTAGCAGATGAAAATTCTTCTGTGTATTTTGTTGTTTTCTTGTTGCTTTTCAAAACTGTGTTAGAGTGACTGGCCTTTCTTACAAGATCTTTTGTGTTTTTTTGCTACTAAACAATGCTTTAAAATTCTTTCTTCATGGGTCAAATTACCGGAAAAGATACTTGTTGGTGTCCTTGGATTTACAAATGCACGCATGAATAATACTTGATTTTTCTAGTTCTGCTGGCCTCTTTCCCTGATGCAAATTACTACGTGCAGTTAAGCAAATATCATAGTACTATACTAAACAAAAATAATTAACTTTATATAGAGGTATATTTAAATTATGTTCAGCATGTACATGAATTGTGAAATAATGCTTTAAAGAGAAAATATTACTGTCTTTTCTCCAGTTGCTTCCTACTTTAGCCTTTATATGAAAGACTCCATGTTCTCCATCACTCTAGCCAGTTGATTTACTTTGATATGGCTACCTGATTTAAGGATGCTACCGTACAGATTATTTTGTGTAGGTATATTCTGTGCCCCAGTTGGAGGACCACTGAGTTGATGGAAATCCTTCAGGAATGTCTCTTGACATTACGCAGTTACAGCTTAAGACCTAAGATACTGCTGTGAAACTACAATAAAACATTGAAATGGCCAAAATATAATTGCATACCTAAGTTGCAGTGTTCTTTCTGGATGGAAGATAATGTGCTCGGTTTCATTTTTTGACTGGTGCCTGTCATTAAGTGCATCATGACAGTAATTCCATGGGAAGAAGCAAGGTTTAATTTTTTTAGTGAAACTTACTCTGATTTTGCTTGTGAGCTGTAAGGCACACAAGGGTCTAAACAACTTGATCTTTGCATAGTCAGTGTTTTCCCCATCTGCACTGTGAACTAGAAGGCCAGTAACTGGCTAGCAAGCTTCAATCTGAAAGCTGTGTAGTCCAGCAAGCAGAAGACCTTCTGGTCAGTCTGGCTGAGAAGCAGGCGCTAAGACTGGACATAGTTGTGTTGTCAGTATGTTTAAATGTCTCTCAGCCTAGCTCATCCCTCATTACCTTGATGCGTAGGCGAAGCTTGTGTACTACTGTATTAATCTGGCGCTGCTGGTTTTCCCAGCCTTAGCTGGCCTTCTGTAGAACAGAGATAATGCTGTCATTCCTGTGCAGACTGTCGTATTTGGAGGCACTTGAGTATTAAGACAATAGGGTCACTTCTGTTGATATTCAAAATACTTGGCTTTATTTTCTATCAGTGAATTTTTTTGCAAAAGTATTCTTTTAAATAAGGTGAGTAGAAATTTCCTTTCGTAAACAGCTTCTGATTTCAGTGTTTTTCTGATTTTGAAGGAACCTGAAAACTAGCTGAAGTAAGGAACTGCTTGCTACATGGAGTGTAACTATTGCAAAAATTAAAATGTTGTCTCACTTTTAACAGTTGTTGAGCCATGCAGCTGGGGAATGCCAAATGTCATGTAGAGGTGTTGCAGCTATGGTGGTGTAAGGATGTAAGGGAAGCAGGAGTTAGAGAGGATGAACGGTCTGTTATTAGTCGAGCTGAGGTAGTTGGAACAAGCAACAGCTTGCAGACTAGTGGTCCCTTCACAAGAAAAAACAAAGTGGCAGCAAACTTCAAGTAACCCATCTCTAGCCTGTATCTAGGTTGAAATCTGTTGTTGAAACCTGTGGAAGGGCTTAGGGGTCCACAAGTTTGCTTCTTTCCAAATAAATTATTTTATTTAACAACGTTACCTTTGACTACAGACTTTGCTTCATCTATTAGATCAGATGAGAACACTGCCATAAAGTTTACACACTGATTATTTACTCATCTGTGCTCTTCAAGATACTGAGATATAATCACATATTAAACATTAAGACTCAATCTTTACTGTGAGTGGCAGAGAGATTAATTTCCATAGCAATTACACAAGTAAAAACCCATTGCCCAAGAACATTTGTATTGTTCTTGATGCCCCGTTCTTTTATTTTCGCTAGGTTTCAGTTGTCGTTTCAGTTGTCATTTCAGCTTCATTTTGAAGGCATGATTTGCCAGAGTTGATTATAATACAACGTGTTTTCCTCTGCTAATTTTTTGTGTGCTTAAAGATCATACATATAGTATGACTACAGCTTCCGTTTTCTTGGTAGCAAGTTGAATAGATCTTATTTGCAATTTTAGTCACATCCAATTGAATAAGAACTAATAAAGGATACTTGCTGTGAATTTGGGTTTTGTAAACGAGAAGGAACAGAAGAAGAAAGAGATTTGGATATATTGATCATATATGATACTGACCATAACCTATTAGTACAATGCAACTGTGAAAAGGGGACAGGATACGTTATGACAATGCATTTGGGGTAGGAACAGGGCAGTATGAGTATCCTGGTACAAGGCACCAGTAAGACTTTGGTTTGGAATGTTATTAGTGTCACCTTTGTTCAAGGGAAACAAATGTAAATTGGATGGGCACCAGAGTAAATCTGTTGCAGTGATTAGGAGAAAGAAGGATGGATGCCTCCTAGGCGTAGCAAGCAGAAGTGTGTGGTTTGTTCAGTTTTGTGAAACAGCACAGACTGGGAAAAGTTAGACTCTTATATAAATAAATAAAAGCTCTCCAGAGAAGAATAGAATGTTGGCTAGTGGAGAGTGGTTAGAGCCAGGCTAGGCACAGAAGAGGTTTCACACAACTGAGTGGAGGGGGAGTAGGTTTTCTGAAAATTGATCACGGAAAATGTGAACTCTCTGTGTAGGCTGAGGAGGGGGGGAAAAAAACCTGGGTAAACCCAGCATGTGAGCTTGTTTGATACAGATCAGGGGAATAAACAGAGGCAACTTGTTACTACCCATGAAGAATGAGAAACTGAGATGGTCTGGGAAAGTTGGCTTTTTTTGCTGTAGATATTCTTAAGAACAGGTGGCTTTTTTGTATAGATATTTCTAAGAGCAGTAGCAGTGGTTATTTGTATTTGCAGCATAATTTAAGCTATTTTTTGCATCTCCACCTTCTAACTTCCCCTTCGATTGCTGAGAGTTTTTAATTAGAATATGCAATGTTGTTATATTTTTTTCATCATGAAAGAAATATGCAACATCTGGGTTGTCATTCTGCATATGTATAAGCTTTTAATAAAGAAGATTATTTCTTAATGTCAGCAGTTTCTGAAGGCATTAACAGGTGGGGTTTTTAAAGCAGGGTATTGCTGGTGTCTGGCAAATCCTTCTTTATTGCTATACATATTTGATCTTGAATGTGTACTGTGACATTTTGAATTGTTTGTTTATTACCACTTGAATGGTACTTAGTTGGCCAGACACAAGTCAGTATGGGATAACTGTAGCCATTGCCTTTGTTTGCAAAGTCATTTTGTTCTATTTTTTAAAGAGCAAATATATTTGAAAAAATAACTGCTAGTAACTGCTACTTAGTATATTTCCTGTATGATTGTTGGTATTTGAAATGGTAATGTTTCTTGTTTGGCTGCTGTGTGAGAGACTTTTCTCTTAACCTTAAGAGTAGCTCTAAACTTATTATACAGAAAGACTTAATTTTAAAAGTCCCTCGTAATTCTCAGAAACAACCATATGATTATGAATAAGAAACTTAAGAGAAGGTTTAAGTCCAGCTCAGACCTCAACTTCTGTGGATGATATATTCTGCTGTTTTAGAGTTCTTGTCTTATCTGTAAATTATGGGGATAACAGTTTGGTATATTGCCAACATGAAGCAGAACACCTGTGTGTAAGTCCATTTGTAAGACTCTAGCTACACATTCTTTTTAATAGAAGTAATAAAATAGTTGTTTGTTAATGATTTCATTTCTCTTAGAGAAGCAGCAGTCACCCAAACCTGATTTGTATTACCACAGGAGGAAGTTCCCTTATGCCTTGTTGTTTGGAGCTTTTATATTTCTGTGTTTATCTTGATAGATGCATCCATTAACTGTTCAGTGGATAGGTTCTTATAGCAGTATCCCTTTCATCTTCCGTTAAAAAAGAGACTTCCAGAAAAACAAAGCACCAATTAATTTCCATAGCTCTCATATTCCACTTGAACTATAAAGTGTGTCATTTTAATATGTGTGTATTTTTATAAGCCACTTAATATGGAGTATTTATTACATGTTAAAGGGTTTTCTTTTCTTTAATACTTTATTTTAGGTACCAGGGATTGGGTCCAACAGTGATTGTTTGTCCAGCTACTGTGATGCATCAGTGGGTAAAAGAGTTCCACACTTGGTGGCCTCCATTTAGAGTCGCCATTCTCCATGAAACTGGTTCTTATACTGACAAAAAGGTAATGGTTGACATCCATTTTGTAATTCCAAAAGCTTCTCTTGGGTTTTTCGTGGGGTTTTTTTGCATGCTGGGGCGGGGGGTGAGGGGACGATGACGACCAAAACAAAACGAAAACCGTTCCTGAATGTTTCTGTGCAAGCTTGTGCTCTTTCTCCAATTGTTTTAAAAGAAGAAAAAGTTCACTGTCTTATATAGATTTGTTAAGAAATGGGACAAAATGGGACAAAAAGGGGGTGACACAGAGTACATTTATATTATGGTACAGACTAGCATTGCCTGAACAAATTAAACATAGTAACAGGCTTCTTGCTTGAGCTTTGTCTGTACTGTAGTCCATGTTAGAGGCTCATGACTAAGACTACTTGTATACCAGATATGTGCCTCTAGTACTGGTGAACTCTTTCCTGGAACTTCCGTGCACCAGTATGTTGTTGATCTAGTAATTAATACATTTTTCTTGCACAGGCAATTTCTCTTCAGCTGGTCAGTATGTCCATTGTTATCACCTAGTCTCATTTTACTTAATGACAGTGGTACTTCATTGGTTTTCTTTTTTCCAAGAAGTGCTTTTTCTGTCTTTTAATTTTCTTGGCCAGTCTCTTAATAGGTGTGTTCTTACTCCCATTTCCTAAGTTGACAAGGCTGACTTGTCTGAAGCTTCAATCCCTGGTACCTTACAGGAACAAAACAAGGAAAACGTAGATTTTTGTTTTCCCTTGGCCTCTTCTTTCAGATGCTTAAATGGATTTTCAGGATTCAGCAAAGCATTTTTAAATTTCTCTTTAAATATTTATTGAATTTCTTGTAATAACATTAAAATGATATGGCGCTTAATTGCACTTGATTAAACGTATTCTGAGGTAATTGATGCAGTTACAGTACATGGCCAAAAAGGAATAGCACACTCTGATGTGCTAATAGCTTCCTGTTGTTCAATTAACTTGGTATGTTTTCAAGCCCTATAAGTCTGTTGACCTCAATAACGTGCTCACATGTCTTCCTTAATTAAATTGTGTGTGCTTATTTTGGGGTATTTGTTAATTAACGCACTTGACAGACTGGCTCAAATTTTTGCATCTGCAGGAATAGTCAGGTTTTCAGGACTTCACCTTCCCATTGTCCTCCCACAAATGCTTACCTGACAACTTAAATTAAGGAATTTGTATACCATATGATCACTTTAGATAGGTTCAGTTCTCGAATTTTGCCCTAATGCCTCATCTTCTGAGAGTATGCTTTAAACAAGTGTCACTGCTGATGTGGTCTTCACCTCTTGCACGTTTTGTTCCAAGATGCCTCTTAATCAGAGAAGAGCAAGCTTATGACCAAAGTCACAAAGTTGAAAAACCAAAAAACAAAGACAAAAACACCACCACCACCAAAAAAAACCCTCCACACCTAAAATCTTTCCCATTCTAGTTGTCCTTATACTCGCAAGAAAAGTTTAATAATAATTTATCAGCATAAATAACACTTGTACTGAAAATATATATCACATTAAATACAGGCCAGGTAATTTACTCCTGCCTAGTATTTCTTTTCTGTATACGTTCTTCCTGTGAATACATTAGTGCTCATCTGATCTCATGACAATTCCATCTTCTGATAACCTGTGGCATTACAGGAGGCTGCTTTTGTGTATGTCGACTTTATAATACTGATCCAGGCACCATTCTGCCCTTATGCTCTGGCATAAGGCATAAACTTAAATAATTTTCAGAATAAGTGAGAAAATTGTGGTTAGACTGTGTAAGAACATAAATTTGTTCTTTGACAGGAATTAATTTTATGTGCCTAGAAGTCAAGTAGCTGTGCACTTGTGATTTCATTGTTGCACAGACCTGTTTGGAATTAAACTGACAGCTCCAGGACTTGTCTGTTGTTCTGTTTAGTATATCATGGTTTATCACAACGTAAATGAGAAGAGTCTTGTGTTGGACAGACAACTTGCGAGGAGACAGGATTGAGGAACTGAATGTTATTATCTGCTTTGGTCACTTCAGCCTCTGGGCTAACAGAGGGTTAGAATGGTCTGGACCAGTGGAAGAACATAATTGTCCCTCAAATTAATGGGACATCAGACAGTGAAGATCTTAACGGATTTTGAGGAATGCATTATCCTGTAGTAGCTAGCCAGCAGGCTGTTTGTAATAAAACACAGTATTGCAGGTTGTTCTGTACAGGCCTGTGAGAGAGGGACAAATTATTTCTAAGGAATAGAGAAAGATTAATCTTAAAACTCATGAAGAAGAATTTTTGAGGAAAAGACTTAAGCAATGACAGGTGTCCCATCAGGAAAGACATTATTTCATGGCAGAAAGAGACAACATCTGAAGTGTAATTTGATAAAACTTAAGTTGATCTTTTAGGTGAGATGGATCTACGTAACATACTATAACATTGTCAGGAATCCTGAAATATTGGCAAATATTACATCTTTCAGTACTGGTGAAATTACATGCTTTTATGAATGGGTATTTTCTGTTGCACATTCTAAGGTACCCAGCCATCAATGCAAGATCCCATCTCCCAGTTCTCTAGACTTGCCCACAGAAGTATTTGCTTGACAGAGCAGAGTGGGGAAGATGTCTGTTCTGATTGTTTTACCATAAATTGATACTAGGCAATACCTTGCACATCTTTTTGGTTAGTGACAATTCTTTAGTGTTACAAAAGGACTTCTAAGCGGTGTGGTAAGTGAAAGGCTCACAGACCATTACCTTGGCATATTCTCCTTTTCCAGTCCATTTTGGTTTTCTTTGCAAGCAACTTCAGGATTTTCCACAATAATAGTATTTAATAACAGCCTGAATTGTGAGTACCGGATTGGCTGCAAATCTGGTCAGTCTGCTTCAGATGAGTCGTTGGGATGTCCTGCTCGGGTATCTCTACTGCGATAGTATTTCTGTAGGTTTCCAGCATATGTGGTGCTTTAAAAGAGAGACTACTTCATTCCTTTGCTTAAATAACAACGATAGACAGTTTTGGCAGTAAGGAAGAGCTGTCCACATGGGAAGGCAGGTTGCTATTTTAGATGGTGGAAGGAAGACACAAGAGCAAGTTGGATATGTTTCCAAGACTTCAGAGCTAGTTGAAGGCATTTAGATAAAATGTAAAACTTTTTATTATTATTATTTGTGATTGCAGAAGATTATTTGCTCCTTCTATGATGATAAATGTGCTTAAGTTGGAAGCAGTAGGAAGAATCAGATTTAAGTAGTAGCCTTCCCATGTGAAGTCAGCTTTCAGTTGGAACAAAGTGGCTAAATTTGTGGCTAAATATGTCCTGTGGTGTTGTCTTGCGCTATTAACCTCCTACTATGGTTTACACTCAAATCTGATGTAGCTTAAAGTAAGTTGTAAATATCAAGTGCTCCAAGACCTCTAAGTATGAGAGAAAATGAAGAAGTAAATCTAATGTAGTGTATCATAAATACTGTTTTACTTATGGTGTAGAACAGAAGATAAGGGAAAGAAAGCTCTGTAAGCGTAGGCGGGGAAGCCTTCTGTACAAAGAATTGTCCCGTTTCAAAACTCTGGTGGCACACGAGCATTTGTAAATCATAGAATGTAAGAGGCAACATGAACTTTGGTTATCTTGGTTTAACATATGGCAAATGGAGGGAGGCTGTCTTTTTTAAGATCAAGGCTGAACTTCTAATTTCTTGGTCTTTAGAAAATGTATCACTGAGCTTAACAGTTCTTTCTGGCAGTAATCACAAACCATTTGTAAAGTTGTAACTTTACATTCCCTTTTTCTTATCAAATGCTGGACACACAATGCAGCCCTCAAAAGCAATTGTCAGTTCATGATGTTTGCACCTGTAGAACCATCTATCTGAAAATGACACTGAAGACTTTAGACCTTCTACCCTCACGGCAGAGTACACAGTCTCCACGTAAAGAAGCTAAGCTGCAGAGGTTATAGTTGCTGGCATGACTGCATGTGGAACCTCTGTTTTAGCCAAAGGCTCTATTTCTGAGTTAAGGACCAAACTCAGATAAACTTAGTGTCATGCCGCAAGAAGTTGCATTCTTGTTAAATATGTAGTAAGTGCTTTAGCTCTTTTTATTACAACTTTTACATTATTAAGCGATGTAATGTGTTCTTTTGAAGCCTCTTCGTGGTGCCATTTAGATTGTTTTGTTGGGGGCAGGGAAATAATAAAGAGGTTTTATAGGTCGAGTTTATGGATCTCTGGGCTTAATGGTTGGTTATGAGATAGTGATAAGCCTGCTGAAGAATGCATTTTTGAGTCACGAGTGATATATGGTTGTATAAGTGACTATATATTATTTCTGTAAGTTCACACTTGCCTTAAAGATATCTGAATGTTTAGAGAATTTTGTAGTTATCACTATTCTAGTTGTATAAGTTCAGTTTTAACATACACATTTCTGTTTAAGAAAATTACCATTTTTAATACATAGTATTATAGAACAGTTCAGGTCCTCTTAAATATATTTTAAAAGACTACTTTATGCTAAAAAAGATAAACTCTTTTTCTGTAAGCATCAGTCAAAAAAAAGTCCTGTTTTTGTTTGCTTCAGAAACAAACTTGTAGATACAGGGAGGTACCAACAGGAGAAAAACAGTTGCTTGGAGGTGTGTCCTTAAGAAAAATCATAAATGTTTTAGCCTTGACAAAAATCTTCCAGCCTTCGTACATTACATGTGTCCCAGTGAAGACGAAGCAACACAATCAACTTACCACCCCAGCTTAGGAGAAAATACTGTCCTTGAATTGTAAAGGCTTGAAATACTGTGCTGAACAGAACTATAAGATCTGAATTACTCTGTCTGCTCACATGTTCCTATATTCATTAGCATCTTCCAGAGTTCAGAATTTCAAAGCTAGATAACTGCTGTGTAATCTTTTGATACTAGGATTTCTCTCTCTTAAGCTGATACTTAGTTAGTTAGTTTAGTTTAACAGTGCATGCCCTGAAATCATAGAATGGTTTGGGTTGGAAGGGACCTTAAAGATCATCTAGTTCCAACCCCCCTGCCATGGGCAGGGATGCCTCCCACTAGACCAGGTTGCTCAAAGCCCCATCCAGCCTGGCCTTGAACACCTCCAGGGACGGGGCAGCCACAGCTACTCTGGGCAACCTGTGCCAGTGTCTCACCACCCTCAAGAGTAAAGAATTTCTTCCTCATGTCTAATCTAAATCTACCTTCTTTTAGTTTAAAACTGTTACTCCTCATCCTATAACTACACTCCCTGATAAAGAGTCCTTCCTCATCTTTCCCATAGGACCCCTATAGGTTGTCAGCAAACTTGCTGAGGGTGCACTCAATCCCACTGTCCATGCCACCGATAAGTGTTAAACAGCACTGGTCCCAAAACCAGCCCCTGAGGAACACCACTCATCACTGGCCACCACTTGGACATTGAGCCTTTGACCGCAGCTCTTTGAATGCGGCCATCCAGCCAGTTCCTTATCTATCGAGAGGTCCATCTGTCATATCCATCTCTCTCCAATTCAGAGACAAGGATGACGTGCAGGACAGTGTCAAATGCTTTGCACAGCCCAGGTAGATTATGTCAGTTGTAATATTTAATTGAAGTGATTTTCCTGAGGAAAAAATAAAATTAAGCATGCCTGAACCTGACCAAACAGGAATTGTGAATTAAAGAATACATGATAAAATAGCATAAATTCTGAAGTGCCACAGCCTCAAAACAGTGTGTATCCAGCATTAAATCCGTAATCATATTTTAAATTATTTAAAATTATTCCAAAAGCTGCAACTAAAGCGAAGGCAACCTCTGAAAAGGTACCTAATGCAGTAAAATGAGAGTTAATAAGTGTTGTAGTGCGAGTTGATAAAATTGTGTTGTTGTATTTCTTCATTGTCAGCACAAATCCTTGTTTATTAAAAATTTAGCTTGAAGGAAACTTTAATTAATTATAGGTTCAGTAAATCCTGACTAGGATTCTGCTGTGGTATCTTTACAGTGAATGGCCTTCATGTGCCTGTGTTTCACTTCTGTTCTCCCTGCTACCTGACAACGTGATTTATGGCTGTTGTTTTCTACTAGTCCACTGTTTGCCCTCTAGGAGGGATTGGTCTCTTGAGCCTCCATAATAACAGCAGCACTTTCACAAAACATCTTTTAATGACAACAGTGTAGCATTCTGTAAGTCAGGCTAATTGCAGACATACCCTATTAATTGCAAAAACTAGGAGAGGTTACATATTTTACAAGCTTTTAATTTGAAATCGCCCGAGATGATTTGTCTTAAGTGTTTGGGTAGAGATGTCTACAATATTCTATGATAGCCCATTGCTGAGACTGTAGGACACGGCTGCAGACTACCGTCAATGTACTAGGTAGGGTTAAGCTTTGGATGTCCTCACCTGCCTAGAAATCCTACTCTGGCTGTAATACAAATTGTGCTAAAGATTGCGTATTCTCTTGAGAATCACGATGTCAACATTAAATACTGTGTCATGGTTTTATCAGGAGATGATAATCAGAAAGTAGAAATTCTTGAACAGTTAAACGCAGGATTGCTTTTTGAATCTTGGGGTATGTCTGGGCAAGAAATTTTACAATAAGAAATCATGGGCTTTTAACACCATCTGCATCTTTGAGATGGGTTTTTCCCTTTTGTTTTTGTTGGTTTTGTTCTGTTTTGTATTTTCTTGGAGGCACGTTCAGTAATAAGGGCTTTGTCTTTCCTTCAGCAAATTCTGCAGTGGTTCTACTCTTTTTTTTCTTTTACATTGTGTATGATTGTTTCATCTAGAATCACCTCCTAGCCCATCATCTTCCGTTTAAGTCTTCTAGATTTATATGTGGAGAAT
Organism: Chionis minor; assembly: GCA_013398295.1. Classification (NCBI taxonomy): domain Eukaryota; kingdom Metazoa; phylum Chordata; class Aves; order Charadriiformes; family Chionidae; genus Chionis; species Chionis minor. The sequence goes on from VZSF01000503.1 coordinate 1,393,679, forward strand.
AAATGCAGGAAAGACTTTAATACTGTGAATGCTGTGGAAGGTGATGTAGACTGTCCCTACGCTACATAATTTATAGCTATAAATAAAGGCTATAAAAAGCTTAGGGAAAGGATATAACTTACAAGAAAAGCACAAAATTTGAAGATTCATAACAAATATATTAATCCTATTAATGAGAAAGGTTGGACAGAATTTATGATTAACTAAATAGATTTTTGTGATTGTTTTTCAGTTTTCCACTTGTTTAATTTTCCTCTAATGTTCTAGATCTTGTGTGCAGTAGACAAAGCTGGGTTTGTGAGGTGAACATAGGAGAACTTGAAGAAGCCAGTTACTTTAATCAAATTTAATGTTTATGTTTCAGACATTGCCTAAAAAAAGCCCCAAACAAACAAAAAAAACCCACTGTTTCCTTCTGACCAGGCTTCAGCTCAAATTCTGACCTGATATACCACTGTATTCAAGTGCTTCATTCTTTTACAGAGGAGCTAAGAATCACAGAATCAAAGTCTTGCCTATATTTATTTTCTTTGCAAAGTAAATTATATATCTGCTTTTTCAAAACTTCTTATACATACCTTGCACAGCAAACCTGTAGTCCAGTGGGTCTGAGTTTTCTGTCTCACTGTTACTGACAACCTGCACCTTTTGCTTTTAGGTGAAACTAATTCGGGAAATTGCTTCATGCCATGGAATTTTAATTACGTCTTATTCATACATTCGACTGATGCAGGATGTCATCCACAGCTATGACTGGCATTATGTGATTCTGGATGAGGGTCACAAAATCCGAAATCCAAATGCCGCAGTCACACTTGCATGCAAACAGGTACTTCATCAAAAACAAATGGAAGATTTTAAGCGCTGGGTGGAAGGTTCCAAATATAATAGCCTAGATTACTTTATGTTAAAAATACAAATTTAACCATTAATAAAGAACAAAAGCATAAGGCACAATGGTCTGTACTGGACTACTTAATTTACTTGATGTTTTTAATGAGTTTACATCAGTAATTTTACAGAAGTAGAGTAGAGGGAAAAAAAATCAGAAACATTAAATTGTGTAGTAATTTACCATTAGGGGTAAATGTCAGATTGCTGGTGTTGGTTTTCTGCTGACAATTTATGGACGATATATGCAGAAAGTTGTTTTCAGGAATATGAGGCCACATGTTTTAAAATGAAAATTCATTGATGGTGAAATTGAATATCCTCTGAATCAGGAGGCAGATTACACCATGAACCATGAGAATAACTTTCTTTTGGTTTTGTGTTTTTTATTAATAGTTCCGCACACCGCATCGAATCATCTTGTCGGGCTCTCCTATGCAAAATAACCTAAAGGAGCTCTGGTCCCTCTTTGACTTCATATTCCCAGGGAAATTGGGAACATTACCTGTGTTCATGGAGCAGTTTTCTGTTCCAATAACGATGGGAGGATATGCCAATGCCTCTCCTGTGCAGGTAAATGCATCACAAATATCTCTTTGCTTGAAGGAAACTGCTGTGTTGTTTCAAACTGACTTTTAAATGTACCTTATGGTGTACATTCTAGACGCTAACCCAAAAAAGAGAGTTGCATGTGTGGTTTACTGCTGCATGTGTGAAAAGAACTATGAGACAATTTCATCTCTATGGGGGTATAGTTTATACAGAAATTTTTCATGTCAAAAGCCCAAAAGCTTAAATCATTAAAAGTATTATTTGATATAAAGGCTAAGAAAGTTGGGGAGGTGACTGATCTCATATTTTGATATATTTAAATAGATCTTTCCTGTATGATGCCAAGCTTTGGCAAATTATGCAATAGAGAAATCCTTAAATCCAAACTGAAAATTATTTTCATTTTAAAAAGTTAAAACAGGTATTGGAAATCTGAGTATAGACAAATAATTTGTAAGGGAAAAATTATTTTTAATATTATTTCGAAAAAGTAAGTATTATTAATCTTTGTAATCGCGTTTCTCATTATTTATGACTTCTTTCATTTTTTCAGATTAGATAGATAAATTGTGTGCATAATAATCTGCAGACTAAGTTTCATGTAAATGCTAATAAACTTGTTTCCTTTTAAGTATTGTTTGTAATGTCTTACATACATTTCTGAAGTTTTATTTTCTTTTTGAGTTTTAAGTGCTTCCCTCGTCTAAAGCTTAGTAATTTACTAAATTGGACAGGCAATTTGTTTTTTACATATCAATAATTTATTATATTCTTTGTTTTGCTTTAAGAGAAATGAAGGTATTTTTAGCCATTATGTACAGTTAATACCCATCTCACACATCCATTACCCATTATAGAACCATATGCTCCATTTAAGGCCAGAGTGACCTTTAGTTTCTGTGATCATGGGGATTTTCTTGTACCGATTTTTTTTTTTTTTTAATAGTCTCAAGCAGGCACTAATCTTCACCTATTGTCTCCTAACCACCATTGCTGCAGGGTTCTTTTTTGATCTTCAGTGTATGTATTGGCAGTTTTTCATGAGGATTTTTGTTTGTGAGAGTTTATACTTAGATTGTTTTCTAAAAGAAATCTCTCATTTCTGTTCTCTTTTAAATTCCACCGAATTAGGAAAGATAAATTACTGATATCTGAGAAGATTTAGTTATTCAGTTACTGTGGCTAACATGAATTTTATTGCAATTCATGTTGTGTTGAATAAGTAACCATAGATCCACATAAATCATAAACTATCTAACTTTACAAGGACTTTCCTGTTACTAATTATGGAAATTTGCTTGTTGACAAAATTAATACCAATAGAATTTTTGCTTTTCCTTCCTTTTTCAGGTAAAAACTGCATACAAATGTGCCTGTGTGTTACGGGACACCATAAACCCCTACTTGCTGCGAAGAATGAAGGCTGATGTAAAAATGAACCTTTCTCTTCCAGATAAAAATGAACAGGTTTGTTTATCTTTACTATTCGATCTGAGCCCTCTTCCTCCCCAAAATACAGTCTTTCATGGACATTGGGAAAAAAAAATTCTGCTAATAGCAGAAGAAATACTGTTTTAACTAAAGATAAGACACCTAGAGCTTTCAAGTTGCTTATTTTTTTTATCTGTTTTCTGAACATTAAATGGTTGTAGTCTTGCAGGGTCTGTACAAGTACACTCTCATCTGATAAACAAAGGATATAAGTACAGTCAGGTCTGTTTAATACTGTCCTCGTAGGTCACAGGTGCATACAATGACTTGTCTGTGGAGTGCGTCATATGGTGCATCTCTTGGACACTTCAGCGTTGTTTCCCCTTTTTTTTTTGGGCAGCAAATGGTAGAGAAATACTTGATGCAAGTTGTTCGTATTGCAAGCTAGCTGGGCCTGTGCATTCTAATAAATTTCCCAAAGACTAGCCTTTTGATTTAAAATATGTTTGCTCTACAAAGAGGTGAGATTGTTTTAGGAAAGAAGAGGAATTTGAAAGGATTATTTAAACAACTCAAATTCCTACAAATACTCACTTCTAGTAATTATTAGATTCTTTTGCCAGGCAGGTTTCAGTGCTTCAGGCTTTCTTGTCCTCTGCTCACTCTTTTCCTTCATGTCTCCTCCATCTAAAAGAGTAGTAGATGTGCTAGTCTTTGTAAGACAGTGCTGAAAGGCACATAATAAATGAGTGAGTAGGCCATACTCAGTTTCTGCTGTGCAGTGTAATGATCTTTTTTTAATCAAATTTTGAATTTCTGTATACTTTAAAGAGTCTGGGCTATTTACCCTAAAGAATGCAATCGTAAAACGGTAAAACAAATTTGTTTTTCTTATCAATCACCAGGCACTACATAAGTTTGACTTAGGGCATAATGTTGGGGGCCTTGCAGGATGCGGGGAAGTGATTTTGTTCCATTTTAGCCCATGAGACCATCTGAAAAATCATTATATGCCCACACTCAAAGGCTAATGACAGAACAGATTACATGTGCAAACCTAGTTTTCCCATGAGGTACTAAGAATTTGCAAGTTGCAAGGGACATAACAGACACACAATGGAAAGCGTTTCCTATAAACGTAGCTTTGAGAGAATGCTAACATTGCACAGTTACCTCATTAAAACTGGAAAATGGCAGCACTTTGAAAACTAAAGCAATTTGAGGGGAAAACATAACAACTGGGAAAGGGCACAGAAAAACTCATGAAACCATCTTAATGATTATGTTCTTTCTCTAAAAAATCTAAAAAGTTTTTTATTTTTAATGATTTCTATATGCTATCTTTTAACTTAGTATTTCAGCATGTCAGATGTCAGTGAAGCTTCATTGCAGCACATCGTAAAACTTTAAAATTTTCTCTATAAACTCTCTGGAGTTTACAGGCTGGGCTTGAGCGGTTTGTTTGTTTGTTTTGGCAGGTCCTCTTTTGCCGTTTGACAGATGAGCAACGTCAAGTCTATCAAAATTTCATCAACTCTAAAGAAGTTTACCAGATTCTCAATGGAGACATGCAGGTTGGCATTAATTAAGGTTAATGGCAGGTGGGGTTTGATGGATAAGTCACGGACTGACCTTCGCATTCTTCTAGCTGGATTCTGAGCAAAAGGGAAGCAAACACACTGATCTCATTTATGCTTTTGTGAATGTCTGCTTTTTTTTTTTAATCTCAGAACTGTTCCATGGAATATATAGACTTAGTGATCCCTATGTAGTAGCATGACCAGATAAAACTAGGAATAGAATGGCCAATGTGTTCGTGGTCCTAGGAATAAATTATGGCTTGTTGGATGACCTGCTGTAGGTAACTGTATGCGTGTGCTTTTAACACAAAGGTGTGCAAAGGTGAAGCAAGGGAAAAGAGTCATTTGTCCTGAGAGTACAGTTCAGATATGATTACTTTGTGATGCAACAGTTGACGATTTCACAGAGTCTTAAGATATACAGCAAATAGCAACCATTCTTGTTGCTGTCTTGCTAGTCACTTGAACACCTTTTGCCTCCAACCTCACAAAGTGTTGAAATTACAGTGACCAGGATGACAGCAGTAATTGAAATAGTTTCAAATGCCTGCTGTCGCCTGTGTAAAAAGTCTACTATTCCATTCCCGGCGACACCTACATGGCACACATCTGGCCCATTTGACTTTTGTATGCATGAAGTGGATGTTTTTCAGTCCCATTTTAGCTGCAGGATACAGATCTACTGTTTGTAAGAGGAGAAGTAATACGTCTTGGTGTCATTTACCACGGCTCCTTGTCTTGTGAACTGTGAAATCCCTTCTCCCCTCACCCCCAGTGTCTCCAGTTAGTTTTATGGTCAGTACAGCCATGTATATTGCACTGCCATACAAAGCAGATGTTGACCTTTTCACCGTTTTGACTTTTTTATTTTTCCAGATCACACAAAGGTATAGTGGCCAAGATTTTTCAGGTGCCTAGCCATGTTAGTTATCCCAAGGAAAATTATTTTAAGGAACTTGATCTTCAAGAGGTGGCTTGTACAAGACTGCAGAAATTTCTCTAAAACATTACAGAATGAGCTATCATATTAGCTAGAATTCTGAAAATTTTGAACAGTAAATGTCAGTGCTTTTATTAGATGTTTTGTAATGACAGCAGTGAATCCCAGCAGAAAAACAAAAACCTCGTTGTACAAACAAACCATAAATTATGAGCAGGCTCATCCAACTTGTACTGGTAGAAGATTGAGGGATTTGCTGTTTCAAGCTAGTTCATTTTTATGAGTGCCCATTATAGCCAAAGAGTAAATAACACTTGTAATATTAGTGAATGAATAACTGAACAGAACCCTTCTAAAATGGCATCAAAAGTGGTAATTTTCAGCTTTCTGTGTTTGTTCAAATATGTTTACTCATCTATTCTTTGCTACCATTTTTGGTACATATACTTGCTATTCTCAAGGTCTGTCTTAAGTTACCTGCTAACATAGTGGGAATTGGAAGGAAGGGACATAGAATTTCAAGTAACAAACTTGGTGGATTTTTTTTTCCTTTTGAGTAGGAAAAAATTGACTGTGAGTTACAGATAGGGATTACTTTTGCTAATGTGGAAATTGTTGCAGGATTCTCTTAACATTGTCATCAGAATAGACTCACAAGAACATAAAATTTCATTGATCTTTTCTTGTACTGATTTTTCCTAAAACTTCCCATGAAACGAGTATTAGCATCCATTGGCTTCTCTAAAGAGCAAACCACTGTTAAAAACAAACTTCTTGATGATGATTGGATTAATCCATTGCTGTTTGTTTTTCTCAACCACAACCCATATAGATACAAGTATTTGTCAAGAAAATAAAAATATTTTTCTTTTGTATTCCGTAGGTTTTCTCAGGACTAGTAGCTTTGAGAAAGGTTTGCAACCACCCTGACCTCTTCTCTGGTGGTCCCAGGAATTTGAAGGGTATACCAGATGCTGAAGTGGAGGAAGCAGATCAGTTTGGATATTGGAAACGTTCTGGAAAAATGATAGTGGTAGAATCCTTGCTGAAAATATGGCACAAGCAAGGTCACAGAGTGTTGTTTTTCACGCAGTCAAGACAGGTAAGATGAGCTAATTTATTTTAGTTTTAGTTATTACTAAAACTAAGAAAGTGCATATGTGTGTCTCAACAAGGCTTGTAATTAGAACCACCTTTTGTAGTATCCTTCTCAGAAAATTAACATCTTATTGAAAAAAAAATACTGAAATTACTAATGTCTTTGGAATAATTGGAGACCAGTTCCCAAGCTCAGTAAGCTTTACTGGAACGGCACAGTGTTGTGGCAGTGTTAGCCAAATTCAATAAACTGGGTCAAAGCTTGCATCAGTTATACCTATATAATACCAGGCTGAAGCAGTGGTGATGTGTTTAAAGTCCCTACTTTGTAGTTTCAGCATAGAATTGGTAGTTGGTTTGCTTGCTCTGTTTCATGCACATGCACATATAATCCTGAGAATTGTAGGCTTTGGGCCAGCAGCACAGACAGTGGCCTTCGTTTGTTTTCCCTGTGTATTCATAGTTTTGTCTTGCTTCCGTGGGTTCCCTTAGAATGCTGCACCATTTACCTGGTTATTGTTTTGAGACCCTGGCTCTGGACTTCCCAAACCAAGCACAAACATTCTACTCGTGCATTCAGCAGTGAAATAGCTACTTCTCCCCAACCCCCTCCCCAATTACATAAGTTAATTAATTTTCTGCTCATTTAAGATCCACGAGGTTTTGGTTATCATCTTGTCTGTTTGATTGGCACTGCAGTTAGTATCAGAAATTCTTATGACTTGATCAGACAGTTGCTCAGTCTTCATGTCTGGATTTCATTAGATATTTTTTTTTTCCATCACAACAGATGCTGCAGGTACTTGAAGCCTTTGTGAGAGACAGAAAATATTCCTACCTCAGGATGGATGGCACCACAACAATAGCTTCCAGACAGCCCCTTATAACAAGATATAATGAGGTGAGGTGTTGCATCCCACACACTGATGCCTATTAGTGAGTAAGATTGAGCACTTGCATTCGTTTTTGGTCTGTTTTTAAATATATTACTTCGGGTTTGAGACACAAAACTGGGGAGTTCAGTCAAATGAAATCACTTTCTTTGTGAGAGGGGGAAAAAGTCATCACTCTTTGCACACTTCGGTTGGGTTTTCTGCTGAGAAGAAGGCAGAGTAGAAAAGGGGGACAAATTCTGTTGGACAACAGTAAATTAAATTTAGATCAAACTACTTTTATTTGTCAAAAGAGATATTAGGCAAACAAGGAAATGCATTCCTTCTCTTGGCTGCCTTTGCATCTTGCAAATAATGCTGATAATAAAAGAATCCAGGAAATTAAAAAAAATATATAAAAATTTTGTACTTTGGTAATTCTTGTTTTAGTAAACTCTCTCTTGTGTTATAGGACAAATCCGTATTTATTTTTCTTCTAACAACTCGTGTTGGTGGCATTGGAGTTAACTTGACTGGTGCTGACCGGGTTATTATTTATGATCCTGACTGGAATCCCAGTACAGACACACAGGTGAGTTTGGTTCATTACAGCCCATTTACCAGCTAAGCTGAAATAAAACTGAAGATGGAAACAACATTTATCTCCTCCAGTAATGTTAAAGCAATGTGTTGCTCTCCCCTAAGTTACTGTTCCCAGCAATGGTCGCTGAGGGTGCAGTTCCACATTATGATTACTCTTGTGGCAAAGCCAATTTAAGTGGTTGCCACCACATCCCCTTTATGCTGTTATATGTTACCCCTCTTCAATATTGTCGATTCATATAGTCTGTTTAGAGTGTAGCCAAACAAACAGCTGAAATGGCCTGGGTTAAATAAACTAACTAGATGTTTCTGAAAGAAGAGTACAGCTGTGCAAGCTTTTGAACAGGTATGACTGTTTGTGGTGGCAGCACAGATTAAGAAAAGGAGAGCAAATGTTGCTTAAATTGACTTTGTCACTAAGTAATGATACGTAGCTATGCCCTTAGAAGCTGCTGTTAAGCCAGTACCTGAAAGAAGTTGTTCTTTATCTGATGGTGTAATGAGACCCTGGTTTATCAGATCCCTCAACAGTATATGGGGTTTACATGTTTGAGAGGGAAAAAACCTGGTTTTGATGGAAATCCTACATGGCTCTGAGATCTGAAAGTCTAACTGGGAGTGGTCTGTTTTAGCGGTTGGTTCAAGACATTTGTAAGAAAGCTTTCAGCTAAGAAAAAGAAGAAAAGTTCAAAGGGAATGTGTATACTAAAGCTACATTGTGAAACAGATCCCTTTCAGAATAAGCCTATGTAAAGTACATATCCTAGATGAGTTCTAATTTTAACTTTTTTTTTTTTGAGATTTTTTGCATTGATTTCTTGGTACAGTTGGAGACTTGTCTCTTTACATATGTAAACTTTCTAAATTGTTTTCCTTCTCCTGCTGGTTTAGTTGTCCTAATGCTGTAGAAATACCATAGCTATGTAACTCCTTGAACTATTTGTTGAATATCCAAACTAGGTTTGAAACAATGGTATCGATAGCTTTGTCAAATATGTCTAAGAGGCTAATGTCCAGTAACCAAACCTTTTGTGTTCCAGGCTCGGGAACGTGCTTGGAGAATAGGCCAAAAGAAACAGGTGACTGTGTATAGGCTTCTTACTGCAGGTACTATTGAAGAGAAGATATACCACAGGTCAGTCAGAGTGATTCCTTGGATACAGCCATTATGCTCAAGAAAATGTTTGTAGTGAGTCTGAGGTGGTGTAACGGTGATGTAGCTGTGCGGGTGCACACATGGCTTGTAACCCCCAACCTTGGTCATGATGGGCACGTCCCGGAAATCTGCTGAGAAATGGGCCTTCTTCTAATATTGGGCTCCCATCCGCAGGGCTGTGCTGCTGCCTCTCTAGCTCCAAGACCCACATCAATCTGTTCCAGCAGGTGTGTCCAGCACATCCAGAATTCACTGTAAATGAGTATGAGGCATAGTCAGGGAAAAATGAGCCCCTTACTCAGAATATTAGACTCAACAAGTCTGAAATGCAAATAGAAATCAATAACTCCTTTATCTTGTCCTTAGGATATATAAAGATGTATGTGGTACATACATTCTTTTACTACTCTGCAAAGCCAATTTTATTTTATTCCCAAATCATTTCAAAGTGAGAGAATTAAGTCCCCAGAACCACCAGTCATGTTCACTATTTATTCCAAAATGTAGCTAAAACCTTGAAGTGCTTCAGTTTTGAAATTAGTGAAATTTTTTTGTTTTGCTTTCCCATTCAGCTTTCTCAGTAGTTGGCTTCACTCACGTGAATTCCAAATGAATGTACATGGGAATCCTCTGTCTAGGTGTTACTCTGTAAAACTGGGATAGCCTCCTTGAAAATGCAGATGAATGAAAAGCGCTAAATAATAAAATACCAGCAGCACTTATTGAGCACCTTTTTTAATCTGTTTTACCACATGGACACAAAGCATCCGCTGTTGTTTGGCTTGTGTCCCTCTGGCATACTTCTGTTTGAACAACACTGACCACATCAAGGAAGTGGGCTGTAAGGGTCAGGACAGCCATCAGAAATTCATGTCTTTCCAGAACGGTGCAATGTGCTTTGAACTTTAAGCAAGTTGTCTTTTCTTTTTGCCTGGGTTTTCCTTCCTGCAAATATGTGATCATCTTCATGGGAAGCTATGAAGTTCAGTTAATTCTCGAGCACTTTAAAGTCCTCTGATGGGTGCACTACAGTAGCTGGCAGCTGTGTTTAGACTTAGTTTTTGCCATTTGGGTTTAAAAATAGTTTCCCTGCTTAATGCCAGTAGAGCCAAAACCAGGATAAAAGCACTTCTTGCGAACTGATTTCCAGCTCTATTTCAGGATGTATTTTTTGTACAGGAAAACAGTGCCTAGAATTTGCAGTCGAAAGCTATGTAGTACAAACATGGCATAGAAGTAGATTTACCAATAGTAGAAGCTTTTTGCAGCTGAATTCTCCCCCAGATTTGTTCCTTTCAGTCCTCTGCATATGGAGTCTTTTTTTTTCCCCTTTCCTCTCAACCACAAGTCTGATTTCCCTTTTCAGTGATTGTCACCCAGTTGTTGCCATCAGACTGAGCTACTCTGCTGCTTTTGATTCCTCTAACCAATTGAACCATTAAAATGTTGTCATTTTAACAGGCTCTTGTTTTTCTTTCAAGGAGATTTCTGATAGTTTTATTGTAATATATGCAAGCTTTCCAGTTTTAATGGACAAAAAAATTCTAGCTGTGAAGTTATTTATTGCTTAGTTAAGGGATGCCTCATAGGACATTTCAGGATGGTGGTTACCTGTTGTGTTATGGGGTTGTTGCAAAACAATAAATCCCTGTGTTTAACAATTTAGCTGGTTGTTTGAAAGTTACTAACTCAAGATTGTCTTTTGGAAACTAACATCGTCTTCCCACTGCTTAATTGTTCTGTAGGGTAACGTTTGTGCTTATACAGTTTTCTGTTTAAGTACTGTATTCAGTACTTAAACATAGCTAGACGTTGTTTCATACATAAAGTACTTTTTTTTCCCTTCTTTTTTAGACAAATCTTCAAACAGTTTTTAACGAACAGAGTTCTGAAAGACCCTAAGCAGAGGCGCTTTTTCAAATCCAATGACCTTTATGAACTTTTTACTCTGAGCAGCCCAGATGTGTCTCAGGGGACAGAAACAAGTGCCATTTTTGCAGGTACACATTTTTTTGTATTTGCTTAAAAGAAAAAAAAATGTTTGAAGTGTTTGATAAATGGGTACTAATTTCATTCATGCCTCAGGTACTGGTTCAGATGTTCAAGTCCCAAAACACCAATGTAAAGGGAAAGCTGAAAAGCCACCTGATGATGACACTTCTAAAGGTGATCTCCATCTTACAAAATGCCACTCACCGAATTCCAGCAAGTCATCCAGTTCCTACTCAACCACTCACACGACAAATTCTTCTTCTAAAGCAATAGAGACGAGTCAGGAAACCAAAGGAAATTTGGAAACCTTTGATCAAAACAGCTATGCAAAAGATAATGCACAAGCTGCTACTAATGTAAATTCATTGACTAAAAGCAAGGAGGAAAGCTTGGAAAGAGCTGACAAATCTATGTCCCAGTCATTGCCTGGTGATGCCGAGTCTTCGGAGAATGCCAAATGTCTGAACACTGTGGTGGCTGATGAAGTACATGGAGCAACTAATGCAAATGTCAAGGAAGATTTTAGCCTTACATGTGGTGCAGCTGGCTCTTGGGAAAAGCAAGTTGCTAAAACTGAAGATGGGCAATTAGAAAATAATCATTACAAGTGCACCTCAAAAACAAAGCACCGGGTGGATATGCTGTCACATGAGAGCCACAAAGATAAATCTAAGAAGAGACATCACAAAGATGCCAAATTTGAAGGAGAGCACATTCCTCATCTAGTGAAACGAAAGCGATACAGAAAGGAGAACAGTGAAGAGAAGGAGGAAGATTCAAAGAAAAATGATGATTATGTCTTGGAGAAACTTTTCAAAAAATCAGGTAACCATTGTTATTTGGCTGCTCAACAGTATCAGACTATTTAAACAGAAGGATATAAAACTTGTGGAAGCGAGGGAAGGAGCAGTTCTGTTACTCTGATGGTTAGAGCTACCATACAAAACATAATTTATCTATTCTGTTATTGTAGTGAAATATTAAAATGGTTGTTGTTGAAATGCTCCAGTTATGAATGTGCTTATTACCTTGGCACAAACATTTCGAAGAGATCTGCAGCCTTCCAGAAACACTTCTGGATATAGAAGTAATATAGTGCTTCTGGAAATAAGGATGTAACCAACCTTCATCTACACAAGGGTTTCACTTCTGTCTGTCCTGTCCATAACAATAGAAATGATCGATTTACCCACATAATTACCAAGTCTGTTGTGAATAATGACCTCATCAGCACACCAGAAGTGGTTTGCTGTCAAATTGATTATTTAACTGATAGAAGGGGGTTCTCTTATTAGAAATGACTATACTGAAGTGCTGAATATAATTAACCTGAAAAAGGAAAAACGTGATTGTGGCATTCACTTAAATGTTGAATATTTCGTTTTATGGATAACCGTGTAAATTAACAGATGTCCTCCTTCACGTTTTCTTGTATCTTCTGGTTTTTAGGGGTACACAGTGTTATGAAGCATGATGCCATTATGGAAGCTTCCACTGCAGATTACGTGCTGGTGGAAGCAGAAGCAAACAGAGTGGCCCAGGATGCCTTAAGAGCCTTGAAAGTCTCTCGACAGCAATGTTTAGGAGCTGCTTCTGGTGTGCCAACCTGGACAGGCATGAGTGGTCTTTCAGGTGCACCATCAGGAATAAAGTAAGTTCAGTTCTCACACTGCTTTTCCAAAAACAGAAGAGTTCTTTAGGATGCTATGGATTTCTGGGGTTTTTGCATTTGGTATTTGCAGTAACATGTATCAAAGTGGAGTTTCATGTTTTTTATTTAATAAAGACATGAAGGCATATTAAAGCCTAGGAAGTCCATTCTGAAGTACAAAGAAAGCATTATTGTTACACAGTAGAGGAGAGAGAGTTTGGCAGAGGGCTCTTGAGAACCCTGAAGTGCAAACCCAGTCAGTGTCTTTGGCAAAACTATCCTAATCATTTGAGAAGGATGTTTTATGGAGTTAATTCTTCTGTGGGTTTTTAGGAGTCGGTTTGGTCAAAAAAGAAACTCCGTGCTGCTTTCTTCACATTCCAATTGTGCATCACCTGTGAAGAAATTCAAGGTAAGAGACACCAGCTAACATTTCTCTTTTAATAGATGATAGATGTGAAATGTTCTGATTTATGCAACAAATCTGATTTATGTAGATGCGTCTCATACCCATTTGTTATCTGATTATGTAGAATTCTAGAATTTTTAGTCACCCATGAACTACATTTTTCATGTTTTGATATAGTATCTTGATGAAGTCTAATTAGATAGAGCACTCAGAAATTGCGACATGATCTGATTATCTGTCTCAAGACCAGCAATGCTTTTCTTTCTCTTCCTAAGTTGAGACCAGAACATATTACGTCTTTGTCGTGTATTTCAGATGACTAGCTTCTGAGTGTTCATGTTTGTTGTTTAAGTCTAAACAGCGGACAGATTTTGTTTAACAGGTTCTGTGGATCTCAAAATCCAACTTTCTCCATAGTCTGTATGTTTATTTGCAGGATGCGAATACAATAAAGAAAGAAAATGTCAAGAAGTGTAGTTCCAATGGGCACTTTGATGGAAAATCTGGAGAATCGTCATCCAGTGCACTAGACTCTTCAACTTTATTAGCTAAGATGAGGGCAAGAAACCATCTTATTTTACCACAACAGACAGGGAATGAGGGAGATGAAAATCATCAGCAAGCACCCACCCCAGCCCTGCATTCAACAGAATACGATGAACTGCTTGTGGATATGCGTAACTTCATAGCATTCCAGGCCCGCGTGGACGGCGAGGCTAGCACTCAGGAACTACTGCATGAATTTGAGTCCAAACTGCCCGTGGCACATTCCTGCATCTTTCGAGAACTGCTGCGCAATCTCTGCACCTTCCACAGAAACCCAAATGGTGAAGGTGTGTGGAGGCTAAAGCCAGAATTCCACTGACCTTTGTCGAGGGAAGGCACCTGTCTGTGTGCTCAGCCACCACTCTCCTTTCAAAGACTTAGTGTTCGTCTCTTAAAATGAGGAATTACTTCATAGTCATGATTTAATAATTGACTTGAGCAGTCAGTGGTGCAGCACTTGTTGCAGGCTCAGAGCGAATTTAATTTCTGATTTACACTATTTATATGAAAGTGCCATCTACCTCATAGATGAAACAATACAAAATATCAGCACCTTTTCTTTAAAAGAAATCTTAATATAAGTGGGATGAAGAATACATACTGACTTTTTATTGCAATAAGAACCATGGATGTTGCTGTGGGTTGTAAGACTTCTATTTGATTTCTGTGAAATTCCAAGAACATCTTTCTCGATTTCCTGTGCATTACTTGTGTGGTCATGGGGTGCACTATCAAAAAAAAAAAAAGGGTGAAGTGGAGATAGTGATCAGCACGAGAGATTCACCTGTATTAACAAGCGCATCAAAATCATCGTATGACACTTCCATCAGTAGTGAGAATTTTGGTTTAATGTTGGTGCTTTCATTGTTGCCAGCATTGAGCATATGCGGTGTCACTTACATCACTAGTTAATTTGGGAAATAATTCTACTGCCACGGAGGTTTAACCACAAAAAATGGAAAGCCTGGCAGGATCTTGAGACGACTGACAGTTGATGATTATGGAAAAGTGATTATGCTACGGAAAACCCATTTACACCGTAATCATCAATTTGGTTACAGTCCCATACACCACTAGCAATTGCTTGGTACAATATTTCTTGACACTGAGGTGACAGTAACTGTTATGTTTGTCACAGGTTGTGGACTGATAATTGAAATCCCATTAAATGTTCATGGGGTCTCACTGTAAATTACATCAAAAACTTTCCAGTTCCCTGTTAGCACATAAAATTTTATACCTTGACAAAGGCTGAGGTGTGGTTGGTCAGAGGGGGAATGGTTTCCCTGTATTTTACTAAACATAATCACTTTCGACCAGAGACATAATTGGAGTATATACAGAAGTCACAGGTCATACCAGTTCTGCAAATAGGGAAAATCTCAGCCTTCCTGACAGTCAGACAACTTCTAATACCTGTTTCCTTCCAAGGAAGGAAGGATTGAATTATTTGTAGCAAACCTGAATACTACATTGGTTCTGTCTTGAAGATACTAGTGTGCTACGTAAGGAAATCGTAAGGGGGAAAAATGCATAGATTTTGAGAAGAAAACCATATTCTTGCGGCAACAGTAAATTACTGTATGGCTTAAACTAGGAACAGTTAAATGTGCTTTATGTCCTTCCTATCCCTAAGCTACTGAGAAAAGGGAAAGCTGAGCTATTTTTAGGTTTTTTGCAGTGTGAAAGTATCTTGTTTGCTTCAAGTTAAGGTACAAATACTGAAAGATGAATGGTGAAGCAAGAATACAAACTGTTACTTTGTTCTCATAAAGGAAGTCATTAAGATACTTCCAATGGCTTTTTCTCTTATTTTGCTCAGTGCTAAAGGATCCATAGAGATTTGCACAAACCAGTGCCTCACTGTTTCGATAACTGGTCAGTTGGCTTCTCACAGACTGGAGTTGGAGAGGTCAGACAGTCCAAGAATCTGGTTCTTTTCCTCAAGGTATTTGAAGGTGGGACTGTTGCACCTTTTCCTGACATCTTTTTCTGATCCCATTTATATTCACTTACATTCCGTCTTTCAGGAGAAAACGGAAACCAAGAATCTAGGCTGCAATTACACTTCAAAAATTGTAGATCTGTTTATATGACTTAAAATGGATCAGTAAAAGAGTAAAAACAAACGGATTTTGCTGTTCTCTCCAAAGCTATAGAGAATTTAAATCGGTTTTGGGTGTCACGCCCCTACACATCCCTGTGTCTCAGCAAAGCTGCTATTGTCACCTTAGCTGTCAGTTGTGGTGTCCTGTTTTATTTACTACTTCCAATCTTAAAGACATAGTTCCTCTACTAAGGAAAGTTTGCAGCCTCTCACGATCTGTTAATGTAAATGGACTTGCATGTCCTTTTTATAAATCCTTGGCTTTTATGGACTTATTAAAAAGGCAAAAACAAAAGTCTGTTCTAGAAGTCTTCTTTGGGGGCAGGGGAGAAGAATGGGTTGGGGGAGCCGTCTTTTCCTGTATACTGTGGCTCTGACTAAATGATTTGTATTATCTTTAAGCACATTTCCATTTTTCATACAACTTCAAATTATGCATCCTAGCAACTAGATTTTTTACAGTACTAATTTTTGTTTAAGATGTTGAGAAGACTGAATGGATATTAGTGTAATACTCAAAAATATTTTTAAGCATTTCATCTCAAAAGTGTATGTGATTAAAGGTCTACAGGCTGATTTATAGGCAAAAGCTGTTCTGGAGTATAATATAGCTGCTATGCATTTTAAAGTAGAAGAGTTGTTTCAGAATAATCCTACTTTTATTCCATAAATGGTTATCTGATTTCTTGTTTAACTTTACCTGCGTACAGTGAATTCCTTTCACATCATCAAAGAATATCTGAAACAATTCCTGACTAGTGATACTGCATACTCAAACAGGCTTACCATTAAATATAGTTAAGTAATACTTTTAAAAGCTAGCTTGTAGTTATGTAATATTCTTAAAAGTTTGTCTTTCAGCCTTCTCAGTTTCCAAGTATTCAACACTGCAGTTGGTAGTTGCTACTTTATTTGTGCACGATTCCAAAAATCACTCATGGTGGAATGCTTGTGTTTTTATAATTTGTTTTCTTAAAAAGAGGATAAAGAACGACCAAAATACAGATGTTAATTTTGGAATCATTGGGGAAAAAAATAATTAAATCTTACTAAAGAAAGACTTTTCAGCATGAAAGAGTGAGTATAATCTTTAAATTTAAAAAAAAAAAATTATATATACCACAAGGAACTACTGAAAATTTCCTGTAAGGATGCTAAAAGCTGAGCACCATGTTACTCCAGAAATCTTGTACCAGTGTAGATGATGTGACCCACACAGCTCAGCAGACAAATGCTGCTGAACAAAAATCTAGAAAGGTGAATAGCAAAAACTTGGATTGGTCTGTAAGCAGTTATGGGGACTGGGTGCGCTGCTTGGGTAGAACATGTTGCACTGGTATTTTAACAGCAGAAATTAAAACTTGTCATAATTGTACCTTCTGGTTTCAAACCATATTTGTAAAGGGGGAGGTAAAAAAAAAAACAACCTCTTCCTCTGTTTATTAACATTTTACACACACCTCCCATCCTGTCCTCCTTTTACATTCTTCCAGGTGTTTATTCTCCTGTGTTCATCCTTTTGTTGAACACTTAAGTCTTGTTATAGCCAACTCACTCATCTCCGGTACAAGAACTAAATTCTAACCCAGAGAAAAGGGAGTCTGCTAAAGGTTGTAGGCGCTTGGCTCTTCTGAACAATGACTTGCCACAAAGGAAGATTGTGGCAAGATGCTGAATGCATAGATTGATAGAAATGGTGATTAAAAATGGAGAGTATTTTTAAATCCAGAACTTCATACTGTGGCTCAGCTTCTTCTCAAAGGGCTACACCATGTGGAGAATTGAGTCTACTACAGCTAATAAATGTCCTCCCAAGTAATGCTGTAGAGTATTGAGCTTTTATATCTGTAAGTTTTAGCTTCAGGTGATAGTAACCTATAGACAGTTGTACTCAAGTCATGAGGTCAACTTTGCTTTTGATTCCAAGGTTGCTAAACTTGGCTTATTTTGACTGTATTCTAGTAGTGCAATATTCTGCCTTACAAGAAGCTACAACAGAAGGGACAAGGCTTTCAAAAGACTTGGTGGGATTTTTGTTGTTGTTGTTCATAAAATCCTGCAGCACTTCCCTTCACTGAGCTACCGAGTCATTAGGACTAAGAAGTTTCCAGTTCCTCGGCTGTTGTAAATGCAGCTCCACTGCCATGGATGGGCTGAAGCTGCTCCTTGAGGACCTAGCCGCCTGCTACTAGCCTTCATCCGAGCCAAAAAGCGTGTTATCTGGGATGCTGCACGTACGTGATTGAAACAGCTGCAGAACATTAGCCTTTCTCCAGTTTCTGTGTGCTTATTGTTACTGCTGTATGGAAAGGACAACGAGAGGTGAGTTGCATTCCTGAAAAGGGGCAGCCTGTTGCACCGGTTTTGGGTAGATTTTTCACGAAGAACGATCTCATGAGCTCCATTTTCGGGTGAACTCCAGATACAGTTTGAGATGTGCTTTTCAAACATCGTGGAGATAGGTGATGGCAATGATTTTAGTAGCCATCTGAAGAGACCTTTGGGTCTTGATTCCCCAGTTAAATCTATGTATGAAATGCATTTGGTTATACTGATGTTAGTCTGCAATTGAATCAGGGCTTTTTTCCTCCTCTACCAAGTAATGCAACTTCGCAGTGAATGAGTACTGCCAGGACCCGTAATGCCCCACCACTAGTATGTAAGGAAAAAGCTCTTCACAGAGGAGGAGTGTTTTGCCTTTGCCAAGACTGAGCAGATACACGAAATCTGTTCAGTAAATAAAGATGCTACTGTGTAACTGTGAAAATGAGAGGGGAATCCTCATAACAGCATTGGTGGGGAGGGAGGGAATTTTCCAATAGATTTTTAAATGTTACACACTGAGATCTATTAAAAAAAAAAAAATCCACATATAATGATATACTATCAGTGACAAAGATACTCAGGCAGGCATCACATAACTAGAAAAAGCAGTGTGAAAGTTATTGTTACAGGATGTATACTTCAGGGAAAGCTGTCACAGGAAGCGGTAATTTAAGCAATTAATTTGACAAAACAGTGTCAGAGAAAATAGTAACTTGACTAATGTTCTTTCAAAAGGGTAATGCTTTCCTCCAACATAAAATAATTTCATATTTAAAAGAAGGAACTGGGTAGATGAATTAAAAAATTGGTGGGATAATACCTGACTTGTATTCTTTTTGTATACTGCTGTGATTCCTATATCAAATCTAGTAGTAACAGTTTAGGGAGTTTTCTGTCTTGGAGGGAGGAGGTGTTGAGGGAAAGTCATATTTTGGTGGTTCAGGAAGAAAGGATGATACGGTGTCTCCTGTGCTGGTGGTGACTGTGGTTTCTCAATACATAAAGATGATAAAATTAGATGCGTAGAGACTCTGTAGCAGCTTTATCCAAACTTGGCTTACTCCCAACGTATGGGCCAAGTAATTACTTAAACCATGAAGAAAAATTAAGAAGGAATGAGTTAGGTAGCATAGTCACTGAGATGGTTTAAAAAGTGGAGTAATCTACCTGTTTGGTCTTCTAGGAGCAGGGAGGTCTGGATTCTTCTGCTATAAACCTCTGGGTGACTTTGGATGCAGTAGTACACTGCTTGCTGCATTGGTTTCCCCATCTGATGGACATCATCTTTCAGGGAAGGCAAGAAATCTTTCAAAATCTTTGTAAATGCTTCAGGAAATGATAGCACAGTACAAAGAAGTCCTGGTTGGAAACAGAGAGGTAATATGGCATCTTATTGTCTAGATCATTGGTTCAGCAACTGTAGTTTACACAAAACTATCATGCAAAATTGCTGAGAGTCCAGTTTTTGAAGGGCTTGAGTAGGGCAGATGCCTTGGAGTCAGGATGTGCTGGCAAGTCTGCACTTGGGAGTTTATCTCCTCTGGGAGAGGTATTTATATATTAGATACATGGTAAAAACACTCCCTGCTACTTAGGGCCATTTATAATTTCCCTGTTCCAACATTCAAGCTAAATGCTGAATATACACTTACTAACTCAGTGGCTCCGCCATCTACCCAGCCCTCAAGGGATTGCTATTCTGGGCTCTGGGGTGACGTCAACACTCCAACACGGCATCGCTGGTGTGGTACAGGCCCGTTCCTTCAGCTGAGACTTAGGTGCTGAAGCTTGTCTTGGTAATTCTTAACTTTTGCTGGTGACCCTGGTTTTGCTGCCTCTATTGTCATTACAAGTAAAGAGAAGTAGGATACCCTTCGCTCGAGGGCCATTCCTCTTTTCTTTATTAAATGGCTGTAAGACAGCTGCTATGGAGTGAGTGAAATACCTTGTGTTCTGATTCCCTGCCTGCAAAAGCCAGAGAAGACTGCAGTGCATCGTCATGGTGTTCAGGGAGCAGAAAACTACTCTTTTCTTTCATTTTTTTACCAGAAAGAAGAGATCTGGTATGAGTCACTAAACTAGGAACTACAGAACCTGCACAGAGAGTGTACAGTGTCAGGCAGCTGTGCTGAGAAACTTCCAGCCTGCTCTATGCACTAGTTTCTTATTATTTGTGCTAACGTGAAGTTAATGGGAGAAGGGAGAGTATACACTAAACCAAGCACTTAATTTCTGAATGCCAGGGTTGGGCTTGCATTTCAATCCAAACCTGCTACGGTTCTGAAATGCACAATGAAGGCTCTCAAGTAAATTTTGATACTGTGTGATAAGCATGCTTTTTCAATATTGTTGTCTCATATTAACGTCATCCAAGATGATGTGGCAGTCTACATAATAAATCCCACTGTTCTTACTCATAAGCTACACCCGAAAGCCAGATTTCAAACTCCTCAGACCCTCCAAGCTGTTTATCCAGTCATTTGAGAGAGGGAGAAGGAAAAGAAATGCCAATGCTGAACTCTTTAGAGAATCCACCTAAAATGTTAAGTTTTTAACTATCCTAGTTCCCTACAGATTCCCTCCTTTTCCTGGGCTCCCACAGCTGCACTCCTCACCACAGGTAAGTTTGAAGAACCTACTTTTATTGTACAGATCAGGGAGGTTGAAGCCTTGCACTAATTGCAAGCCAGTACATAGTATCATCAGTGGAGCTATGACCAGCTCCTGCATAAGGCTTACATAAGTGGTGAGTCATGCAGTCTTACGAAAGAATAGGGAGCGAGGCTTTCATTATGTTGTTTGCCTAATCCGAAATATGAAAATAAAAGAACACAGCACTCAGTGGGTTACGTTTGGCTAACTGTAGGCTGGAATTTCTGCAGTTGCACTACTACGATGGAGGCATTTCGTTGTTTGTGGTCCCAGCTTATATTAAACAGAGCGGATTTTTTCATAAATCTTTGCCTCTAGGGCAGAGTTAAGGTTGTTTGGGAACCCTAGCTATGTGTTTCCAGACATTAATGTCTGGAAGCAGCACCATGGGACTAGAAATGGAGGTATATGCCTAGGGAGGATACTAGGAGTAAATGAAGAGGCCCAAGGGCAGGGTAGGGTTTGTGAGGATAAGCACGCAAAGAGGCAGTGGAGTGAAAGCAAAGCTTTTAGGATGACTGAAAAAGGGTCTAGTGACGATTTCTCATATCTTACTAGTCTCTTTCCATGCTCTCAGGCAGGTAATTGAATGGCTATTACTGTATCCAGCACTGTTGTTAGCCATGAGCTGAGATACCTACAGCCCTTAGAAGACAAATGGAGAGCTTTATGTGCAGGAACAGTCCTCTTTATACCGGTCTGATTAACCCATTGCTGCTTCTCATTTTCCTCCATCAGTCCTCCGCACTTCATGTAGCAAACGGGATCGGCAACCTGGTCTCCTGGTGAAAAAAACCATAGCAATAACTATCCTTTTTTTTTTTTTTTTTTTTTTCAAACATGTGGCTACACTAGCTGAAGGCTGGAACGAGTGATAAACAAGTAAAGAGAGAGTCTGGAGTTGAAGATCCACGTGGCCAAGTGCCCATGGAACTTCAGCTTTAGAGCAGCAAACGGTGAGTGCCTCATGTATCAGAACTATTTGAACAATCCAGATTAAACTTTTTTTCCCCCCCCCTCTTCAAACAGCTAATTTGGGAGCATGTGGAGTTGTATCTTCTTTGCCACCACCTCATTCCCCTGTGGGCCCACATAGTTCCTCAGTGCCACGTACTCCCGGCTAACGCAGGAGGCAGAGGACATTTCCACCTGTCCCGCAACCCACCTCCCTTTGCTCTCCTGCCTGGAAAGGGAATACAGGGCCCTGTGGCACAAGGAGAACAGGCACTGCTGCGTGAACCATCAGGAATGCAGAATTGCTCCTCGGTAAGCTGCCAGAGTGCCTTACAAAGGACTAGTATCCACGATGGGTTGGGTTGGGATATTTTGGAGGGTGGAACTCCATCAGCCAAAGGGGAGGGGAAGGGGGGGAGACAAGTTACCGAGAGCCGATTTGGGAATTATTTAAGCCTTAAAATGTCTTTTCAGGACGACTGTGCCTCCGCCTGTCCCGAACGGCGTCGAAGCTGGGCGGCTGTCGCCGCGCTGCAGCAGCGCAAACCCGGACCGCGTCCCTGAGCGCCGGTCGCGGGGCCGCAGTTAGAGCCGCCCCCACGGGCGGGGTCCCTCCGGCCGGCC
>VZSF01000503.1:1416500-1435728 GCA_013398295.1 Chionis minor
GGACGGGGCCGGGGACGGGGCGGCGGCGGGGGCTGGGGCGGGAGGTGAATTCCCCCCTTCCCCGGCCGCGGAGCAGCGGCGGCGTTTCCCGAGCCGGGGGCGGCGGTCTCCGTGCCCGCTGCGGGACCCCACGGACCCCGGCGGCTGCCGCGGGGACAGCGGGGGCGCGGGTTGTGTTTTTGGGGGGGCCGGTCTTGGGTGGCCGCTGAGGAAGGCGCTCTTGCAGTTCACGTGGACCAGTACCGCTTCTACTTCGACATCAGCGCCATGGAGAAGGGCGAGCAGATGCTGAAAGCCGAGTTCAGGGTCTTCAAGCTGAAGAGGACGCGCGTGTCGAGGGGCTCCGAGGTGAAGCACTTCTGCAGAGTAAGTGGGGAAACGACCCGTCCGCTACACGCGCTCTGGCGCTTTCGGCGTCAGGAAATGCCGCACGGCAGCGGGGCAGCCGCTCCCCACCGAAACCTGCCGCCTCGTTACTTTCATTTATGGTCGACCTCGCTTTTTCTGTGCTTCCAGCACGCAAAGAAACAGACGCAGGGTTTTGGCCTTGGCAGCACAGCGTCCTTTGCACGCTGTGGCAGGGAGCTCTCCCTGTCAGACCTACCGCAAACCTCCACTTTTCTGGGGTTTGAAATGGTTTGAAATTCAAATCGAAATTCGTCGGCCGGAGTCGCTCGGAAAAACTAAAATGGCGATCTGGGAGCCATAGGGAACCAGGGCAGGTGAGGACCGTGCTGTTGATCGGTCCTTGTTCCTTTTTGCCGAAGGTAGGCTCGGACCTTTCGCAAACCTGGAGGCAAAGGTGTGGAGGAGCAGAAGACTTTGACAGTATCAGGTGTTCAAAAGAGAAAGAAAAGAGGTGGTCAGGGTGGTTTTTTCTGTAGTATCAAACAGTCCAGTGTCCTGCCTCTAAACACAGCTAAAAGGGCATGTATGTGCTGATGCTTGTTTTTCTGTTAAACTGTCCAAAAAATACTTTTTGCTTGATTTGGTATGATAGTACAGTTTCCCAATTATAACGTGGCAGAAATGTTCATAATCTTCATTCTTCTTGTTTTGCCAGAAGAACAAAGTGTTTTCACTTCTTACTGTTTTGTTATATTGCTCTCATCAAGGTGGAAGTGTACGAGCTCTTAGAGAGTGGAAGTAAGCCACAAAAAAAGCATCTCATTGCGTCAAGATTATTGTCCCTGTACTCAGAAGGCTGGGAAGTATTCAACGTCACACAGACGGTAAGCAGAGAATTCTGACTTTGCTTTAATTCTAGTTCTCCGTTTAACTTCCTCTGTAGCTTTCTTTATTTGTTTGGTTTTGTAGATATCTTTAAACTGTAACAGTATGTGTATGCCCTTGTATAGCGCAAAAACGAATGTGGTTTAAAACACACAGTTTCTTGGGTTTAAATCTCTACTTTCGGATGGTGTTTTTCATTGCCAGAGCTTTATGATCAGTGTGAACATGCTTGGATGATTGGTTGAGTTCCATATGAAGTCATGATAGCTCTACTTGGGAATGGCCTGGCCTTATCTATTAGTCTATAATTATAACAATTAGATAAAGTAAATTTGCTTGATTGCGAGTTAATATATTCAAATGCCATGTTTGTTAGATTTAAATGAGTTTTAATGTTATGGAAAGCCTGGAGAGTTCATACTATTCTGTTATTGCTATGGAAAATAAATTCCTGGCTAAAGTCAGAGAGGATTTGTCTTAATGTTAACTCCTAGACTCCTCTCTTCGCTAGGAGATTCTCTGAAATTAATTACCTTCCTGTAAATGTGGCTTTGGGGCATGCATATGGTATTTTATATTTTTAAATGGTGAATTACTAGTTTAAATATTGAACTCAATTGAGTCTCAGCTATAGTTACCTCACTCTTGTCGTAATGTATGCTCTCATAGCTTGTTGCCTGTTCCCTTTTCCTAATAAAAACATTGCTTAATCATAATGCTGTAATAAGAGTATTGAAACAATATGGTTTCATTTCCCTTTCATTACCAGGTTTCCAAATGGGTTGGAAACAGCCACTCCAACCATGGCTTTTTGATAACTACAACACATATATTCAACAACAGAATTGAGCACAACCTGGTCAAGTTTGCTAAGAGCCATGGCACTTTGCAGGAGAGTAGAAATGCTCTCCTTGTCCTCTTCACCAACAGTAACAAACGGAGGTCTTCCAGCTTTGTGTCCTCTTCCATAAGTAAGTTCACATGACAGCAGCAGCTCTGTTTCAGAATATGAACTCCCTGCTCATCTTCTGTTACATTCATGTATACCTAATCTCAGTATTTACTTGTGTTGAGGAACAGGTTTGAAGTTCAGCTTTGTCACTGATCAGCAGAGTTTGACTTGATAGTTCTTGCTAGTAGGTCAGCCGGCATCTTGAGTTGCCTCTCCCCTCAGAAAACCTATGTTTGCCGGAAATATTCATAAAACCCGGGGGAATCTGTTTTATTTTGTTTGTAAAGGGGTGGGAGTTCCAATTTTTTAATTACTATTTATATAATTTTTGTGGTGGTGAAGTTTGCCTGAAAATCGTAGATTATGTTTAGGCTAAAAAAACTCAGTGACCTGGAAAATGTTGTGAAAATGCTGGTAAAGCAACTCTAAGTAGAGTTATTAAGCACAGTTTTCAACAGTAGAAGAGGTTGTTAAATAAGCAATTTAAACCTCTCTGTCCTTGGCTTGGTTTTAAGCACCTATTTAACTTCAGTGACTAATTAGCATTGTGAGTAAAGGCTGCTTTCATCAAAGACAACGCCCTCATCGCTTAGATTACAAAACACAGTGTCTTACCTCTCCCACTGGTTTTCCAGTAAAACCAACTAAGGCTGGAATTTAGAGTCTGATAAATGCAAAGAGCAAAAGCTGTGAGGAGGTGCAAAAACGTTTCTGTTTGGGGTTTGCAGGGTTTTCTGGTAAACGATTGCATTGCATATTAGAAAAAAACTAGGTAGGACTTGCATCAATACTAACAAGTAGGTGGTGAAATTGATTAAAAACAAAAATAAGGCTGGCCTGTTTGTTTTTGTTTTTGTTTTCCAAAGAAATTTTTTATAGTGAAATTCTAGATCCCGATTTAATGAGCATCAAGCTCCCTATGGGATACTGTGCCAGGGCTGAGAAATCAATACCGTTTTCTCAATGAAGAAACTCCCTAGACCTGCCTGTTGTTTGTGGTCAGTGAATCTGTGCAGATTGTTCTTCCACCAGCCTGTATATCAGTGGTTTTCAGCCTCTCTACATGGATCTCGAGGTCTCCACGGATGTTTATCAAGTTTTCTGAGAAGATACTTTAAGAAAGCAAACCTGTTGTCAGTAAGCTTCCTTCTCTAGCAGTTCCATAAACCTGGTGGTAATTTTTTCAGATCCAAAAATGGAAAAATATTTTTAAAAAAATATTACCCTATAGGAACACAGTCTGTTTTGCAAGTGTATGGGTAGAGTTCCTCGGAGAATTCTGGAGAGAGAAAAAGGCTGTGATCTCCACCCTCTGTTAGCACTGCTCAGCTTGATCTATGTTGTAGGAGTGGCCATATAAAGATCGTTAATACCATTCTGAGAGTAGAGTTCACAGAATATATTTAGTATGTCATTGAGCTTTTCCTTTGTATTTCTGCTGAGTTTGGGCCTTTTGGGCCACAAAGCAAAACAGAAGATATGTCAGTTTTTGAAATACAGTTGAAATAGCAATTGAATGCACACCCCTTCTGGTACTTTCACAGCTAAATGTAATTTTGAAATCTGCTCTGAAGACTTAGATGCAGATTTGTAGAATAGCCTTTCATGCAGAATACTGTATTTAGGAAACTTAATTTCTTTTGAGAAAGATTAATGTGCAACTTCCTTTCAGGACCAGAAATGAACCCTGCCAGAAACGATGTTTCTCCTGTGTCTGGTGAAACTCAGGTCATCGAAAGCAGCAGGTCGGGAATGAGCAGGAAACCTCGAGCTGCTGCAGTCCCTGCTGCCCACAGCCAGGTAACAGCATGTCATCGAAGGGAACTCTACGTTGACTTCCGAGCTATCGGCTGGTCAGGATGGATTATTTACCCCAGTGGATACAATGCATTTTATTGCAGAGGATCCTGTCTCTTCCCCTTGGGGGAAAATCTAAATGCAACAAACCACGCTACAGTTCAGTCCATAGTCCATACACTTAAACTGTCTCAAGATGTCAGCACGCCCTGCTGTGTGCCAGATGAACTGAAGTCCCTCAATCTTCTCTACTTTGATGACAAAGAGAATGTGGTCCTTAAAAATTATAAAGACATGGTGGCAACAAGGTGTGGTTGTCATTAGGAGGACTATTTTTTTGTCTGCGTTTGGCATGCACCTGAATTCAGCTCCCCATTTGCCTTTACTGAGGGAGATGGCACTTTAGATTACACGGCGGGAGAGCCAGAAACTCAGCTGTACTTCAAATGATCCTCTCACCATGGCTGTGTGGAAAGCTGTGTAAGGCTGGCTTTTGGAGAGCCACGGGCTTCTGGAGTGTATGCTGACCTGCATGGAGAGCTCTTTGAGTGTCTGTACACCAGAGGAAACCATTAAAAACAGCAACTTGCAATGTGAAGGAGTTGAAACACATTAAGTTGAGTGTTCAAATTAAGGTCTTGTTTTGTATATTGAGGTGCAGAATTTCCTGTGATTTAACAGGCATGGTATCCTGTCTCAATCCAGGATGGGATGCAAGTCTCTTAGTAACACAACCTTATTCAGTTTTGACTGCGTGATCCAGTGGGGATGTACACTCCTACACGGAGCTTTCAGGATAAGTGTTTGCCCAGAGCTAATCTCAGAGGCCTCTACCATCTGCATCTCATGCATTACCTGGAAATGCACTTCTTCCCCCTCTTCTTTATGCAGTTCTACCAAATGCAGAGACCGCCTTGTAAGTCTCCCTGGGACTTCCTAGCCAGTCCGAGGGAACACATAGGTCAGTATTTGTCTGGGAATCAGAAAACGTGGCTTTGGGCTCAGGGCTGCACCTCTGTATGGTGAAGGGTCAGCCAGTCTCCTCTTCTGAAACCATTCTCTTCCACCGTGGTCTGCTGCGGCAGCAGACATTGCCTTTGTGCATTTATATAGTGGCTGTACAATGGGATCCTAAGCTTGGGTCAGAATTCCCGTAGTTTAGCAGGAAGAAGACTGATAAGCTTTGGAGGTCCACAAGAACATGCTGGATGCTGGCCTGGTCCTGTGTCTGAGGCAAGTTTGATGGAAATTAATCACTGGTTCCCTTCCAGTCTTCCTTGAAGAACAGGACATAGACTTGGAAGGGCCCCCTGGCCCCCTTTGATGCAGGTAAATAGCCCAGTGCAGTTCCTCAGTCAACTCATTGAGTTGTAACTTAAGCCTGGTTTGGTTTCTTGTCTCCATTAGTCCTTGAAGGAGGCTGACTTCTCACAGATCGTGACATCTGCCCTGGGTAGGAACTTCATGAATTTTTTTTTACTCCACTGAGATTGAAAGGAAAAAAATATTTATGTACATGTTTTTCTTTCTGTAAATACTGGTGTCTGTAATAAATTTATCTTATTTAAAACCCAAACACTTGGAGTATATTAACTTAATCTGTAATATAAAAAGTTAATTTTCAAATACATGTAATGTAACATTGGTGTGGTTTTTTGTGTTGTATCTGAACCTCCTTCCGAGGGTCATGAACCAGATACTTTCCGAGAAGAGACGACGTTCCCAATGGCTTCAGTGGGCACTGTATCAAGTCCTCTTGACTCCACGTCAAGGAGAATAGTAGATAAACGGAACAGATGTTTCCCTTCTGGGAGGATCCAGTAATTATTCCTGAATTAAAACTTGCATTGAAGCTTCTTGTAACTCTCACCTGAGTGAGGCATAGAGGTTGAAGAGCTTAACCTACCTGAGATGGTTTCCATTTTCTTGGTGTGTAAGGCCTTATCTTCATCTATGTTGCAGTATCTTGGGATGCCTTCGTTCACTAAGTTAGAAAGACAGGACAAAAGCAATACTGTTATTCACAGGCACAGTGTATGGATGAGAAGGCTGTGCTCCATATGTGTATGCCAGACTGGTGCTTACTGGAAATACAGCCTGGGATGGGTGGAGTAGAGGAGACTGAGTAAGACGAGGATTTAGAAAGAATGGATGGCACACATGAGTCAGCGTGGAGAGAAGGGTGTTCTCTTGCCTGGTTGTTCCTCTGGAAGAAGAACAGAAAAGGACAGAAGGCTGCTTCTGCAGAACAGCCCATCATTGCCATGCTGACCACACTGCCTCGTGGTCAGAATTCCCGGACAAATGGCCAAAATCTTCCTCTGCCTGTATATAACTCTTGTGTAGGTGCTGATGGGCGAAAGGGTGTTTTGCTCTTGGTATATGGTCACCCTGGTAAAGTGGAATATAAATGTGGTAGCAGGGTGGTGCTGACTGCTGCACCAGCCACACCCAGCCATTGGATTGGTTTGGTACCATTGGAAAAGGGGTCTGGGAAAGCATAAAGGGTTGTAATCTTGTTTTACTGGTTTATTTCCCAGGCTCCTCCTGGTTTGCACTTTTTCCTTTTCACTGTAGAAGTATCTGTGATGTTTTAAGTCTGTAGGAACCACACCTTGGAAGTGAGAAAATGTATCTACAATGAGAGTCCAGACAAGGTAATTTTTGAATGGTGACTTCAGCTGATGTTCTATGCTTCTTGTGGTAGGGACCTGAAGAACTGAAGCCAGAAGTTTTCACTGTCAAATAGCGCTGGGAGGACTGCATTTGGACTAGACTGGCTGAGGCAGGTTCTTCCTCCAACACTTATCCAGTCTGATGTCCGTGACAAGTGCTTCTAGCACCATTAACTGCGTATCATAGAATCATAGAATGGTTTGGGTTGGAAGGGACCTTTGAAGGTCATCTAGTTCAACCCCCCTGCAGTGAGCAGAGACATCTTCAACTAGAATTAGCTGCAACCTTCACTGCTCAACTCTGAGAATTGCCCATTTTTTGCAGGATATCTTAATGGGTTTCTTCTTGTTTCAGATGCCAGGAAAAAAAGAGGAAAATTTTCTACTGAAAAGCAAGTATGATTAATAAATAAATGATGGGCACACTGAATATTAGCTAACATAGTGCTGCCCCACAATAGGTGAAATATGCACAGTCAAGCTAGGAGCACTCAGTAGTTTTGCACACATTAAATTATTTTTTTCTGCACCACTCAACATAGTCTCATTATGCCCCATTAAACCCTGATAATTAAAACAAAATATATTGGAATTGTTTATCCTGGACTTTGTAAGGAAATGAGGTTCATAATAATGCCAAGGGAAAAAATTTACACTACACCAGAACTTGTAATTAGAATAACAATTAAGCACAAGTATGTTCCTTTTATTATTTTTTTTTTTTTTTAGAGAATAAAGGTACGTTTTCTTGTTCGTTAACTGAAATAAGTAAGAATTCCAAAATAAGTATTACACTTTTGAGTCTTGGTTTAATCAGAACATCATATGTTCAGATAGCATGCCAAAAAGCAACAGCTAAGGTTTTGGACGGAATAGGGATAGTCTTCAGCATGGACAGTCTGGAAAGGGATTGGTGACACAAATTATGTGTCTTTATACCACGTTGCATCACAACAGCAGCAAGAGGAAGCAAGGCTGATAGCAAGTCTTGTGCTAAGCGCTGTACCAAGACCAACGAGAAGCACACCTGGCCCTGAAGAGCTCTCCTTGTAAAAGAGCAGAAACAAAAAGGAATGGCTGCACGTTCTGTATGCTGGATGCCACCAAGAGCATTGACCAGAGACTGAAATTTGGAGTCCTGCATTAAATTTGGAGTCCTGCATTAAAGGACTGAGAGCCTTGCAGCATCCCTCCCCTGGCTCCAGCTCCAAGCCTCACCGAGGGCACGGCTCGGCCGGTGCGGGGCTGTGTGAGCCGGCTCGGCTGGTGGCTGGAAGCAGTATCCTATAAGCCATTCGTGGTGCCGCATCTGTACAGCACTCAGCCTGTCTGCTGGCATGGAGCTCTGACAGCTCATGGCTCCCCGCGTCCTCTCCATGGCACTGGGTCAGCGTGATTCTCCCCTGGTGAATACTGCACCTTACATTTTATCCCCACAGGCACGTGGAAAGCAGGGTTTCAGAGGCAAAAAGTCTCGGACAATGCCTAGGAAGAGAATCCAAACCCACATTAAAGCTGTAGGGTTATGCTCAGTGCTGTGATACAGCGTTTGGTCCGGATTTGAAACCAGAAGAGGTCCAGGTGTGCGAGGTAGGTCCAGTCACGCTCATCACTGCAGAAGGTGGGGGGAGCACTAAACCTGGCCCTGACACCGCTGAAAGGGGACGGTTGTGGGATCTGAGCGTGTTGTGGGGGAGAGCTAATGGGAAAGAGCACAAATCCAGAAGAGATCAGACTTCCGCCGTCTCCTGTTTGTAGAAATGTTTGGTTTAAGGTGTTTCTGCAGTGCTCCTGTCAGGTGGTGTAGATGAAGGGAAGGTGCTTCTTGGCACTGAAGCAGGGGAGGGATATGCTGGGAATGTCCTGGGACGGGTAAGGCAGAAGGGATGGGCTTGGGGAAATCGGTCTGGGATGTTTTCCTTTGTGAGGCGGGAGATAACTTAAATGTGCCTGCCCTGAGGAAGCTGGAGCTCAGCAGTGCTGTGAACAGCTGAAAAGCCTCTGCTCTAATCTGTCGGCTCTGCACAAAGGGTGTTCAGTATGGGGCATCCAGTTAGGAATACCCCGAGTTGTTTCCAGCCTGCCTCGGGTAGTTACTGTGGTTCCTGTTCTCCGTGTAGGAAATGGGGCGTTTATGTGCTTTTCTTGAAAGATCCATGGAGGACAGGGTTTGATTCATAGCCCTGGAGCTTGTCTCCTGGAAAGGGAGAAACTGGGTGCCTATCGTAAGTTCCAGAGCTTTCCCACAGGTACCAAACCCTCCAGGTTGTCTCCAGTCCCTTTAAGGTCACACGTGCAAATATATACACGCGTGTCCTTTCTTATGTGCACCCACGGGCACAGGCATTCCTGTTCAGAGGCAGTTCCTGGTTCATCCCCAGCTGCTTCCCAAAGGGTAGTGCTACTTATCCGCGAGGCGGGGGGAGTGCTCGGGGCCGATTCGAGGACATTGCCACATCCAGAGGGTGCCTTTCAATGCCTTTGTGCAGAAGTATGTCACACCTGGGCCACTTCTCCCCTTCTGGCGGTTGAGTGTAGCTCACCTGCGAGCGGAGTCGTTAGCAGGTGTGAACTGACCTCTGGTGAATGAGACAATTGTGCCTTAAAGCAGCTAATTAAACGCTCCTGTTCTTCCTGCTGGGTTTATTCCTATAAGCCATTCGCAGGATAAGAGGGACTGCTAACTTTCTGCTGTCACAAGGATGCGTGCAGCTATAGGGTCACGCAGACACTAACTGCCCTAATTCAGAGCTAGATCACAGCCCGCCTTGGCTCGGGAAAACAAAAGCTGTCAGTTTTGCCTGTGAGTGGGAAAATGGCTGGTTACTGAGCAGTGAGCGGCCTTTAGCTGAAACCACGATTTAGTGATCCTGTAAATACAGGCCTCGCGACACAAAGTGGCGTTATGGCATAAATCCCAGTGCACTGGTTCAGATCTGCTCACAAAATTCTTGCTTGGTTACCTGTCGGGTTAAACGGAGCTGTCAGGCAGCATAAAACCCATGCATGTATTTAAAAATCGGTAGGGACTGCACTGTTTGTCCATGACAAATTTTCTGCTGAATGTCCTGAGCCAGTGTTGGTAGCCAGGGAAGCCCTAGAAAAAAGAATTAAGTATAAAATTCCCTGGGGTTAAATTTTTAACCACTGGGACAGCCTTCCTGCCAGTGAAAGCCCCACAGGCCAAAGTCCCGCTGAGAATAAACTATCTCAGTTTTCAGAATAAGCAGTGAATTCTGGGTCTCCACTGCTGCTCCTGGGATTCCCATTTTGCTGCTGGAGTCCAGGCTGTAAGTGGGAGCCGTCAAAGTTTTAGTGGTTCAAAAGATGATGTTGCGATGACAAGAATTGAGTAATGAGTTACAACGCTGATTTCTTGACTGGAGAGACAGATATTTGCTGTTAGAGCTAAGACATCATCTCTGTTTAAAAAAAAAAACACAACAACCATACTCTACTGGATATCCTTAACTAGATCAACCAATACCTTCTGAGAATTACTTCAGTTTATTTAGTAAGATTTTTGCTTTCTGTACCACAAAAAGAAGAGGACTATGCACTGTTTTGGGGGAATGAAAGAAGTGATTTAGTTTGCCATTCATAAAATACTCCTGTGCTTGATTTATCAAAACTACTCAAGAACAGAATCACAAAAAAAAATTAGGCTGGAAAGGGCCCCTGGATAACATCTTTGTCCAACTTTCTGGTAAAAGCAGGGTGCTCAGGACCCTCTTCTGGTGAGTTATGTATATCTCAAAAGATGGAGATCTGACAATGTCTCTTGTCCCCTGCCCCAGTGTTACAGATTATCTTAAGTTTTACTGAATCTTTCTATATTTTGTGTTTGTTTGTGAAACAGCTAGCTACAGGAACATCTTGATTTTAAGAAGTTAGCCTCTATGTTAGCATTATGTTAGCACTTATTAACCAAGAAGGTATGGGTTGCTGTGCTGCTTGTTATCTGAGGCTGTGTTGCTTGAAGTTCCCGTTCTCCGGACCACGTTAGCCTTAGTCCTTACTCTCTAGACCATAACCAGAGTACCTGGGTTCTATTATATACAGGATGAGTTATTTGACAGCCTGGCAAGGTAAATATCTAGCTGGCCAACTTGGCAACAAAACTAACTTTTAAGGTGTCCTGAAGTGAACCAGCTTCATTATAATACTAACAAACACACCCACAGGTCGAAAAGACCCTTGCCCAGGTGAAGACCCTTCCTCCGCGCAAGCGTAGTAACAGAAGAGAACGACACAGCAGATATTATAATTATAAGCAAATCACTAACCGGTAAGATAACTGCTTATCTGCTTCGTGTAGATGGGTTCCTCGTTCCCTGGCTAACACTGGCGCATGCCCGCACTCAGCACAAGGATTTCCCTTGACCTCGTGACTGTGCTCTCGCTGTTGCAACCCAAAAAGGGGTTAGGGTTTAGCCTTCAGCACTGCATAGGTGTACCCAGGGCATCTGATCAAGT
Organism: Chionis minor; assembly: GCA_013398295.1. Classification (NCBI taxonomy): domain Eukaryota; kingdom Metazoa; phylum Chordata; class Aves; order Charadriiformes; family Chionidae; genus Chionis; species Chionis minor. The sequence continues at coordinate 1,427,634 of VZSF01000503.1, forward strand.
CCTTATCCGCAAGGATCCCCGGACAAGCCCCTGACCTGTGCCAATGTATGGGGTTGTTCCCTCCCAGGAGCAAGACTTCGCATTTGATGGACTCCACCGTGGTTCTTGTTCCTTCCTATCCTGAATAACTTTCTGTTTCTTAAATGTGGTATTTAGTTTTAGCACTGGGTTTTGGCAGAGTTTTTCTGCTTCTTTTGTCACAAAGATTTTGGTTTGGTAAAAAACAAATAAGTTTAAAACTTCTCATTTATTTTAAGACTATGACAATGCAAAAGCATTTCTAAATTCTCCAATGTTTCTCTGGAAAGTCACAGTTCCTGAGTGAACCTGTTTACATTTACATATTATCTGCAAAGTTCACACAGGTTGGCTCAATAATTGCCTAGATTACAAAATGAAAGCAGTTGATATCTTTTCATATGGTATTGTAAAACTATGCAAAACTTTGTTTTCTAGTTTTCTGTTGGAAATTGGGTCAACAGGTAACTAGCGTATACTTATCATTTCTGAGATGTCTTGAGGCTTCCTAGGATTGTTTCTCCTAGATTATAATAAGCCCCTATTTCCAAATATAATTTATAATTATTATTGCAGAGAGAGTACTTCTAATTCACAAGACTATATTGTCACATCTGCTGTGTTTTCAGCCCTTGCGTTACAGGCTCGAGTCCTATTACTTACTGTAACTAGCAACTTCTACCAAGATGAGGTTTTAACCTGGACATTGGACTGCTCATGTGCGTGGACTGGCCGGCGGCTGAGACCTAGAGAAAATTAGGCTGGGACTCACTTCACCGAGCTTCAGATACCAACAAGACAGGTGCCGCACGCGATCAACTTAATCCCACCCCGAGTGGCTCACCCGGAGTCCTACAAGAGCCTGAGAGTCTTAGAGCTGGACCACGAGACTAACTTCCCGCTGGCAGAACAGTGATGACAGGCGGTCACCAAGTGACATTTGCAAACTGAGACCTTTTGAAGCCAAGAGTTGTTGTACAGGTGATGGAAGTCAGACGCTGCAGCATACTTGCCATTTCCAGCTGCCCACCAGCTCCCGCCCCTGGAGGCTGCTGCCACGGCTAACGTCTTGCACGGGAGGTGGGTCCACGGCCACTAAAGTCACCATCTGGCTCCTCGTGTTGGTTTATAAACGCAACAGCTCAGAAGCTGTTTCAAAGGCAGCTTTGAAACTTTGCCTTTGGTTCACGGACGGGTCGGACTGTGGTCACACACCAGGACACCAGCTGCCTCTGTGGCTCAATGCCTTTGAGCCTTACCACTTTCCTGCGTCGGGTACTGTGCAGGGATGGGCAGAAATACTTTACCCCGTTGCATGAGAATTCTCAGGGTCCAGCAGTCAAATCAGCTTTCAAATTTTTGCATGCCAAGAAGAAAAACTTTGCTATTATTTTTTTCAGAGCTCCATAGTCCTTTATTCTAATTTCATCAACATAATTTTATATTTGTAATTTGAAATGATGTTATTTTTTTCTTCATTACAAGTACCTTTTGGACATTTTGAAAACTTCCATTATTTTTCAAACAAAATGGCAGAAGGGCATTTTTCTTTTCTTTTCTTCCCCCTCCCCCCCGAAACAGCTTCAGTGTTCAAAGCTCAATATTTAATCTTTAAAAAGAAAATAATTAAAATATGCTGAACAGGTTCATTCTCATTGTGTGCAGCAAGAGATATGTGTTCTGAGACTTCTGATTGCAACTCAAATGCACATATAAAATGTGACTGTAAACCTTAAAAGTGTAGATGTAACTGTTCTAAGGACAGGCTAAGAAAATAAACTGAATTTAAAAAAAAAAAAAAAATTAAATGAAAGTTTGAACATTACAAACCCTAAATAAACACATAAACTCCAGAGAAAGCCAGCAGGGTTCTCCGCTGCAGCCAGCCAGGTAGCATAAACTGATTAACAGCATGCCGGTGGCCGTTTCACTTCTCCTGTTGTTTCTTGGATGAGTACTCATGAATATATGACTTCCCTCTTAGGCAAAGTCAACCTTAGGTACAAGAAGTCCATCAGCTCACCAGAGCTTTGTGCTCCTCAATACCATCCAGCCTTTCCTTCTTCACTACGCACTGTCATGAGATCAGCACTTTGTGGCAACTCCTGTCTGTCTACGCAGAAGCCCACAAGGTAGATTATGCCTCTTACTTGCTAGGTAAGTGACCTTGCAAGTTCTATCATGTGTGATAACCTGTTCCTGTCCCAAGTCTTGTCTCAAGCCTTCCAGATTTATTTCACCAAATGCTCCGAGGTGCCCGAGACAATGCAAGGACCTGTATTTTAAGGTAAGAAAATGGGACAGAGGGCACAGGAAAGGGTGGAGGAACGGCTTTGCGGTCCTGCTTTAAGAAAATACACTGGGAAATACAAGGTTCATGAAGCTGGAGGTGAAAGGCTGAAAGGCTATATGGATGATGTCTCAATTTTTTTTAGAATACTTTAAGACCCTGCCTCTAAATTTTGCATGACCTTGCACTGCCTTGTTCTTAAGCCCAAAGAATGAATTGCGATTTCCTCCTTTCCTTCATTCATGAAAGATTCAGCTTGTTTAAATGGTTCCATCTCATTCTCTGAATCAACAAATCTCTGAACATCAGTGAACACCATTATCAGTGTTTTAGTACTGCCTTTCATTAGCACAGAGCATCCAGATCCTTGGAAATAACTCCAGAGAGATTTGGATGTAGAAAGGCCTAGTCCTACTTTCCCTTTGAATTGGATATTAAGAGGTGGAGCAGGAATGGGCTTGAACTTCAGCTTGGTTAGAAGGGTGGGCTGAAGAACTGAGGAGGTGTTACACATAAACCATGTCACCACCCCTCATGAGAAAAAAGGGGAAGGTTTTGATCCTTTCTTTGTGCTATTTCACAGAATAGGCACCAGGGTTTGCATGGTTGATACTAAAATAAAGGACTGACTTAATCCCACTTGGAAAAGAACAAGGCCATGACAGCATCAAAATACCTATCCAGTTAGCAGAAACATGGTGTTGGACCATCTCTATGCTCAGCTAGACATCGGAGACAAGTGTCTTCTGCCAGACACCCTGTCTTGTTAACACAAGGAATTGCAGAGAAGTCAAGAGACCGTGTCTCTGGAAAAGGTGAGCTGTTTTCAGGATTTCTGGAGTCCCAGGCAGTAGTCAGTATCTTTGAACATCAGGTCATTGTTTTAGTGGCTCTGCACGGCTCAGGAACCTAAAACTGAGTAGCTATTTTTGAGAATATTATATTGTTCCTGAACACGTTTCATCAGAACAAAGAAGGAATAAACAATAGTACAACTGATATATATTTCAAGGCCCAGTTCCTGCAGACTTCCAAGCATCTGAAAAATTCCAAATAAACTACTAAGTCTATGGGAGAATAAGGACCACCCAAAGAGAGTGAAAGCCTAAACTGGAGTTATCGTATATCTTTGGATTTTTAACTTTGACCTCCACAGCTCTCAATCTTCTAGTAGTTCTGGGTACCTTTTAGACAATAGGAAATCACTTTTCTGCCTTATTTGACCAGGGTAAACAATGTCAGTAATCACATCATCCACATTTATGTGAGGTCTGTTCAGTTTTCAAAAACAGTGTATTCTGGTAAGCCAGAGCAGCTGCTTCTGGAAAAAATTTCTTTCCAGAGGCAAGGTCAAATGGTTAATGTTAACTTACACACTCTGAGTTTACTGCTCTCTTCTGCAGTTGTCCATTATGGACAACTTGAGCAAATCTTTCTGTATCTCATTTTCTGACCTTCAAGTAACACTACCACTTTTTCTCCCTTGGAAGTCTTTTCTCACAAATCTTGGTTAGATGATTCATTTTAGCGGGAAAGAGTACATCTGGGGAGAAACATCTTTATATGACATCTTCATTAAAAATGCCAGGCGATCCCCTGAAAACCACTGTTGTTTTACCTCAGCAAATCCTGACGTAGTCCCAGCCTGCACTCTCAGTCACTTCAAGTGGGGACCAGCAGGGGTTGGGTAAAGGCATAGCTCCACCTCGAGAACTGTTGCTATTGCTCCGGGCAGACTAATCCTCTGTGCCACTAGGGATGCTGCAGGCTACCTTCTTGTTCTCCATGGAGAGGGAAGGTGAAGTATGGTTTATGGATGGTTTTCTGCATGTTTGTACATTTCTGGCTATAAGACTATAGTCCTGGCCAGCTCTGAAAGGAAACACAAGTTCTCTTAGACAGGGAGGAAGACACGTGTAGGTATCTACTTGAAGCTTGGTGTGACCAGTGTGGGTATAATACTTGTGGAGACGTAAATCCAAGAGGTCACAGGATCAGGCCTGGCACATTGAATGGCTTCTCAGTGGTATGTAGTTTAAGCTAATATTCCTCCCCTCCCAAGCACTTCCTCTGCCGTGTCCTGAAATTTCTGTCCAAATCCATTGGCTGCTCAGCCCTGGTTCAGACTTTGATTAGATACTTTCCTCTTCTGTGTTTCATGTTCCCATATCTAAAGATCATGTAATTTCAGTCCAGACAGCAGCTCTCAAATGAGAAAAAATTATATTCAGTATATCCATTCCCCATTAGAGGGGGGGAAGGAAGGCTGACTTTCCTTATAAGTGGGACCAGGAATGTAAAAGTTCAATTACCAGAACGCATTTGCTTTGCACATTTTAAACATGCTGTAGCTAGTATAACCGGCACATGCAGTTGGGTCTAATTGCTGCTTTCCAGCTTGGCCTAATTGATGCTCTGATTTGCAGTCACCTACCTCTAGGAGCCCATGTTTCATTACGTTTTACCCTTGCTCCCGAAATCCTAAAATCCCCATGGGGAGAAATAGATTACAGCAATCCACAGCTTTTGTGTGTGAACTGACAATTCTTTCTGCCCTCTACTTTTCTCCATCTACACGTAAACAATGAAAACACAGTAAGTTGACAAAGAGATATATTATTTACCCCAAAATACTTCTTATTTAGGCAGGCATAACTCCTTTTGAGTTACTCCTAGGAGTTTTACTCTGAATGAAAAACTGCAGTGGTATAAAATCAGCTCAGAGATATTTTCATAACTTAATTGGGATGTTTATATTACAAAACTGTGTTATTCTCAGTCTCTGCTCACATTTACAAACAAAAAGTTCTTTGCTGAAGAATGTGTCAGTATTTTCCACAGAAAATGATTTAACTCAAAGCTTTTGAAATATGGGAACCTCATGTTTTTAGCTTTAAATAAGCATTTCAGTCATCATAAAAAAAACCCCCTAATGTCTCCTGCAGCTTTGATTTCAAACACGTCACATTCTTCATTAAAGCAATCATTGTTAAAACAGAGGGACATAAAGCAACATAGGATTTATTCCTTCATTAAACTGATGATCCGTATATGAAGCCAATTAACATTATGAGTCTGGTGAACATCAAGTGTAAAGAGGTTACAGAAAATTAAAAGCAGTCACCTTGGTCTTTAGATAAAGAAAGAACACTTTTACATTATAAATTATAAGTGTGTCCAAGCGGGACAAATCGGCAAATTTGGTTAATTGGAAAATACATTTTACTGCACATGAATTAGGGTAAAATAACCTTTTAGCTGCTAGCCTTTTTTTGTGGTCAGGTGTTGGGAATCATGGGAAAGGAAGTGTTTGGACATGGAAAGACGAGAGCGCCATTTCATCAAACTTGAGCCATTCAGACTTCCCTGAGTTTTACAAATGATCCCCCCAGAGCTGGGCACTCTGGAGGAAAGCGCCCATTCACTGATTTTGCTCCTTGGTTCAGTCTTAGGTTTTATTGTTGTGGGAGAAAAATGGGATGTGTTTGTGCACGCAGCACGAGAACCGTTCTGCTTTGAGGTAGGCAAAATCGGCAAAACGTCTGTCCAGAATTATATTTACTTGGGCTTTTCCTTGCAGACCTAGTAACTAATATTGATGTAATGTAAGTAACAGTAGTAGTAGTAAATAATAATAATAATAGTATTAGTATAGCAGTGTGTGAGAGAGACTTTAAGGACTTTGCATAAAAAGGGGGTTTTTGCTGCAATATCGTAGCTTCCCTCTGCATGTTATTTCATACTTCAGCGTGTTTTTAATGCTTGCCTTTGGTAGCCAGATGAGAGGAGGAGAGTATCTACCAGAGAAATACNCGCTAACTTTTAATTGTCAGCCCCACGTTTGGGGCATTAAAATTAAACAGGCACGGAAAGTGGCGAGGGGTGGGGGATTATATATTGCTTAGTTATCTCCTTGTTTTGCAGCTGCTGCTCCTCGGGAGAAAGTTGCGCCTCGCCCGGCTCCGGGTCCTCCTGCTTCTCTTGGAAAAAGGAGCGAGTTGGAGCGCTTCCCCGCGCTCCATTTCCCCCTCCCTGCCGCCCGCAATACGCTGAACTTGCAGCCTTCGAACTGCTGGGAAAGTGAGTCTTGGAGCCAAAAGAGCAATGCAGCCCCCCGACTAGAGCAAGGCCTGAGAGCGCCATAATGAAGTTATTACTATTTTATTAGGGGTTCTTATGATAAAACACTCTCTCTCCCTCTCTTCCCAACGTCAGAGAAAAAGGAGAAGGCACAGCTGGCTCTGTGCAAAGGGATCCTGCAGTACTGGCCCTGCGTGGATTTTAAAGCTGGGGGTAGAGAGGCTGGCAGGGGAGATCCAGACAGTACCTCTGGGTTCTGTTCTTCTTTTTAAGGTTAATTGACCTAAAGCTTGTGCTGCTATTTTAAGGAGTGCAGGCTGGATTCAGAACATTGGTCTTGCATCTTGCACAGCGCTGTAAAAGCCGTCTCAATTCATAGTACACTTCGCTGTTCAGAGGCTTGCCTGGGTGGTAAGTCAACGTCTGTTGTCAAACAGCGATATCCCTAAAAGCGTTTGTGTATGTGTATACATGCAAATGTATATATATGTCTGTGCATATATATACACAAACATATTTGAATGCAGCTTTCTATATCTGTCACTAGTATGCTAAAATTATAGGCAAATGGATAAGATGAGATTGGATCAAATCAATTTGGATCTCGGGTACAATTAATTTTTGCCTTGCTTTGCTAAAACAATGCTTTACAGGATTGAAATGCCACTTCAGCTTGAATATACATTAGGGGAATTTCCACATCTATGCCTAGTGTGAAAGGCAGATAGAGCAGGAGATATTTCTAAAGCTTATTACTGTTTTTTTAATAAGATCGTATACGCAGAATAACTTTCCGAAGCCATCGGCTCTTCAAAATCTCTATCTATTTCTGCACCTGTATCGTCTGTATCCATCTCCTCTGCTCTGGTATGAACGTGCTATGTCTTTAAACTCCCATCAGATCTAAGAGAGCCTGTGTAGATTTGCTCGCCCTTCCTGCACAGAACATTACAATGTTTATAAAATATTAAATTTGTGTAGTCTGCCGGAGAAGCAATTGTTCCAAAATAAAATCAGCAGTCTAGACGAAACATAGACACCAGAACTTATCAACAGTTGTCTGACTTACATCTTCTGATGCATCTTGAGTGGGTCATAATACCAACTTTATTTTCAGTGGTGCATAAATTAATTACACGCATTTAATAACCAAAATATCATTATATTCCCCCTTTAATATCATAAAGGCTTTACGCCAGGGAAGCACTTAATGTGCAGGGGGCCATAACAGGCTATTATCCTTGTGTAATGCTATTACAGAACCAATTATGCGCCATTATACTTGCTTTTTTTGCAGTTTATGTGATTTGATCCAATCCCGCGTCCCTGACTTGAAAATTTCATCTGGGTACTTTAAAGTCTAATTTTCACCCGGGCTGAGGCAAGGGCCATCTCTCTCCGCTGAGCCTGTGTCTCGGGTGCATTTTAAAAGTAATTGCGAAGGGTCCCGCCGCATATCATTTACAGACGGGAAGCGAGCATAAATCCAGAGACCCCTCGCTGCGAACAAAATCAAACTTTGCCGCGGTACGATCGCTTGGAAAGGCAAGGCGTGTGCAGAGCGGCCCCCCAAAACCCATCCGGCGGCAATTACCGGCGCTTTGTCCTCGCCGGGCTCCGGGCGGCGGCGGCGGCGGCGGGGCAGGGCTGGCCCGGCACGGCACGGCGCGGCGGGGGCACCCCGGGGTGGGGGGTGCGGGGGGGACC
>VZSF01000503.1:1438666-1453666 GCA_013398295.1 Chionis minor
CTGCGGTTTGGGCACTCGTCTGTTCCGTGGGGGTTTGTTGGTTTAGTTTAGGTTTTGGTTTATGGGTTTTTTTGGTTTCTTGGGTTTGTTTTAGTTTGGTTTTTTTTTTCTCCTTTCACTCTGTTTTGCCAGCGAACAGAACGGGAGCGAAGCCGGGGAGCCGCCGAGGCCGGGTCTGCTCCGGCAGACCGTCTGCTCCCTCCTGGCCTCCCACCGAGGACAACCTCCCCGTGCCCCAGTCTCGCCCTCGCCCCCCGCCCGGGAAGGGNCGGGGCGCGCTGCCCCTCACCCGCGGCCGGGTGAGTTCAGGTCGGCAGCACCCCCGGGCGCCGGCAGGACCCCCCGGCCCGGCGGGGCTCCCGCGGTGATGCCGGGCTCGGCCGAGCCGCTCGGGGCTCCGCGCCCCGCGGCCACTAACGCGGCTCTCCGCCCGCAGGCGCGGCCCCCTTCGGAGGTCACTCCGCCGGCGACTTCGACGACGGGTTCCTGCGAAGGAAGCAGCGCCGCAACCGCACCACCTTCACCCTGCAGCAGGTAGGAGCCTGCTCCTCTCTGCCCCTGACCCGCACCCCCATTGCCCCCTGCCTGCTCCTGCCTGCTCCCTGCCTGCACCGCCCGGCTCCCTGCCCGCCCCGCTGCCTCGGGCGGCCCCGCGTTCCCCATCCCTCCCTGAAACCCCCCCTGTGGGGCAGCTGGACGGACGCCCCCGCCCTCCCCAGACGGCAGCTCCCGGGCCCGGCCCGCGCTCGCAGCTGTGCTCTGCCCCTGACAGATGTTTGCTCTCCTCCCCTCCACCAGCTCGAGGCACTGGAAGCCGTTTTTGCTCAAACCCACTACCCCGATGTGTTCACCAGGGAGGAGCTGGCTATGAAAATCAACCTCACGGAAGCCAGGGTGCAGGTAAACATTCTGGGGAATTATTTAACTCTCGGGTATTCAAACTGGCAAACTTTTTTTTTTTTTTTTTGACATCATGACTGCAGAGTGCACATTTGGCCAAAGAACGCAAATGAAGACGATCTGTCATTTTCATGATGCACTTTAATAACATCAACATAATGTGGAATATTAGATTAGGTTGATTAATCGGTCATTCATAATTAACTAGTGATAATGTTCTACACTAATTTGTCCGCGTCTCCAAGGTACTAAATTACATCAATGCACATCCATTTCCTTGCTTTTGGAGGGGGTGTGTGTGTGGAGAAAAGAGCTGAGACGTGATTCTCCAAAGCAGCTATGACCACTGTCAAGCGGTGGGGTTAGTCAGCTGCAGGGAGCCCGGCTGCCAGGAAGAAATCTGCTGCACCTCTTCAAGTTTTCTCCCTTTCGCCTTCTTGCTAAACACTTAATTTAGACAGCCGAAGAGCCTGCAGAGCAATTCCCACAACTTCAATAGGATCCAATAACTACCATTGGCCACGGTTACTGTCTTTCCACCCCCAATCCTTTCCATCCCTTTCCTTCTTCCTCCCTTCCGTCTCCCCGCTTCCTCCCCCCGCCCCTTTTTTCTTTTTTGATCCAGGTGTATGTTTTTCCATATCCAGAAAATGTGTGCAAGCTCTGCTAGGAACAGCAGTCCTGCAGTTGTCAGAGATGGATCCCTATAACTCTGCAGGCATCTACCACAGAGTTACAAGCCATTTTTTGAATACGATTATGTATTAATTTTATTTATGGGTTTTTTTCTGCATGCTGGTTTTGTATTTTTTTTTTTATTTAGGTGCTCGGGGTTAAGACTATGCAAAGATCTAATTGTAGGAAATATAATAGCTTGCCTTTTGTTCCCTAGGGTCATGTTAGTATCTCTTAAAACCCAATGGCTGAAGAGAGATAATGGAATTCACCGCAGTAAATTGGGGATTGTAAACAAATTATTTCTCCTATAATCAGATTATGCGATCCTGATTATTAAATCTGAACATGAATCATTGGTCATATGCGGGCAAATTAAACTGATTATTATTTGGAAATGAAAATCTCCTTTTGCCACTGCATTGTAGGTACTGGTTTAAAAAAAAAACAATAAAAAATGCCATTTTGGCTATTGGCGCCTAAAGACTGAACTGCAAATTGAGATAAATGGGACAATTACTGAGCATTCAGAAGTGGAAGATCATAACTTCTTCCTGAAAGGTGCAAGGGTGAGATAGGGGTGGTGACAATTAGATTGCTGAGGACTGGTGTTTAGCCTTGTTGTTGGCTATTATGCAAACAGACAATAGATGCAAGCATTTGTTTAGCCTGCTTTCATGCAGGGACATGGGGAAACACAGAGGATGGGAGATATGTTTACATTTATACCCCTTGCTCATTCAAATATGATTAATGTGCTATAAAGCAGAGTCTTAATCGAAGATGATGTTGTCAAACAATAACTAAATAGGGAAATAAACGACTTCATCATGCTCTTTCCTCAGAAGCAGGCGAACTGTCAGTGCAAAGTCATTAAAATATGATAATGAAAAATAGCTCAATTAAATGTTGTTATAGCTGTGACCTTCATTCAATTAAGACGCAAGAAAGTGTCTGCATTTTGCTTTGCATTTAACTGCTCTAAATTTAGAATATAGATAAAATCATTATTCAACGTTTGCTGATACATGCAATTAAAAAGCAGCTAACTAAAATGGAGTTGTAGGAGGAGAATAATAATAATAACAACAATCTTGCCTGTACTTGAAGTCATGTATGAAAATGTGGATTTTCTGACCTCAAGAGAGGCTTGGCATTTTCCACCTCAAATAAGGTGCTTTCAGAGCATCAGCTCCAAGGTAAATGGAAAAAAAAAATGTTTGGACTAAAAGTGAGGGGATAAAATCAAGAACATGAATATTTCTATTGCATTCCAGAGAAAAAAAATAAGTTTTGGAAACTGGTGCGTATTAAACTGCAGAATGGTCTTCCAAAATCAGTATCTACCACCTTTTGTGTCCTCCAAATGCAGACTAGACAAATACATCAGAGGAATAACAGCAAGTATCAGTCCTCTCCAGGAAATGTGCTGGATAAGATGGCTTAACACACACCTTTTCATTTCTGACCTCTCTGATTCTAGCAACAGCTCATTTAAAGACATACATGCTTTCGTCAGAGTGCTTAGATACATATTGAAGTCCATCCTTATACAAAAGGCTTTTAGATGTGTTAAACCGTAGAAATCACTGAGAATTAAATGTGTGCATAAAGGAAAGCACACATTTAAATATTTTGCTAACTGGCACAGTAATGCCAAAACATATTTATATATTTATTTATTTATTTTTAACAATCCTTTTGAAAGTCTTTAGACATTCCTGGCTTGTTTTCCAGACCCAGAAATATTCCAGATGCAAATGTAATCCTAAGGCTCAACTAGAAGAACTACAGGAACATGAAATAAGAGGAAGTTTTAGCCAAGCTAAATGACTGATTTTACCAGAGTTAACAATTTTTTTGCTTTGCATTTGGCTAAACACAGTATTCAGTCTGGATTGCTCTCCTGCTCCAGGTGTGGTTCCAAAATCGAAGAGCTAAATGGAGGAAAACAGAAAGGGGTGCTTCTGACCAAGAAGGCTCTAAGGAAACAATGGCTGAGGTGGCGCCTCCTGCGAGGAATTTAAACTCCCCTTCTCCAGCAGATCAAACCAGGAATAAAAAAGAGGGCCTGGAGATCCAGCAGAGGTAAGAGCAATACATGTTATCAGCCGCCTGTCTGTGGGGCAAGCACACATCGTACAGGCAGGCATACGTACAGACTGGCCGGCTACTAGGCCTTGACCTACACAGCATCATCTTCTGGTACGGCCCAAATCATTAGAAGGTGAGCTGTCTCCTGTGCAGCTCACTGCGCCCCGTGGAGATGCTGGTGGCTGGGGGAGGCTCATGTTACCCAGACTTGGTCCCATCTAGTTGGACACTGAGACACCACCATGTTTGTGTGCATGCAAAAATGCTGTCTTAGGAATCAGCTGGTTCTGGTTTTGTAAGGAAGTTGGTTTTTTTCCTTCTCCATCAGCCTGAGTCGAGCAGTGGGTCCTACAGGACCTTTCTTCCCTTCCTGCCTGCCGGGGACTCTTCTCAACACAGCCACCTACGCGCAAGCTTTATCCCACGTTGCCTCTCTAAAAGGTAAGTGACTTTGTTTAACTTCAGGGATAAACTCGGAGAGCGGCTCTTTCAAGCTAAGCACCACGGTCCCACTTGAGGCAGTGGGGAAGCCTTTGGGAAATGATGGATCCTTCTTTCTGTTATGATTGGCATGAATTGCACTGACCGATGCTGCAGGTGCAGGCATGAGTCTCCTGTTGTATCTTGTAGCATCATTTGTGGCAACTCTCCTTCATTTTACTCAGACAGTTGGTTTCAGTGAGGTCAGGGTTTGTCTCAAGGAGCAAGGCAGGTAGGGCTTGCTCTTTTAGAGTTTTCTTCGCATATGCTTTTTTTTTTTTAAGAGTCAAATTTATACTAATAAATTAGTTATACACATCCTTTTGCATTATACATTACCTGGCACCGTTACTGATGCCTCATCCGATCTTTGCGTGCGGTTTCCTTTGCAGTACATCTCTGCACAATGCCAGGCCTTTCTCTTCTTGAACAGGAGGTTCCCACTGAGAACTTGAATAAAGTGTGTGCATGGGGACAGGGGAGGGTACAAAGCAATTCCTTATTACCTGGGACCCAGGTTTCAGGAATGGGTGCATCCAGAGTCCATATCCTTTTCAGTTCCCAAAAAGCAGCAGTATGCATCTTTTAAAAATAAATCACCAGCTGATCCATTAGCTGTTCCTAGTCTAACAATTTGTAAGACTGAGGGTGTAAGCAGGATGAATTCAATTTATAGATTTATAGGATGTAAAGCCTCGTAGCGCTGCCAAGCACAAAGTGGCACATACATTTACTCTAGGCCCCAGTGGGGTGCAGTAATTTGTGAGGAGCATTTCCCAGTCTAAGACCCTCCACTACAAACACAAATGCCCTCTAATACCTCTCGCCATGTTCTCTGGCGTGCCTCATGCTCTTTGTTAGTATTTCCAGTTAAGTCAGCATCGCCAAGGTATATCCCTGAAGCAAACGCCTGAAACAGCTGAGTTTTGCATTAAGTCCGGCCTTCTGCCCCTTGTTGCCCCTTCCCTCCTGTCTTTCCAAAAATGCTGAAGCCAGACGCACTGTACAGCTGCTGCGATTGTGATAGTGGTGGGACTTGTGATTTCTGAATCACGAAAAGCCATACAGGTGGGACCTGAACCCTAAAATTTAAAGGATGACTGCCAACCTAAACCCTGTAAGTGAGCAGCAGCTGTGGGACCGCATGAGTCCTCTTGATCTCCGCTCTGGATCTCTCCCTTGGGGCAGAGACCTTCAGCTTCTTCCGTTGGGCAGGAACAGCCTCTCTGAGGTAGATAAAGGTGAAATTCTTCAGGCAAAAAGGTGGTTCATTGGTAAATGTAGTCCCGGGCAGGTTGAAAGGTGTGGAAATGGGGTTGTGTTCAGTGAATAGTTTTGGATGGAAGTAAGGGATTTTTTCTTTCCTTAAAATTCACATTTAAGCGTTTTCAAAATTACATGCATCAATATGCGGTTCTCACTTATTTCATGTTTAAATGTAGCTAAATTTTAGGAAAAATAACCCCAATAAACAAACGTCAAGTAAAAGTAAATAGAAATGAATTAAAAAAAAAAATTGTCACGAGGGTTTGTTTTTTTTTTTTTTTTTTAGTTTTATTTATTTGGAAGACTTCCAGATATTCTTTTCTGTGATTTTACAGCTCAGCCACTAAATTAAGAAATTAATAATTTGCTCCTTTTTTGCTTGATTGCAGTTTTACAACTTAGGGGCAGGAAAAATCCTATTCCTGAATCTCTTGTAGAGATACTTATTAGATAGTCAATTGCCCAGGCTAAGAGGCAGTGTACCTGAAAAACTGGTGCCAAATGTAAACATAGGGTTTTTTATAATTTTTATAGGGATGGGCAGTTATCAGATGCATGCATGTTCTCTTGATGAATGTTGTCAACTGCACGTACAGATCATTGCTGATATGCCCAGTGTGTATTTCCTGCCTGGCACTAGAAATCTCCAGATACGTGCAAGGGGACTGGGATAATACAGTATATTTTGGTTTTAAGAAATCCTGTTACAGATCTGCATATCCACCTCCCAGGAGCTTTGTAGAGCTGCCTATGCCTGTCGACACACTGTTGTATACATACTGTTGTACTTGCAAGGAACGGCTAGACTGAGCTGTTGTTTTGAGGGAAGATGTTTTTCTTCTGCAGCTTGGTCTCAGTAATGGCAAATTTTGGCTTTGAGGTTAAGGGGGAAGAATTTGTTGTTCTCTAAGGTGGCAAATTTCATTTATACAAGCAGAGAATAATTGTAGCATCTTTCTTGTGGTATTTACACAAGGGGTGTTGTGTCCTCTTGCCTTGGCTCGTCTCCACAAGTTCCTCTTTCCCTGTTCTCCAAGGGCAATTCACTTGGGCTGGGGTAGGAGCCGTGAACAGCAGACCTTGAGCTTCAGTTTTGTTAATTGGTAGTGATGAACTAGAGGTTCTGAGTGGATCAAAAGTATCACAGGTCTGATTCACATTTTGTTTTTCTTTGGAATGAAAACACCAGGTGAGTGACGGTTCATCTAAACCAAATTTGAGAGCACAACAAAGCTCACATGTTAGTCTGGAGGAAGAGAGGATGGCTCTAGGAAGGAAAGGAGGGACAAGGCGAGATACTGTGTTTACAAAGCCTTTATGTGACCTTTTTTGTCTTGCTTGACTCAGTTCATTTGATCCTCCCTTCTCATTTCCCCTTGGAGCTAGGAGCTGATTTGTACACTTCAGGCCTGTCAAAGGAGAACTAGTCCCACATTTAGATGGGCATCAGTCTGTGTCCTTACATGTCTTGATGAAGCAACCTAAGCCTCTCCCTTGAGAATCTAGTCCCCTTTTGCAGGAGAAATGCCAACAGGACTGTCACAGTGATTCTGAGGGAACAGGACTTCATGCCACATGAAATCTCATGAAACTCAGCAGCGAGTATAAAATTCTGAGCTGTTTCATTTTTGGGTTGCTTCGTTGAGAGATTCAGCAAGTAGTAAGGTTTTCCAAGATTTTGCAAATTTTATTGAAGAGTGACATGATCAAGAGCTCTTCTTGGTATCTCCCTTGAGCTGACCATGCTTTGAAACCACCAGGAATTCTTTGTGCTTTTGAAAGCAAAACAGTTGCTCCAGAATCAAAGCATCATTTCACTACCAATGGATATATGACCCCGCTTTCTTCTATGCAAAAGTCAAATTAAATGCACCTCCTTTATCTGGATCCCATAAATAGGTATGTGTCTCACCATTGGGAGAATAATTCTGGCCAGCAAAGGGAATCATGTTCTTCAGTAAGGCTGTAAAAGCTGCCTGCAAATAAATGGGCACTCTCAGTGCATCAGATACTACTGGGAAGTCTAGGTTTTCTTATTCTATTGAGGAGACAAGACGTGCTTTGTTGGGTTTGTGAGCCAACACTTTGTTGGTGTCAGTGAGTAATATTTGACTGATGCTTTAGAAGGAGACAATTAAAATCAATAATCAATATGGTGAATAACAAGTGATGATGTAACTAATTAGTAATTATTTTATGCACTCAGGGACCATTTTCATTCTGCCACTTGAGACTTCTCTGTCTTCTGTAAAGGAACTAATACCTCTCTCCCTCCTTCTCTGACTGTGATTGCTTGGCTCCAGACCCAGATTTCCAAGGCTGCATAAAGTGTCTAGGGCATATGGTTCCCAGGTCTAATTTTTAGTATAAGGATATAATAGTTGATGATGAAGGTGGTCTAGTAGAGATCTCAGGACAGCCTAGCATGGGACAGGGACTGAGCCTGCAACTTTGCTTTTGGAAGGACTGTGTAGGGTACTATAGCCTTGTCTCATGCTTTGTGTGGTTCTGCAACTCTTCAACAGGCAGTGCTCATCCAAACTCCACCCGTGCCATTTCTAGGTAACTAGAGGATATTGTTGGAGTGTGCGGCTAGGTCTGCTCTGATGAATGAGAAGAAAGGAATTATCCCTGAGCACTATGCCCCAAGAACCCCGCTGTCTCTGAAACTGGGATATTTTTTTTCCCTCAAAGAGAGATGGTATTACCACCGCAGGATGTTCTGTGAAGCAAGCAGGCTGGCTATACAATAGCAATCAGAACTGTAATTCAGTGCGTAGACTGTTCCAGAGAAGAGTGTATTACCACTGGACAGTTTTTCTCCGTTTCTATCAAATATTGTCTATTCAGTAATACAACAGACCTTTTCCTCTCCCTCTCTGAAGTTTAGCACTTTGGAGGCTGTACTTAGTAGCAAGCATCTGTTAACTACCATATCACCTCAGTACCTACTATTCTTTCAGGAAATACATTTTCTCAATTGAAAAATTAGCATCAGATCACAAGTTCTGTGGTATACAGGGTTTTCTACTGCAGGGTTTTAGTTCTTCACTACTGGCCATAGTCAGGAAGAAGGCTGGCTCATATAGGTGAAATTTCTGGAGTTCGTTACTCTCTGAAATTGTCCTAATTTGACAACTATGCTACTTCATTGTGGCAACTTCGACATTTCCATGATCTTCCAAGATGAATCACTTACTGTAAACCATGCATCTGCAGTCCATTTAGTAGATTTAATTGCAGACCTCAAATATGAAGGGAAAATACTTGTTTTATTTATGGGCTGTATAACAATAGAGTCATCAGGAGAAGCTAGTGTTCTGCGCAGAGAGAGACCTCAAAGTACCTTCTTAATGGATGACAGCATGAATGCAATTCATTAATGTAGAAGATGTTATTAATGGGTGTAAACAAGAATCTCCGGTTTTTAGCGGAAGTGTTCTACCATTCTGGTGGCTGAGGCCAAAAGTGTGTCTGTTACATTCCACTGAAATTTCCCCAGACCCCGTGATGAGTGCAGTGTATGAGGAGAGAAATAATTACACTTGCCAGGGAATTACTTTCATAATTCACCCACAGCTCTGCTCTGTGCAAGTTATAGCTCAGTTGGTTTTCACGGCACCTCCACACCACTGATAGAGAAGCAGGATTGCATTATGCACATCGAAGTGGATATGCCAGGGCATCATTGATTAGGCTTTTTTTTATGGTTTGTTGCTGCTGTGTTGCTGTTGTTCATATTAGGGAGGCTTAATTGCAGTATCCAGGAAAAAACCCACAACAACTAGAACTGCCCATCCATTACATTTCAATTTCTGTTATGGAAAGGTGAAGAGAATTTGCCTGATTCCACTGGGCAATTCCCATTGCCAAGGCCGAGAAAGAAGTGTTCAAGGACCTAACTTACCCTTGAACTGATGTTTACTGAATTAAAGCACCACTGCTTACCATAAGACTGGAGAACGGGAATTAAAAATCTTGGGATACTTTATTTTTTTGTCATTCCTGATTATGGACTTACTGACTTTTCGCACATAATACAGCAAATCTATGAAGCGGGTTCTGTTTGGCATTTTCCCTAGTTTAACTGCCACTCTGACTTTAGATAATTTAAAACATTTTAGTTTGCTACAGATGCGTAGACCTTGTGCGAATTACTTTGATTCCTGTAGCACAAGTCCCCGACTCTATCACTGCCCTACATTGCAGGTAGAGTTTGTGGGTTTTTTTTGTCTTTATCATAAATATTAGGGAATATGCAGCTACTAGGAGCCCTAAGAGCCATGGGAAGGAAATTGGTGCTGGCTTGTTCCTCCAGGACAAATCTTGATTAGGTTAGTAGACCTTAGCTGGGCAGAAGTTCCCATTGACCCCTCTTGAAGTTACACGTCAGCAGGATTTAGAATCAGATCATGTGTTTGATGTGGAAGGGAAGAGTGGTAATACTGAGCTGACAGTATTCAAAAGACTGGTTCTGTTTTCCCAGCTTTTGTGGGCTTTGCTGCCAGCTTTCATGTCCAAACAGGTAAGGTCCTGGCTTCTGAATTTGTTTTTTTGGAACTGTACTAATGACAGAAATACAGGAGGCTGAAATCCTCCAGTTCCAGTGTTGAGTTATTTACACAAGAAGGCTCCTCATAGAGCAGCTGAGCCACATCATCAGCTCTTTGTTGTTCGCGTTGGGCATGTAGCCAAGGACATGTGAAATTATAACATTTAGACTCTTCTGTCAGTTCTGAAGTGTTCTTCCAGCCTCTGGGCAGCACAGGGTGCCTTCCACACTTAACCAGCTTAGGCACTAGAAGGAGGAACCACCTAACACAACTTCAGCAGCCTCAAGGCTACCCTAAATTGTACTGGGAGCATCTAGTGCCTCCTCATTTCAGGCTTTAAGTTCATGCCTCTCTTGTTCTTCTGAACCTCCTGATTAAGAGTTCCAAAAGGTTTGGATAAAGCCACTTTTTTTTTTCCCCTGCTTGTGTCTCAGACTTTAATAGACACAGTGTTGGCATCATACGAAAAGCAGCAGGGAGCTTCCTTTGAGTCAGCTCTCATGGTTAAGCAACATTATGAACTCAAGGTTGTTGTTGAACTTCCAACTCTCGTGAAAGTGACTTCAGAGTTTATGAGGATTTAGAGCCCAAGCAAACCAATGTGACTACTATCAGAAGAAAACAATACTTAAGCCAAGCATGATATTTCTGCTGCAAATGAAACAGCGTGCATTGTGAGGTGAAGATTTTAAAGGGGAAGTTTTCCTCTATTCCCTCCATGTCAGGTTGCTGTTCAGCTATTCATATCAAATGCTGATATGCACAAATACTGCAAGAGGAAGGTAACTGGTGTTTTGCCTTTTAGAAGGGATATCTATTTATAAATTCTATATAAATTCTTTAAACTGTTGAGTTAAAATACAAAATATGTATTTTAAATACTTATGTATCAATATGGACCCTGCTCTTACCTGACTCTTCTCAGCTGAAACTGAACCTTGGAACTGCACAAAAGGGTCCGCAACCAAAATTGTAGATCAAATATCATTACAATTGAAATGTGATGTTGGCAGAGACAAGATAGAACTAATTTAATTTTTCCTGTCAGTCTCTGTAGTAGATCAATTAAACTGCCAAGTGGATCAAATATTTCAGACTGTATTTATTACATTAAGTATTTATGTTCAGGCTGAGCATTTAAAGTATGATCTCATATAGGAATACAAGGAGGCTCAGATCAATTCAGCAGAATTTGCTGTAAGTTAATGGAAATCTAATTGTGTATTTTAATTTTGTGTACAGGAGGCAGTAAGTTCCTGAAAGAAAGAAAATAGTACCCTGTCCATATTGTAGCGATCTGATCCAAATCCCATTAAAGTAATATCAGACTGTCATCGATGTTAGTGGAAGCTGGATCAGGCTTTAGGGCTAAGGGCTTAACCCTCACTGATTTTGATGGGAGCTAGGTGCCTAAACTCTGAGGATCCCAAATAAGTAGGAACAATTCCTTCCTTCCCCACTGTGGACTCAGGGTTACTGCAATAAGATGTTGAAAAACATTAATATTTGCTATATGTGGATGCCTCCTTCTTGGTGAAAGTAACATCCCTGTCCATTGTGGGCTGACTGATGGCCAGGTGGAGGCCTTAGGCTCCTGAGGCTCCTATCTTTTGTCTTGGCTTTTGTGCCAGCAAAGTACGATAGATTTTACTGGACTTTCCTTAGACACAGACACAGGCAATTGCAAGGTAGATTCAACCTTCCTTACCACATACATTAAAAAGAAACAGGGCTACATCCTACTTTCCTGGACCCTGGAGCAAATGACACTTGTTACTTTACATTTTTGTTGGGTATGAGCTGTTGTTTGCAATTGTTTTAACCCTAGTGAAAATGAAAGGAATGGTTTATGGGTGCATTATTGCTAGAGATAGTCTAGTTTCCACCATAGGTAACTGCACCCTCAGGTTGCAGAGCGACTAGGTAATATCAGGTCTAATTATTAAGCAAAGAGCTTAGATTGGTACTGAAGACTGATAAATATTTTATCTCTCTCTAACAATGGAATGAAAATTGTTCTTAGGGGATGGGATGGAGCTGATTCCTGCTCTTTTGAAAAGGGGAAGGCTCTTTTCCACTTCTTCCCACCTCCCGCTAAGCAGACAATGTCTGTGCTGGGCCCTGCGTTAGGTACCACCGCTGGGCCAGCCCTCCCCTCAGCCCGGGAGCTCAACAGCCACCTTCTGAAGTCTTGCTCGGTTTGTGCCAGAAAGCAGCAGTGCAAAGACAGCTGATGCACAGGCAAGCCTCCCTGCTCCCCCATTTCAGAGCTGAGCCTTAAGATAGTGGGGCTTAATATCGGTGAAAAAAAGTAGCGTGGATTCTGCAGCTGAAGTCCTGCTGCAAACTGTAGGGA
The DNA here is from genome assembly GCA_013398295.1 of Chionis minor. Taxonomy (NCBI): domain Eukaryota; kingdom Metazoa; phylum Chordata; class Aves; order Charadriiformes; family Chionidae; genus Chionis; species Chionis minor. Next base: position 1,450,991 of record VZSF01000503.1, read on the forward strand.
CTCCGCAGTGGCAGTCTGCCTCTCCTCCTCCTTGCTAAGACAGTGGCCATCCAGCAGCCCTGAAGTGGCTGAGGTTCAACAGGGCAAAAAATGACTTTATGAGCGTGGTTGTTGGTGGAAAAAACTGTAAGCTGTGTTACTGGGTGAATTTTGTTATAAATCCTCCTTCTGACCTGCTAAAAGCAGCCACAGAATTCAAGATTTTGCAAAAAGCAAAAAATGGAGGATTTTAGCCAAGTGCTGAAGCTTGCTTGTGTGATTCATTTGAATGCCTGGACCCATGGAAATGTTGGTCTGCTGTCATATGCTCTATCAGAGGAGTATTACAAGAGAAAAGAAGACTTTCCAGTTATGTTAATACCTTGTCCCTTGTAGATATTGTTTTTTAAAATGCAAAGAGTACTTTTTCCTGAACATTACCTGCAAGCTGCTAATCTCTAACAATTGCTGTGGTGAAGTCTTGCCAACATCCTAAAAACAAACAACTGTCTGCTTTCATCCTTAGAAGATGGGTGCTGACCCATCGCTACCGAGAACAGAAGTGTAAAAGAGAGACTACCTGCTCCCTGCAGGTTATTAGTTCCATCACTTAGTCATGAGCCATTTAACTCAAATATTAACTGCAGAAATTAAAGCAAGTCCTTGGCCTGGAAAGATCAGAGGAAGACATTGCATCATGTCAGGATGTGCGTGGCTGGGCTGTTTCTTGTTGGGAGGTAGCGTATCAGCAAAGGACAGGCTTTTTCCAGGGGTGTAGAAGAGGATGTGGAGTTTGTGTGGCCTCTGAGACCCCTGGAAAAATGGTGGCACCCAACATTTCTCATCAGAGAGCAAATTAAAGTAGTAGCTCAGCCATCCCACCCTGCCTCCCCTCCCTACTCCTCTGACACATTCACCTTCATTCAATAGATTCATCTAAGCTAGGTACCAGGGTGGTTTTTTGGATGGACTGCATGTCCTGTCCAGTGGTCGACTTACACTTCCAGGTGTCCTTGTTTGGGAACTGACCCAAGTCCCAGTGTTATCAAAGATAAACCAGAGGAAGAGCCTGCAGTTGTCCACCTCAGGAAGGTGGCTGGTGGAGCGAGGACTGCCTCTTGTCAGTCGGTTGTAGGGGAGCCTTTTGGCTCAAAGCGAGGGGAATACCCATTTCACCCTCTCCCCATTGTTTTATTGCCTGCTTGGAACAGCCCATGTGTCTCAGATGACAGGTTAGAGGAGGTCTGGCCCATTTCTCTTGATGGGACTCTTAAGCCATGTCAGCAGCAGCAGCTTTAGGTGGTGGTGTCTCACTTCTGAAGGCTGTTCTCTTCAAGGTGTTATCCTTAAGCGGCTGAGACATTAGGTGGGTGAAGGTAAAACAGAGTCCTGCAGGTAGACATGATGTCAACGGTTGGCAGGACCAAGGAAAAGCCTCATCTTACAGTGAGATAGGAGGTCATTAGTTCCTGCATAATAATGAGGATATTTTCACCTTTCTCTCTGCAGTAATCTTTCAGGTGTAGATAAGTGATGGTAACCCCACACTTACCCAACAAATGCAGCTGCCCAAATTGATCAGGCTTCAGTGTGCAGGTGGAGGGCAGGAGACACCGCCAGCATGGGTCTGATGGTAGACATGGAGCAGCAGCTTGGTACTAGAGCAGGGGACGAGCTCAGCCTCACTTGTGGGGAAACCTCATGTTTGTTCTGAACTTCACTGCTTGCTGCTGACTCTGCTTGGCCTCGCTCACTCACTCACTCTGTCTGTCAGCCTGGAAGATGCACAGTGTAAGATCCTTCACAGTGGGCCTCGGCAGAACAGGATCTGGCTTTTCCAGCCCTGATCCAGAGAACATCTGTGTACCCACTGAAGGTCAATAGGGGAGGGGGTTGTTGCTATTTGAGACTGCAACTCCTCTCCAGATTGACCGTGGAGGGAACAGTCAGACAGTCCCCATGACCTTCCTCATCAGTGATGGTACCTTGTCTCCTTCCTCCCCAGGGAGCCCGCTGTGCTCGTGCTGCGTTCCAGACCCCATGGGCCTCTCCTTCCTGCCCACCTACGGCTGCCAAAGCAACCGCACCGCCAGCGTGGCCGCGCTGCGCATGAAGGCCCGGGAGCACTCGGAGGCTGTCCTCCAGTCGGCCAACCTCCTGCCCACCGCCAGCAGCAGCCCCACTCCTCCTGCCAAACCCGGCCCCGAGGGCGGCCAGGACAAGCAGCCCTCCCCGGCCAAGGAGCACATGGAAGGAGAGAAGAGCGTATGAGGCCAGATGGGCGCCGGCTCCTCGGCTCAGGGCAGGGACCTGCCGCCGGCGCTCTGCCGCGGGGTGAACTGCAGTGTGGCCGTGCCCCGGCAGGACGTCACGGGGCCGCCAGGGACCCGGCGAATCTGAGCGGCCTCTTTGGCTGCCTTTCACGCACCCTCGCTTTTCTTTCGCCGCTGTAGGTTCATTCCCCCAATTTATCATCACTGTCTGTGTTTGGAAAGGTTCGTTAAACTGTTTTTAGCTCCCCTCCACATCCCAGGGACATCGAAATGCCCAGGGTCCTGGGTTGCTCCTGCACACCTCAGCTCCCCATCCTCTGCGAGATGGAGGGCTGGCAGCCATGCCGCGCTTCCAGAGGCGAGGTCCGAGGTCCGGGGCAGCAGAGGCATCCACGCACAGCAGAGGTGAAGGAACATGCAGGTA
>VZSF01000503.1:1456166-1545489 GCA_013398295.1 Chionis minor
CTCAAATTCACAGCTGGAACCTGCTGGGTGTCTCACAACGTGCAAAATTAGGGGGCTCCAAGTTTTGCAGGGTCTCCTGTTAGGAGCAAAGTGGCATTAGCCCCCCTTAAGCCTGAGTCCAAAGTCTTTTAGACTTTTTCAGCATCTGATGTGTCTGTGATTATAACTCTTCAGTAAGATTTTGTGGGTGGTTGCTCTGTCAGCCATAAATGAAGCTTTCAGATTTCTGTGGTTTGAGTCTGCACAATGCCACGTTGAACCCTAGGCCAATTTGCCAACAATTCTTGTGACTTCCCTAGGGAAGGCAGATATACATTTGCATTCCTGTTGGCATGTTGGCGAAACCAGGGCATGGTAAGCCGCATTGTCCTCTCAAGTGTTGGTCTAAGACTTGTCTTGCTGAGGGCAGTGCAGCCCAAGGGAACGTGCTCGAGGTCACCAAGAAGCAGCCCAAGGGCAAGAGCAAAACTCAAGAGATCTATGTCTCAGTTGTGCCCGCTTCTAGCCACCAGACCCCCAAATAGACTGCCTGCTGTGGATGAGCCACCTACCTTCTTTCTGTGCTGTCATATATCAGGGCTATGCCACTTAAACCACTCCTGTAATGGCTATCTCAGTAGCTCTGATTAAGTCTGGCATTTAAAAGTTTATAACTCGGCTATAAAAAGTCACTCAGGCTGAACCCCAGCGTGAGAGGCCCAAGCCCAAGGGGATGATTTACATGCAAGCTATTCCAAAATCAGCCTGAGTGATATTTTTTTTCAGTTCTGTGAAGGAAAAATGGAAGCCCAAGGTTTGAGGGACGGATGTAAGACAAAGATGTTTTGTTTAACGGCTTACTGCATTGTCACTAGATCACATGCAGTAATTTTTTGTGAATTCCCACACTAGCATGAGCCAGGCGCAGCATGAATGTCCTCTGTGCAAATGTCACTTGCGTGATTCTGGCAAAGCATCACCGGTCCTGGGCTCTTCTCTCAAGAAATCACAGACATTCACAATGCCCCAGTTCCCCCTCATCCCCCACCTTCCCTGCATGGGCCATGTGCCGGCATCCCCACTCACTGCGCTTCTGGAAACCTGCAGTCCTGCCTCCAGCCCTGGTGCTGCCTCCCTGCTGGTGCTCCTTCCCTTGCCACAGTCCCCCGAGACTGGCACGGAGCCCTGTCCCAGCCCTCAGCCCAGCTCCAGGGAGGCTGCGGCAGAGCCGGCCGGGGGAATTCGGGACTCAGGGCTTGTGTGCAGCGTGTTGGCCTGGGGTTTCTTAATGGGGGTTGATGAAAAATACCTTCTTTATAAGGTTGCGTGCCAGCCTCTCAGCTCTCCATGCTTTTTATCTCTTGCACATCTATGTAGGCTTCCTTATGCCTACATACATTATAGTAGCAAACATGAATGCACCTTCACTCAGTTACACCGCAGGCTAGTGCTTCCTACACTGCATGCTGGATAGTAATGAGATTGTTAGGCTAATTGGCTCTTTATTAAGCGTATTATTTACAATGATGCTGAAGGCCATGTGCATGCAGAAAAAGATCATGGTATACCATTAAACTCTTCCCTCTTGCAGTCGGTGTCCTCCCCTCTGTGCTCCCCACTGGTTGCTGCCCTTGGCAAGTCTGGCCTAACTTTCTCTGCACCTCCTGGAGGAGTCCCTCATCCCATGTCAGGGCCAGGGAGAAAAGCCTACCGGTAGGCCTGTGTCTCTGGGAAGTTTGCACTTCTGCTGCATCCTTAAGTTCTCTGCTTCCCTGCAGCAGAAAGAAGCCAGAGCAGTGTGGGAGGAAGTCGTTTGCTGCCAGGTGGACCACGAAGGAGCAGGGATGGAGATGAAATGCTTTGTGGTGTGCTGCTGTGGCACTTTCTCCCTCTAAAAGAGCTGTTACTCGATAAAGATCCTGTTGTGCCTGGCTGTTTGTGTGGTGGAAGCAGTGTGTGAAGCTGGAGGAAGTGAGAAGCCCTGAATTGATACCCAGGCTCCAAGTATATAATTCAGACCTCTCCACTGAAGCGTTTGACACCCTGCCATAAATAAAAGAGCAGCAGAGTACAATAAACACTGCTTTATTCCTTCCAGTTAAAAACTTCCTTTGCACGGTAGTAAAATATTGACTTCAGGTGACCATATTACCACAAAATACAATCTTTTCCTGATACCAACCAAAGAAGCCTTTACAGAGATCTGGCCCGTGAGAATGAGAATTTAATTGGCATATAGCAAATCCAGCCTTACTTGAGAGTGATGGGTTGACAATATTTTTAATAACCCAACCACAACATCCTTATTGCCTGCCCTAAGCTCTCTGCCACAAGACAAGTAGGTACTGGTCTGCTGTCTCAGAAGACTGAGCATCATTTTTAGGAGCTGTGACAAGTCTCCTGTGGTAAACTTGTAGTAGTTAAAACTCACCAGGATTTAAAGTACTGGCCTGCATAACTTTTCCACTGTTTAACCTTGATGGCTTCTTCTGTAGTGAGGGCTTTTGCAGTATTACTGTAACACCCATGACATGAAACAGAGAAGTAAAAAAACATGACCACCTGTGTCATTTTAGACAAGAAGAGTTCTCACATGCAGAGCAACAAAAGGCAGCTCTTTCCTGCAGCCTGAATCACTACCAGATCTAATGCCGACTCCCAACTCTGTTCTGATGGGCCTGGAAGGTACCTTGCACCTATATTTTCTCATAAAAGGTAACAGCAGCATTGAAGCTGTTTCTGATTTTGGACAGTTAATAGTTTAGCTAAATCACGCTTTGGTCTTTGGTTTAGCTAAATCATGCACCTGAGACTGCACCAGCTGTGTTTGTACAGAGGAAATACCCACTCCTCTGGGCTAGTCCAGTGGTAGGTTGGTTGTTACTGCTCCGCTTTCTAAGCCCCAGCAGAAGCCAGAGTACTGTGACATTAATGCTGTGTACAGGTGGACACCTGGAAGTACATCATCCTTCACAACTTACCCATCTTCTGTCCCACGGATGGCCTGGACAACTACGGCTCATTAGCTACCGAGGTCTGTTGTGGTATGCAAGTTCCTGCGTACGCTGAGCAGTGCCCTTCAGCCCAGACCGGGAGATCTCTGACAGCACGGTCAGAAAGCGCGTTTCGAGCGCAGCCCTCAGAAGGCAGCCCAGACACAGCCAATCTGAGATGCTGGTCCTTGAGGCTGGTGAGGGCCAGGAGAAAACTTGTAATTTCTAATTAAATTGTGCTTGCTTTGTCAGCTGAATTGGTTTACCTTTTGGTTCTTCTGCTTGAGAATTATTGTTTATTAAACTCCAGCATTTAGTATTGGCCCTAGAGACTAACATTTGCTATAGTGGCAAATTTATTAGGACTCCTCTAGGTATTGAATAGGCTGAGTTTTTTTATTATACACACACAGCTTCTTTACACCCGCACTGTACATAAGCCGATGTGTTAAATAAGATCCAAGGCCCATTAAATGAAGAAGCCGGTCTCTGCAAAGAAGACTCCCCAGGAACCTAAAATCTGCCTGTTACATCACAGCTGGCTCACCCTTGATCTGTCGTGCTGGCTGAAACCATCAGATTTTGGCAGCTGCTTGAGAACCAAGATGCTGCTGTGATCACCAGTCCTTGGCACAGCAAGGGATAGGAGCATCCCTGGGAGCTGTTTGTTTTTATTAGAAATATTTCCATAGCAATACACAAGAAATCGGCTGCTGGCAGGGAAGGAAGATGTACAGGAGAAAAAAAGCTGATCCTATTTATCCTCTTAACCATTACTCGTGTTTAGAGCTAAACCTAACTGGAACTGAGCCAGAGGCACTCCAGGGAGGATTTCACAATCCCAGTCCAACGGGGGTCAGAAAGGAAAGTTTCAAAATCCCACTAAGAAAGTCAAATACCTGAATAATTCTCCTGTGGGGCTGAACGCAGGAGTAATCCAGATCGATGTTACAGCTTGTTGTTCAGACAAACAACACAGATAACAAGCAGCCGGGCTTGTTTGTATGTGTGTGTGTGTGTGTTAGCAAACCCCAGCTCCATTGCTTTTTGATGGGGTTTCCCTCCACAGGGCTCAGGACCTGCATTTAGATGAGTCAACTTCATGCACCCCATGGAGCCGTTTCTCTGTCAGCGAAGCCCAGGACTCACTACACAACGTTTTATCCCTACCTCCACTATGAGACTGTGGGACAGAGCTCACAACCTGAGTCCAAGCTGGAAGGAGAGGGAGGAGGAGAGTTTCTTACTCGGTGCTTTCTTACAAGTGATCCCTTTGCACCACGCCCAGCCATCCCGAGCCCTACATAACTGTTTTTTTTCAGTGCAGACATACCAAAGGGAGGTATTTCTGGGCAAGGCGTCCCCTTCTTTAGTAACTGAACCAGACTCCATTGCTTGGGATGCTTGCTGTCCCTTCAGTGAGGGCTTGCGAACCATCTGGGACCCCTCAGTGCCTCTGTGCCACCCTGCTGCTGCTCAGTGCCACTCTGCCTTGGCTGTGTCACACCATCACCAGAGATGAGGAGCAGTACAGCTGAAGATACAGACCATACTCTTTGCCCCACACAAAGGGATCACTAAATCTGTGCCGAAATTTTCTTTTCAGGTAGCGTTGATTGGATTCAATTTGTTTTGTTGAAATGTCATAGGTCTGCTGCTCTGTGCGTATGTCAAATGTCTAGAGAGCTGCTGAGTTTATGGGAAACTCTGGAAACCTTCCAACTTCGACCCGGTTCAGATCAAAATGATTTTTTTAAACAATAATCCAGCAAGTTAAGAGCTATGTCTTTGCACCAGCTCGATAAACCAGGTACATATTAAAATTACTTTAGTGACACTGCCACTCTTCTGTTCTGCAATACAGTTTGCCAGACACTGTGAAAACAGGAAAGGAGTGAATAAATGAGAGTCATTGTTATTAATTAGATTTTAGAATTACATTAATGAGCCAGGAAAGGAGGAGCCAAGGTACTGGAGATACCTTGTTCCTACTGCCACTGCATGGGCAGGTGCTTTGGCTTTGGTTTCATAGTCTCTGCCTCTGGGACTTACACGTGCCCAACCAAAATAGCTCCTGCATGTCAGGGTGGGTACATCTGGCCCACAGTTTAACAAGGCCCATAGGAGAGGAAGCCTCAGGACCTGCCACAGGAGGGAGTTGCACTGGCCAGGTGTTTCTTCTGTAAATGATGACACCTGTTAAGTAGTCCTTCCTTCACTCTCTCCCTGCCTTCTGCCTGGGACCCTTTCTTTTCCTGGCCTCAGCTCCTTGCATTTCTCTCAGCAAGAGGGAACATTCTGGGCTCGCTACAGGTGGACTGGGAAGCCCTTGTGAAGTGCTTCTGCCAGCGGAAACAGCAATACGCAGCGAGGGTTAGAAAAGTCAGAAGAACAGCCCAGTGTGGTACAGGACATGATGCCTCCTGTGTGCTGCGCTAGTTAATGGCATAAGCACAGCAATGTGAGCATTGATTTGGGGGAATTAGGAATGAGTGTGGGTTTAGTTTGATCTGGGCTGCATTTAGGATTAGCCGGAATAAAAAGTATACATTGGGATCTGTATGGTTTTATCTATGGCCCCTGAGTATCACAGGCTTCCTCCTTCTCAGTCCTATCAGGCATACATGACCTTGGCTGACAATGCTGTTGCAGCAAAAGGCCATAGTACAGATGCAGTCACTTTGGTCATATTTATTTACAGAGTGGTCTTACTGCCATGGTACAAAGCTCAGTTTTACTGACAAAGCTGTGGCCTCTGGAGTGCTTCAAGTGCAGTATGAATATACCGTTGCTCTTACATTAGTGCCGCTCTCACAGCGTGAATGTGGCTGGAAGCTTGTCAAGGACCAGGCTGTTGTTTGGGTTTTTCAGATGAAAAGCGTAAAAATTGACAAGTGTAAACCACGTGGTTAGTGTCCTACTGAGCGCGATCAGATAACCTCTCCTAGTATACTCCAGGGATCAGATACTGCACACCATTAAACGTGTCTTGGATGCCCTGAAAGATATAAAACTACAACCAGGTTCCTCTACCACTTGAAAACACAGTTAATTAGCAGCAGGCATAGCCCACTCATCAGCGTTACTAACAAGACCACCAGCACGGAGCTGGTCTCATGGCAGCTGTATCCAGAGATACGGAGAGTCCAGCACAAGAGGGAGCTCCACAGTGGCTCGTCGGTGGCAGCCAGCACTGGGAGCACTTGTCTGTGGCTGGACCAGAAGCAGTTTTCCCCTCACATAGCCATTTTGCTGGTGGTGACATCTCTTCCTCATTCCAAACTGGACAAAAAACCCCACACCCAAAACCCAAACACTGAAAACAAAAAAAGCCAAAACAATGTTCAGCCCAACAAACCACAAAGTAATAAACCAACCTGGACTACTGGAAACATTTTGAGATATTTGAAAACTTTTGCATTAGTTTCAACTTCTTAATGCATGTTTTTAAATGACTGATTTCTTTAAAAAGTTGTTTCAGTCGAAAAGAAAAGGTCTAGGGCTGTTTACTTATACATACATGTAAGCAAATGAGGATTTCTCAATAATTTTTCAGCAAATTTCCGAGCTCAGAACACAGCTCAAACGTGCTTTTTAACCAGCAGCTTCAGTGTTGCCAAAGGTCAAAGCAGCCTTTTTTCTTTTTTCTTCCCCCCCCTCCCCCCCCAGTACAGAAGTTGTTTTATTAGAAAATTCCTGCTAAGGTGCAGTCAGGTGACTTGGCTGTGCTGGTAGGTTTTTGGGCCAGTACTCCAGCTGGTATTTGATCCTGCTTGGTTTGTGTTCAGGGCTCATCTGGTTGCTAAGGTAAGAAGTTTACTATTACTTGGATCAGTGCTAGGGCCAGTTATGCTGTTGGGTTGGAGAGTTGGGGCTGATCCCGATGCCAGGAGAAGTGTTTGTTGTCTCGGGCTGATAATGCAGCGGTTTCATGAAGGAGGATTATTAAGCAAAAGGGCTTCTCCATGACCCCTTGCAGTCCCCTCTGGCCCAGGCAGGGGGACTGCTCTGGACCCACCAACTGCACCACCTTCAGCAAGCGGAGTCTGCGTGAGGGCAACCACTCGCTCCTCCAGCAGAAGAGAGTGGGGACATTGCAGGTACAACCCCTAGTCCTGGCAAGAATATGGAAAGAGGTGAAAATTCATCTCCCCAGAGCCGCGGAGCATGCCTGAGTACATGGAAAGCCCAGGGGAAAATGGAGCTCCCTTGGGGCAGACTCTGGAAGTAACAGGACACGTGGACTGACAGGTGGGAGATGCAAAGGACGGTTCAAGGGCACTGTTTAGATCACGTCCAGTCACTTCAGTAGAACATGAATACTATATGTATAACTATATATAGACATGTAGACATACCTAGATACATCTTTATATAAGCATACATCCATGTATGGATGTACTATCAACAATAACATTGTCTTACAATGCAGTGTAACATTCTCCTTTCATTCCTCTCTGACTTTTCCTTTTGGAAAGTTCACAAAACTACAGTCAGTTTTGGCATGGAATAATTCTAAAATGTTGCTTGGGAAGGGACACAGTCTCAGGAGACCTGATCCAAGCAGGCAGCGCTCACCAGCAGAAACCTGTTCTGCCAACAGGCTTTCAGCAATCTCAGTGCAATCAAAGAAAGGGTCTCTTTCTGGGCCAGGTCCAGTTCACATCCTCTGCAGCTTATCAGCACTGGGAACAGAAAGAAGGATCACTGTTTATCTCAGAGTCTGTCTGTGACATCTGTGGCCTGTCAATGTAAGGAAGATGCTGAAGCAGGCCACCTGAGCTCACCTGAAATGCTTCATGTTGTTAGTGACAACTCTGGCATTTCTGGCACAGCAACAAAGCAGAAAGGGGCCCTTTTTGTGTGCACTGCCATTTTGTTGCCATTCCCTATGTCAGTTTTGAGCAACTGGAGGGGCAGTTGTGAGAAGATGAAGCTCTGACACTGAATGCCAGCGGGCAGGAGCGTGAACACACTGGGGAGCTATAGGACAAGGGAGTCCCTGCCACAGTAGGGAAGAAGTGCTGGCCTGTCAAGGAGCTTGACTTTGACAAGACCTGGCTTTTCAAAGCATATCTCCAGCTTTGAACATTTTTTACTTTTTGCTGGAGTTCAAATTCTTTCCATCACTAGAAGGATTTCAAAGATTGTCTCTGCTTCTCAGAGTTTTCCCCCTCTCCTTCTTTTGAAATACCCCAGGTCTCACGCACATGGGAAAGTGCTTATCTTTTAACACTGCAAGCTGCTTCCCCAAAGGTTTGAGTTAAATCCGCTTTAATAAAAGCACAGAGATTTAGGCATTTGGGACATAAATTATTTCTCTTCTGCGCTATTGAAATGCTGCTTTCTAAGTATGTTCAATAGCATATTAGAAACAAGTCTCTAATTGGCCATAGAGTACCGAAGACCTGACTGTGTAATGTAAAAAATCAACATCATGAAAACTTTGAGAATATCAAAAAGAAGCAAGGGAAGACCACAGGTCATTTTCAGCCATTCCCTATCCATTTAAACCCCATAATTACAATATTATCTTCAATATCGGGGGACAGTGGTGAATGTAAGATCATCATAAGACCAGAATAATCATTTTAAACACAAAATTAATCATTGACCTCTGTTGTTATAATGAACATTTCACAAAAAAGCCTACATTGAAGTTCAATTTACTCAAGTGTTCCATGTTCTTTGTATCTCCTATAAGGTGTTGAGGCAGAATTTCTTTAATAAAAATGACTGATGAACACCAGTTGCTCCAAATTACACATTTGTATGTATCACTAGAGCCCATGTAACCCATCATGTACAATAGCACCAGCTTCTGATGCTGTTTTTGAGTGAGATGGAGGATCAAACTTAGAGTTCTTTACTTAGTCAGAAAGGAAACAGAGTATATCCCCCAAATAAAGATATGCAAACCTGTCACTGTATTTCTAGTAAAAACATAACTAGCCAATTCTTTTGTTTATGCTCTGTTATATTCAAACCACAGTAACACTCTCACTGTCAGCGGGACTGCTTGGCTAGCCAGGGATCAAAGCAAAGAAGATCTAAATTAAATTTACTTTGAGAAGAGTTTCCGTTGTGTTTCTTAATGCAACAGGCAATAAGAGAAACTGAGAAGAAAGGTAAAACCATCACTGACAAGACTTTGGAGACTACATACAGTCTGCAGGATGGTTAGTAATGAAAAAGACAAGTTACCTGGTAACTTTCCCCACGTGGATGGGCCACAGGGAGTGCGAAAGCTCTCACATCCTCTGGATGGTGGCAAGAAGGTGGCCCTCTTCCAATGCTGCTGGACTGGGCGCTGGCACCACATCCTCAGGGTCCTCTGGCCAGACCTCTGCCCTTGCAAAGCAGGGAAGGATTCGAATGATCGCAGGAGTTCTGGGCCAAAGGTGTTTCTGCCCAGCCTTCTGCTCCCTCTCTTTAGGAGGGGGACGAAGCCCTGCATCCAGTCATCTCCTAGATCTTTTAATTGTGTACCACATACATACCCACACAAACATACACTTCCATATTGTCGACTTTTTTGCTGACATAACTGGAGATAAAATTACAATGAGGCATTATTACAATGAAAAAGCTGGCTAGAAGTCATTCCAGTATTGTAAAACAAGTCCCATTTATTTTGTTTATTAATTAATAAATAATTACTTATTTGCAAATACAGTTGCATCTATGGAACATGCTGGTGACACACATTTTCTTGGACGGATGACTTAGGAAGGCACTGAACACCCAACGAGGAGTTGATAAAAATCCACACGTCAGACATTTCAATGAAACTGCACTCTCTACCACAAATCCAGCATTTTGCATGAGGAAATTTGAGCTCTTGGGACAAGCCTTGGCTGCAGGATGGCAGTCCAAGTCTGCCGTGTGACAACTGGACTGGAAGGTGTTGCAGTTGCCCCAGAAGGAGAAGGAGGTTCCAAGGGAGGTGGTTCTGGCGTAGAGCCAAAGACTAGGGAAGCCAGGTTTGGCCTCAGTCACATCTGCCATGGAAGAACCACCACTGCAAACGAGCCTCAGGGCACCCAGAAATGCAACATGCAAAAAAAGCCACATGCAGGAGAAGGGAGCAGTGAAAGCAATGTCTTCCCTTCAGCCTGCTGAGTTTCTGTGCGTGCAAAGAGCTTGCCATCTTCTTTAGTCCTAACCACTGGCTGCTGGCAAGGCAGAATTCAGCCTAGTTTGCCTCAACGCCTCTTCAACCTATAATTTAATGTCACTGTCATTCACATCATGAAACTGTGCTTTCGTACAACTGTTTTCATGAGTATTGCACATTTCCCATAGCTCCCCCCACAAAGAAAGAGGTTAGTTCACAGCTATCATTTTGCCTAGTAATGACCTCTTCCATCCTAGTTTCCCAGAGCAGCAATGGAAAAAAACACCAACAAACACAAACAGAAAAGGGCAAGGAAAGAATATTTGTTATTTGAAAAGGTGTCATTTGGCTTCCTACTAATGCACAAACATTCTGTGTTCACCATCACAGGTATTACTGCTGTCATACTGATATGCAAATGGAAGTTTTAGATACATATATTTTATATATACATAAAAATAATAGGTTTTTATATATATATTAGGTTGTTTATGTGCCTGCATGTGTGTTTGTACACACACACATGCCCATGGCCTAGGAAGAAGTTGGCCAACAGTGTGGGCTAGGCCAGAGACAGGTTTGCTGGTGGGTTCATACTCAAACAGAGTCAATACCGGGCTGGGACCTGGAGCAGTAGTTGTGTAACATCATTCACTCCCTGTAGCAAAGTGCTGTAGGAAAAGATTTGGCTATATGATGAGAACCACTTTCATATTTGTTTTCATATCAAAACTCTCCAGTGCTGTGTTTGTTTAGTTGCAAATTCTCTAACTCAAAACTCCCTCTGGGACACATGCTAGCTTAGAGACACGGTCTGCCGCGAATGCAGCTCCCTTAGCTAACAGAAAGGATTGGCCAAAATAAAGAAGTCCTACTTGAAATGTATTTGGTATTCAAGTTAGGACTGGCTCCTTTTCAGACGCCCACGTTTCAGTTTGCCTTCACAGCAGAGTAAAAAATATACTCTGCTTTCCTTGCAGAAGTAGGATCCCATTCTCCACAGCAAGAGTTTAAGGCAGCCCTGGAAAAAAAGGTGCAGAAGTGTGCACATCTACAAAATAAATGAGTTAACCTAGCAAAAGGTTTCTTTTTTTAATGCAGTTGTATATTTTGCTTATCAACTTACCATCTTTTATCTGTGCAGAGACACTTTGCACCCACAAGCTCCCCTTTGGCAAAGCGAGCTTTTGTCCTGTCCTCTGGGAGCCTGCCTACTTCTTGACTTATGGCTGTTAAGGGCATTTAAATTTTTAATATCAAACAAAAAAAATGGCTTGTGCACTCTGCTAGGCTTTCAGATTACATAGGTTTGGTCTAAATGTACCATGGAAAATTTAATTGATCTATCTGTGTTTTAATATGTAGATGACATTCTGCTCAACGTTGGAGAGACATTGTGCTGTATAAGGTGACAGCAAAAGAGAAGTGCAACATGAATAACACCAAGTCAGTTTAGGAAAATATTTGTGACCAAAAAAAAGGAAAAATATTCATAATAGGAGCCATTTCCCATAATTTAACAATGTGAAAACTGAACCTTGCTCCTGAAACGCTCTTGATTTACAAATTCTTTATTTCTTTCAAAATGAGGCCTTTCCCAGGGGGAGACTGCATTTTCTGAGTTACAAGTCAAGTTGGTTTAAAAAAATTAATAGTTGCAGAATAGGATCATAGGATAATTTACGGCTGCAAGAGATCTCTGGAGGTCTCTGACCTCCTGCTCAAGGAGGCTCAGCTCTGAGGCCAGCCCAGGTTGTTCAGGGCTTTATCTAGTCAGGTGTTGAAAATTCTCAAGGGGGAAGACTGAACAATACCTATTTATTCAAATATGGGCACTTGTCTGAATGTGCTCAAAACCCACACCAAACCAGTACAAGTTGCTCCATTTCCACCCCACTCTGCTGCAACTGTCCCTGCCAAATCACAAGATAACAAATCTGATGCAACTCCGCATAACAGGTAAAACAAACCTTAGAAAATCATTCAGGGCCAAATTCAAACCACACTGAAATCAATGAAGAGATGCCCTTAGTGTCTATCTAGTCCCTCTGAGGGAAATGTTTTAGCAATTAGCTGGTCACTTGGATGGTTGGACACATCCTGAGAGCAACCTCAGTCCTGGGACATTAAGAACCCACTGAAGAAAACCTCTATCATAAATACTAAAACTGGGAGAGTGGGGCAGTGCCTGTGTCCCTTTTTCACATTGCATTTATTAGCTAAAGGCTTGATTCTTCCCTTTCTTTTCAGGAAATCAAGAGTCACTTCACTGAAAACAATCCTGTAAAAATAGCCTGACGTGAATCGAACTGAGAGTCACTGATAGAATTCTTCCTTAGAGCTTCCACATTTCAGTTTTAATCAGGGAAAACAGTATGAAAATGAGACAGAGAAAAAGGAGAACAGTACCCAAATATAGATATTTATAAGCAGGCATATTACATTCAATTTTTCCATCTTTTCACCAAGGTTCTCTCATTCTCTATGATGATTAAAAAAAGCTTACACAAGGATGAGTGATATTTTGATACAGATCTTTCAAAGAAGTGATAATCCAAAGGAGCACTTTTCTAGAAACTTTGGATGCTTTGTATCTTTTTTTTTTTTTTTTTCAAGTCACAAAATTCACAAGACCAAAATTAGGTACAATGTTTTTCAGGTTTTAAAAGTTAGCACTATATTTCAGTGGGAGCCTGAAAACAAAACAAAACAAAACAAAAAGCACTTCAATTATAGTAAGCAAAGGTCTTCTCATCCTAACAAAAAAATTAAATGCTGTTATGGGATTTCATTCAACCTCGCTCCTTACCAAAATATTTCAGGCCAAGTATCAAGATAAGTGGAAGTTTTAAGCTACATTATAAATAACCCCTGACTCTAAGGGAACTTATTTGGAGATTATAAAGAAATATAAAGAATTCAGCAGCATGTTAGTGGACACCGCAAGAGTATATGAGAAGTCTAGAGCAGCTGTAACTCTACTCTGGTTGTTTAAAGGTTTTTTGACATAGCTGTTGTATTGTGCATTCAGTATACAATCTTTTTGTCAATAACATCTGGGCAATCAATGTGTGCAAAAAATGAATCTTGGGTTTATGGCATATTTGTAGCCATATGCTTTCTACCTGTCAATATAGTTCAAAGGCAGTGAATGAGGAAAGTTTCGTAGGTGCAGCATCTGTCCTAGGTCTCAGGATGGACAGGATGGACTCATAGGTTTTACTTTGTGTCGTATATCATGCAACACATCTGGGCAAAAGGACACTTGCTTTGGCAATCCCAGCCATCACCATGGCAAAGCAGCAGCAAGCAGTGGCTTCATTCTGACTTATTTATTTGTTTAGCTGGCATTGCCCCTTCATCTCACTGATAATTTGGTGCTTACTCAAATTCACATTTCTTCAGTGTGATCATCACCTCGCATGTCTCAATGTGGTCAGCTTTCATTTTCCTTCCCACCCAAACCACAACGAGATTCAGACAGAAAGTGTTGTACAAACATCAAATCTGCATGTGCTTTTGTGTGCATGTGTCTGTCCAAACAGTTCTTAAAAACACTAGCCGGCATACTTTGTTACTTCAGTTTTCAAGACACTCCTTCAGCAGCAAAATCATCTAAATCAGTGAGGGCCACTATGTCGGTATGTGGAGTTGGGCTCATGTCCTTTTGTAAGCGACCTTGGGTTTCTTCAGCATCTTGACTGTAGGAGTAAGAGGCTGGTTCAATATAGGGCTGAGTATCCACAGTTTCAGTGTATCTGTAGTCCTGCTGGCCGTCTTCTGGTAGTTCCTCTGGTTCTCTTGGTACAGCCGGCATTAACCAGGGAGGTTCAGAGAGCTGAGAAGGTGACTTCAGCACCGCTACAGATGAAGCTGGTAAAGGTAACACTCTAGGGTAGGAGGCATAGGAATAATTCATAATTTCTGAAGAGGGGGGCTGGCATGAGTTCCCTTCTGAGGAAGGGACTGAGACTTGAACATATTTGCCAGTTTCTGGGTCATAAAATGTCTTTAAATTAACTTCAGCTGGTAAATCAACTACATAGTATTGACCAGAGTCAGGGTCTTGGAGGAGTTTACGCTGGGTTGAAGAGGGTGAAGGGCTTGCTGCTGATGTGGCACTGGGTCTTCCTCTACTGGTTTCTGTGGGAGTAAGAGTTGAGTGAGGGGCAGGGTGGAGAGGAGAATGTCCCAAGGGTGAAGGAGATGTTAGTGCCTGTCCAGAATGAGAAGGCTTCCTCCCTACAGCATCTTCATACTCAGTCTGATGTTTTTGCTGCTGCTCTTGCATTTTCTTTCTCTTGCTTGCCAGCTTTTTGGCCCGCCGCAGAGCCTTTTCTGTTTTTGGTGGCACAGCGGGAGGCTTGCCTGCTGCTCTCTCCCCAAGTCCCCTGGGGTCCAGTCTCTCGGCATCCCCTGCAGAATTGGAAAGCAGATTCCTCCGCGCTGAATCGAGTATCTCTTCTGCAGACATATCAGCTTGGCTCTTTAGTGCCATGTTCAGCAAAGCAGTGTTTATAACATCCTCTGTCTCTCTGAGGCCAGAAATGGTTGGTTTGTCTGACGACGAACTGGCAGCAAGAGAGTGCATGGTGCTGCCTGACCTGGGGCTTGTAACAGCAGAGCATGCAAGACTGTCTAACAAATCTGATGCACCTTCTGTATGTAAGATGTCCTCTAAAGCTTCGTGGAATACAGGAGAATATGTGTGGTCCTCTGATATGGAGCCAGTCACGGGGGAAATTGTCTCCCTAGTGATTATTTTTTTCGCACAAGAGCCACCTCTGCGATTAGATAAATGATGATTCTTAAAGTAATTTGTCTGTCTTTCTGTGGGATAGATGGGGTTGTTTTGTGCTTGGTCATTTTCCAGATCTAAATTAGGCTGCGTTAAGCTGTGTCTTACCTTCCTAGTCTGGGGCTTCTCTTTCCTTCTGCAGACACTTCCCTCATTCATTTTCCCAACTTTATTTAACAAAGCACAAGTCTCTTCTTCTTCTTCCATCAGCTTCCCTAATGAAAAGCTCTCTGTATCTTCCAGAAGACTGGGATCCAGTGTTGCTGAAGTAGCTTCATGCTCACTGGCCTCTTTCCCTCTGTCAGCTGCTCCATCCCTCACGTTCTGCTGCCCTCTGCACCTCGATGCCAACCAGCCTACCTCCTGGGCACGCAACATGTTTTGGTGCTTCTTCTTCTGTTTTGCTGGGGACATAAACCTACCTTCCATTTCCTTATAACTGCTGCTCACTGTATCATCCAGAGAAAAGGACCTGAACAGGGGCAGCTTGACAGCCCTTATTACCTGAGGCGACCTGAACGTGTTATCTTTAATCATAAACAGACTGGGTTTGGTTGAACTTGAAGATGGTGTTGTTTGTGGTTCCTCAGACCTGTGGATGGACACGTCCCTTATGCTGTTGGAAGCAGAATCCATGCTCTTGGCCTCTTCCTTTTTCTCTGTCCTTAGTTTCTCTTTCATTAAGCTCCTCTGTTCATTCCCAGTTACCTTCCCCTCCCTCTTCTCTGCTGCACCAGTACCAGAGCTCATGCAAGCATAATACTGCAGTTCATCTTCCCCAACCTCTTTCCCTCTCTTCTTGTGGCTTTTCTTACTGTCTGAACTCATTTCACTCCTCTGGCTTTCTTGAAGGCTAGTCTTCTGCATCAGAGGCACTGGTGGAAATGGCTCCTCCTCAAGTGGCTGCTCTACCGTGGAGACGAAAGATTGCTCTGAAGAACTAGTACTTCTTTTGCCATGTGCTTCATGGCCAGTTGCCACCATATTGTTTTGTATGTCACTGTAAGGCACATCCTCTGCTGGTGAGAGTTGGTTTGGGAGTGTTTTGAAGGCAAACTCTTCGTCCTGATTAACACCCTGTCTTTCATTTTCCTCACCCTGGACACTGGGATTTTGCATGGGCTGCCCAGCTGTTGTACCTGCGTTGTCTCTGTTGAATGGTTTCAGTGCTGGATACTGCAGATGTTTCCTTAAATCAGGTTCATTTGATTCACGTCTGAACAAGGGGAAGTTTTCATTTCCCCTTGTGTTTTTAACCAGACCTTCATGTTTTGAATCACCTTGCCGCAAGTTGTCTCCAGTTTGGTAAAATAAAAGGTCCGCTGTTGTCTGGGGTGAACTCAAAGTCAGGTAATTGTCTGTAAAGTGTCCAGTTACATCAGTTTTACTCTCCTTTTCAGGTGCGCTGCCAGACAATATGGAGGTTATATCACTTGATTCATCTTTCTCTGCAATATTTTTGTTACTTTTTTCTTGTAAACTCGAGAGCGAGGCATTCATTTTGGTACTCTCCTGCATATTTTCCCTAGTTTTGTTTTTCTCCTCCAAGGCTCTTAACAGGGGAGAAGGGGTATAAATGCTTTTAACACGTTTACGCACATCCTTCAAGTTGAATAACAGACTCGATGCTTTTGCTTTGTAACTATCCCGAGACCTGTAATCGCCAAACACACTCCCTTCCTGGTCTCTCACTGCCACAGTCTCAGTGGGAGGAGGTGTCAGCGGGATCAGCTTGCTTTCCACGGGGTCTACCTCCTGTTTTGGTGGTATGATGGGTGTTAAGAGTTCGGTGATGTTGAAAGAGGGACTGACCGATCCAGGGGAGTTTACCTGTTTAGCCAGAGGAGTCACATCCAGACCAGGTTCAGCACCAGTTGCCTTTTCAGACAATGAAACCATCTCATCACTGGCTGTGAACTTCTCTTTTGAAGTCTGTCTCCTCTCTGCTGCTCCTTTTGTAGCCCTCTGTCTCCTCCAGGGTGGACCCGTACTGCCTAGTTGGGGACTGAGGGCCTCCTCTTCAGTTAAGGTGGCCAGGGGTCTCGGTGGAGGCGGGCTGGGTGCCTGGGACATAGGTGAGGGTGAAACCATCCTGTAGGACATGGACTGGGGTGAGATGGAGGATTGGGATATGGCAGAGGGGGAAAGCTGAGCTGGCATTGGGGGTGGTGGCAGAGGAGGGGCTTCAGGGATGGAAGGTGTTGGGGGATGGCCCTGCTGGGTGGGGGGCAGGAGAGGAAGTGCCTGCAGGACAGGGGGTGGCCGAGGAGGACCCTGGTGTGCGTGGGTCCTAGGGGGAGGTGTGGGCGGAAGAGCGGCGGGAAATTCGGTTTCTGAAGGGAGGGGGCCCTGAGGTACACATCCAGCTGGGAGAGGGATGTTGAAAGCAGCTTCTGGTGGAGTTGGCTCCATCTGAAAATCTTTCTCCTGCTTCTTAGCAACAGTAGTTTTGACAGGTGCCAATTTATGGTCACGTGTGTGGGATCCTTTAATAAATGGTGCTTCCTCCAGATATGTAAGACCTTCCTTTTTCACTTTTGTATCAACAAATTCCTCCTTTTCAGTCAGTTTTTTGTGATGAACATTCCATGATTCAAAAGCACTGTTCTCACTGTGAAGAAAATTACCTTTTTTTGCTGGCTCATTAACTTTCATACTTCTAGTTTTTAAAGCCTTTTTGGAAGAACGGGAAAAATTTGACTTGGCTACTTTTGACATCTCAATCAGCACAGGATAATAACCATCAGAGCCACAATAACTCAGGTCTATTTTATTAGGTCTTCTCTGTGGCTCATGTTTGCCTCTGAGACAGTGGCTACTTTGACTAGCCTCAGAAAGTTCCTTGTGGATGCTTAAAATGTCTGTGTCATCCCAGCAAGCCATATCATTTCCATGATTTAATTTATATTTTTGAAAGCTATTCTTAATGGGCTGCTTAATGGCTATCAGGGAACCTCCTGACCCTTGGTCTGCAGTCTTATCAAATGTCTTTATCAAGGAGGACACTTTTGAAACATGTTTATTGTTCCTTGGACCAGGGACTGGCAAATTCACCTTTTTCCTTTCTGTAGCAAAGGTGTTATTTTTAGCAATCCTTTTCTGTTCTGGAGCACACTTTGGTAACTGCTGGAATGTCGAAGCCCATATTGCATGTTCATTGTTTCTTGCTGTTAGCTTGTTACAAACATTGCTTTTCTTGATGGCATGGTTTAATGTCCCTGGGTGAAATGTAGCAGAGAACTGGAGGGTGAAGTCAGGTGAAATGGCAAGATCTGGTTCATTGTAAGAGTCTTCAAGTTCTGCCACACACAAACTTTTGAAAGCCCGGTCTGTGAGGCTGCTCACCTCTCTGTCTGTGTCATCCAGGAGACTCCCAATACTTGAGGAGTCACTATGTCCTTCTGCATGTTTCTTATTTCCCTGCATTGTTCATGGGAGTCATGAATGACTCATCCAAAGGATTAATTTCAGGTGTCAAACAGGCAGATGACTGTGTGAGGTGGTTCCAGCTGTTTGCAATTCACAAGCACAAAGCAATTCCTCCAGACGATGCTACTGCACATCAGTTCATCTTACGGAATAGCTGAAGGAAACTTTCTTCTCTGCAAAGCCAAAAATTATAAATTATAATTTTTCAATATTACACTAACTATACTACTATATAACACTATTACACAGAAAGCATTTTCCACATTTATCAGTCACTGACTAATTTGGTCCTACATGTATTCTAAACAAGATGGTAGCAACACAATAAATAACATGAAAAATAATTGTTATTTTAGTCAATTCAAGTGGCCCATTTTAGATAGTTTAATTTCTGGAAAGTGCCATTAAAAAAAGTGGTTCCACCTTGAATTCTTTACTTGGGCTCTTAAACAAGGATATAAGAGCCAAATTTCAAGTACTTCCCTTTCCATACCTCCAACCATAAACACTTCCAAGTGCTATGCATGTATTTAGCTAAGAAGGTTAGCCTTTTTTTGGCCAGCAAGAATTAGTAATAAAAAGGGAGAAAACTTACTTAAAAAGAATGTCACCGGGCACATCATTGCACACTACATCCAAAATGAAAGAAAAGTTGATAAAACTTACATAATTTAAAATATTTTGTGGAACATAAAGTTATCATAGAAGATTCTATTCTCACTCATCTGTTAGCTCAAGACTGTGGAAAATGAAGTCTATAGAGATGAACCCGAGAGATTCTATCAGGCTGGAAATTTGCTGTGACAATTACCCTGAGCAAAACCCTTGCTTGAGAAAGCAGAATGGCACCACAGGTAAAGAAGATTTACTGTGCATTAGCATGTTCCAAGCAAACATTGCTGGGGTAAAATCCTTTAGCCACCCATACCCAGATATGGGTGGGTTGGTATATTGAAACTGAAGAGGCTGCTAATATCATCTTAACCAGCAGAAGGCAGGAGTGCCTAGGGGACTCTAGCAGACCCACTAAAGGACCACAGGAAACATTTGGTTTCAGTTCCAGAACTGCCGAGAGCAAAAGGTAACCCATTCAACACAATTATAAAATATCACAGCCTTCCATTAATCCCTGATTACAATGCACAGTCAAGGCCCACAGCATCGTGGTTTTTGTCTAACTCCATATCAGTCTGAAGACAGGATGGGGGAATCTTTATATGGAACAAGTGTAAGCAAAATAGACCCTTCAGCTATGCTTGAAAACTGTACAGTAAAACTCTTTAAAGTTTACTCTGCAAACTCTTCAGATACTTATTCTCACATTCAAGGGCTTGAGCAGGCTAATGACTAAACTACAGTGAGACTCAGTTTAAAAAGATATTCAAGAGCTAGCTAAAAGCAAAGTCCTTTTAGACTCTCTAAAGAAAGTCTGACCTGCATCTCCATTTCCTAGCAATTGCATCATTAACTTCTGATGAGCTGAAACACCGCCATTCATACCTACAGCATCTTCCAGCTTCTGTACAAGTGGAAGCTGTCTACATCCCCTGTAGAACTGAGCTATGAAATCCAGATCCAATTTTAGCCCCTCCAGCTGTCCAAGTCCATGATGCCACTTTGGCCCATCTCAGTGAGACTCTTGGAAAGGGCACATTTTTCCCGCTTCAACTCAGTGCTGATCAAAGTATGAAAAGTCAGAGGAACTGGGCTTAATCAGCTGAGTTACTCAGGCTCAGTTGTTTCTTCAAATTAAAACGCTCCTCGCCTGCCTTTTCTATTTAAAAAAACCTCAGCCAACCTATTTTTAGACACAAAGTATCATAGTGCATCTTGCTTCTGTCCTTGCAGTCATACAATTCCAATGACTTATGCAGAACTACAATAGATCTACAAGAAGCTCAACAGAGCTTCTCCATTTTACTTCATACAAATGTTTTTCAAAAGTGAGTTTCACTCCCCCCACCACACATACATTTTTGTGTATAACACAGCAAGAAAAAAACAGAAGATGAAAGGCCACCCCACTCTTGGGTTTGATTCTTAACTGTTATATGAGTGGGAAGTACAGGTACGTACCTGCCATGTAATTTTGCTTCTCATCTTTAGAACTCCCTCTCATGCTCGTATTTGCCTCCATGTCTGACCATCTTTAGTGAGGAGGTAGAAATAGTCCAATGATGTGGATTTGACAGCAGCAGTGTCCCGGGATGTTTCCGACCTTCAGCATTTTCTGATCTTGAGTGAACTCTGCAATTTGAAAACAGACATATGTTTGCATGGTCTGAAGATTGTCTTGTGCTGTATTCACTCATTTATTTGTTCATTCACATTTTACAAACGTTTTAGGAGTGATCTACAGGATTTCTTACCAGAAGAGACAGATATCCATCCCAGAGTGATAATAACCCAGATACCTTGAGGGTTTGGTAGCTTGCAGAATGCAGTCAGGCTCCTAGCAAACAACTGTCACAACTGGGGCACTCTCTGGTAGCCCCAGCAAGGACTAACAGCTGAGTGAGCAATGGTTTCCTGGCAGTCTGCCCATCACAAAGGCTGGGTGATGCCTCCAGGCTAAAAAGAGGGTTGTGCCAGATGACTTCTTCTGCTACTATCTACGTCCCTGCTGCACTACCCTTTCAGAGGGGCTGCAGAGGAAAACATGTGCCTCCGGTCCACCTGTATATGACTTCCTACTGCCAACAAGTATAGAGAGACATCAGTCTGGTGGACTGGGACCTAATGCAGCTGAGGTTTGAAAGTCCACCCTTTCACTGTCCCTGTTGTAAAGGAGAGGAAAAGTGGACAGCTGGGATAGCGAGGGCCAGTAAATAAAACATCTTTTTGCTGCCACGCATGAACCAGAGTCAGGAGATGCTAAAGGAAAGCTCAGCTATGCTGAATACACACTGCTGCTGTCCTTTTGCTGTGGAGACCCCCAAGATTCAGGGTAGTTTATTTAATCTTTGCAAGAATATATGATTTCCTACAACGAGAACTGCCTTGCCCGGAGGTAATGCAAATAGCATATATGTGCAGATACAGTAGATTTTTCTGAAGCAAGGGTCTTCTCTAAAGGAAGCTTTTGTGTCAGCCTATGGTATTCAAAACACACTGGCAAAAGTGACAACAAGGTCTCACCCACTGGGATGGTCTCCTACGCTTACCCGAGGAGGAACAGTTGTCAGTGTTAGTTTAGGGACGAGCCTGTACCAATCAGACCTTTTTGTGGTCCATTTAAGATGTTTGAGTAAAAAAAAGTAAAAGCAAAGAAGAAAGTCCTAATACTATGTCTTGTTGCAGCCAGATGTAAAAAGGCATCCTCACTGCAGAGATGTGTGCTCAGTTATCTCTTTGCTTGGAGGTTAAATTACAATTTTACTGCTTCTGTGGTACTCTTAACTGTGCAAAGCCAACACAGCTGTGGGAGATTGTGATTATGTTCTGGCTCACTCATCAACGAGGCTGTTGACGGAATTCCAGTGGCACAATGTTTATCGCTATTTATTGGTGGTGGTCGCTGAACTAGGAGGAAGCTTGGCTTTCAGATCTCATGGACAGAGGTCTGAAGAAACATCTTGTCCCTTGTAAACTGAGAACATCTGCTGAAAAGTGAGTAGGGTAACAATAAACATGGAGATCACGATGTAATCTCATCACTTATTTTCCTAGATGGAGTCACTGTTACAAAAACAACTCAGCGCCACTGATTAAAAAAAGAATAGCGACTGTCACTGTCTCTGAAACCCTTGTGAAGACCCTTGTCTTGCCTGGCCATAATACAAGTACTTGGGCAGCATAATGTTGCAAGCTGGAAAAGCTGTATCTACACCAAGTGTCCAAGGTGCATATCACTACTGAGACTAGATGGAAACAGCAGCACTGTACTGATTTAGCTATCCCTTATGTAGGTATGACAGCAACTTCTGAACATTAGGCAAAGGAGCTGTTCATGGCTGGCTCAATAAACTGGTAAAGTACCATTTCTTTACCATTTTGGATAAACATGGCAGCCAGCAAGCAAAGTGCAGTGTTTGAGCTTAGCTCAGGATTCAGCTAGTTCAAACATTTAAGGATGTCTGAATCTAGCCTATTTTCAAGACCAGTGAAATCAACGCTGGGCATTTGGAACTGCTTGGGATATGTTGAGAAACACGTGAATTGTTTGCAGTAGGCATCATCTGATATGAGCTACTGAAAAAGCTTGCATGAATGTACAGATTTCAAGGAGCTTAATCAGAAACCAACCTCCCCTCTCTTTTAACAAGGAGGCTTTTTTTCAGTGGCTCTCTTAAGTGCCTAGCAAGTTGTGATGAGAAGGTTAAATTACAGAGACTATTCCTAGCCTGGCACAGACTGAATGTCAACTTTTCTCACTAGACAGGAGGTGGGCAAACCAGCAAAGTTGGCTGGAGTGTGTGACATCACTGCTGTTGCAATATATAAAGGGCTGATTGGTTCCCCTGCCCCCCCTTGGGCTGGTATTTGGCTGAAATGTTGTGCCATGAGACATCGCGGTGGCATTTTGGCAGCGCCCTTGGGAGTTGCATAGCAATCTGAAGTCAACAGCACTGCATTCCCCTTGAGGATGGGAAGACAAGGGAGAGAGACGGAAGGTTTATTTTTTTAAATATCTTTGTGAGCTGTTTTTTTCATGTGGTGCTCTCTGTATGGCATCCATCCACAGCTCCAGCCCAAAACTCAGAGCCCTATGGTGACTGCTGGCTGAGGCATGCTCTACTTGCACACATGCGGCTGCTTTGGGCTTCCAGGTTCATGATGACAATGAATAGTTAGTGCTTCTTACCATGGGAAGTAGGAGAATCCCTAATGAATTGACGAATTTTTTGTGTAGGCACATGTTTGTTCATGGCACACATGGGAGCTCATAATCAGATGATGGAATCAGATCCATCAGACTGGATGGAAACAAACCTGTTCAGCTATGTGTCATCAGGCTGAGACAACGCTCCATGTCAATGCCAGCTCCTTGCTAGCCTGCGCCGGCCTAGCTCAGTGAGCTCTCTTAGGTATTGCCAGAAAATCCTGCATGGCAGCAGTGATCAGTGTGTGAACAGCTATGGAGTGTGCTCCTGTCAGTCAGTGGTCACGGAACTGCTGTCTTCATGTCGCATTTAGGAAAACAGACAAAAAGGTACCAGGGAGTTAAAGGTCACCCTATGAGTCCCTGTCAGAGACAAGGAGCCAGAATGATGTCCAAGAGAAATGAAAAACTCCTGTAGTCTGATGTAGAATACCTGAACATCGCCTTTGCTGGGCTGCTTGGACTGCCAAGGGTATGTGAGCTGGTCATACTGGGCTGCATCGGAGCCAAATGCTCTCCCTGATGGGCCCTGCTGCCTGGGCTGCTCCAGGCACACTGCCTCTCCGAGCAGCCCCCTGGGCACATGGGCCAGGGGGAGGATCACAATCCCCCTACCAAGGAGGGGAGCTGCCTGGTAAGAGAGACAATGGTCCTCCAGCCACATTTCCCTGAACTGTCAAAAAAGGCAACTTCTGGATTTAGATGGTCATAAGATGAAAGCTATTAGCACAAGGCTCCATTTCCCTCATCCAACAAGATCACTTTCACCTATGCTTTGTGGTCATGAAGGGCAGCCAAAGTGAATTCTCCTGCCTGAGGAAACGGGAACCACTTTGCTCAAGTACAAATACCTGTTCCAGCTGGTGGAGGGTGGAGAACTGGATTGGTCCAGCTTAGGGTGAAGATCCCAAACACTGACAGAAATGACTAGCATAGAACAAGGTTACCTCAGCTATTCCAGCATCAGATCTTTGATCATTGCACTGGAAAGCAAGGTGAAGGAATCCTGTGCCTGAACCAAACCAGTGTAGACTGGGTCCATTCCCCCTGAGCGTTTGGCCCAGCAATTGTGTCTCGAACAGCTTGTCCTGGGCCAGAGAAGAGGAGAGACTGTTCTTGACTTTGGGCCAACTTCTGTTCTCAGTTACACTGGTATAAATCTAGAGTCATTTTACTGACGTCAGTAGAATAACTGAGAACAGAATTGGTGACTCTACATACATCCACTTCCTAAGCCGACACTGGTGCACTATCCAGAAGGCTACATAAGTAACTGTAACCCCAGTAAAGTGAATTCCAACATCTCTGAAGAGCCAAATCTCACCCCCATGTGGCATTCAGACCAACGTGTGAAGGAAAGGGATTTGGAACTGATACCACATTGCTATGCCACCAAATCATGTCCTCCAGACAATTCTTATTTTCTAACATGTATCACTTGCCATTGACAATAGCAGTGCACTTGGGATAAAGTAATTTTGCTCTTTTCTGCAATATTCACTAGAATACCTAGACCTAAGAATGGTGTGGTAGATATTGTACAGTTCCAGACTGGATCAGCAGAGCTGGCTGCCAATCTGAATTGGCATCCTGTGGACAATATCATCTTTTGGAAATGTGTGTGTGTGTGTGTGTGTGTGTGATGGGAGGATGTTCTCATTAAGATTGTTTTTGAAATTTCACATGGAATAATGATTCTGAAGAGAAATTAACTTATAAATTTCAAAATTCCATTTAGAATTAAAAAAAATAAATTAATTTCAGAATGTTTCACTATTTTTACATTATAGGCCATGAGAAGTAGCATTTAACATATACCATAATAGTTAAAATAGTATATTATCCATAATAGTTAAAATAGTATATTATAACTGTCTTTAAGTCAGAGAGGGTGCAAGCTATTTAACATTAACTGAAACTTTTCATTTATTTTCTACATCAAACAATACTCAGATGGTATGGCAACAGAGTGTGATCTTATTTTCAAATTTCCCTAAGTAAATATTCCAAATGATAGAAAAAAATAATTTCCAATTATCTTTCTAGTGGAAATGTCATTAAAATGAATATGATTGTGATTTTATTTGTTTAAACAAACCATTTTTTTTCTGAAGAAAAGAAAGCTGAAGTCTTTTTTTTTCCCAGTGAGCTCTACTGAAGCTAGTGCATCTGTTGCCATGGGAGCTGGAACTGGGGACTCATCAGACTTACAGCCCAAGGAAGGTCAGTGCAACCTGGTGGAAGCATGAATGCAAGGAGGGAGTGTACCTAGCTAATGACTGTGTGTTATGTATCCTGCTGTGTGTCCTTTCCCCAAAGGATGTGAACCTCTTCCAGGCGCCATCTGGAATGCTTACCTCTTCAGCTCAGACCACAAAGCTTCAAGCACTGGCAGATGAAGACCTCACATGAAGAAAAGTGGGAGGAACAGAGATGGCTTGCAACATCTATGGAGAATCATGGCAAGTCTCTCTACCTTTCCCTTTCCGGTTCAATGGCAAAGACCCAACACCTATTTCCAGCTGGTCTCCAGACTGCCTTTCCCACAGTCCTCATCCTGCTGGGAGGCTTGTCAAGTCTGGAAGAATGAGATGTCCCTCAGAATGGTCTGTATCTGGACTGAGGCTTTCTTGCAACTCCTCTTCACTCCTTCCACTACCTGAGTCCTATCCACTGCCTTTGAAGAGTCAGTAACATGCAGACATGATGGAAGAAGTCAAAGGCACAGAGCGTGTGACTGACACAGGCAAAGGGCAGGTGCAGCTCTTGACAAACAGCACAAGTCTATGAGAATCACAAGGCAAAGGGATGATGCTCCTCCCATGACCTGAAGTCAGCACAGACAAGTGACATTTAAGCAACTGAACCCAAACAGTGCATTTCTTGGCATTAAATGCCTGACTGGAAAAGGCCACTGTCTGTAACTAGGTCAGTCATTATACACTGAGATATTTATACAGCTCCCCAGTAATATGGTACATGAACACCTTGTGGCTATTTATCCTTACAAACTCTCCCACTGCAAGCAGGATTTCTGTCTCATTTGCAGATCAGCAGCTGAGGCCCAGCTTCAACTGACTGATTTACCCAAGATCAAACAGGGTATCTTTGACAGGGCAGGGAACCAAATCTATGTTTTCCAAATCACACAAGAAGAGCTTAACCTCTGTCAGTTAAGGCAAAAATGTACCTTCCCACTGCCCTTCACAGGGCATGGTACTTTATCATGAGCCTCTGTGAAAAAAGCCCCTTCCACTGCCTTCCACTGAGTACGGTGCTGTAGCTCAGCATTATACTGTATTGTGAAATCCATCCAGATTTGCAGGTGACTGACTTACTGCAAAGATCTCCATTCCACCTCAGGTTCTTGATATCTGTATCTCTCTTTGAGACCATGAAGACTCAAGCCTTCCTCACTAATTCAAGGTGACAACTGACATTGCATTGGTACAGCTCTCTCACTTGAGCACTGACAGGATTTTGGCTGATGAGACAGGTATTCAACTCCTTTCATTTAGTCTCAAGGGAGGCTTAGATGATGAAAGCTTCTGAGTTTTCACTTCCTGAGTGGGAGAAAGGAGATTTTTCAACAGTAGAAAGTTGCAGAATACCACAGCATCACCATGCCTAAAGATGGGAGATGCCATTTCCCAGCCCCTGCCATGGGAAAATTTTAATGATGCCAGCAAGGACGCTAGACACAAGAGGGAAGCAGGTGTATTCTCCTCTTTGACCTACAGAAGAAAATCTGCAGCTAGCAACCAGCCATGCCTCACTTCTCTTTCCAGCATGGGGAATCTGAAACCATCTCCCATTTACACCGCCCTCCTCATCAGCCCCAGCACACCAATACCATCTGCACTGTCAAGTTTACACTTAGACCATTTAAGCTTCTTGACAAGGAGAGTCTGTCCCACACCCACTCACACAGGATACAGTCTCAGGAAATAACAGGCTTGCAGAAAACAAGTATTATTCTTTTACTGGTAGTCTCACCTTCTCCTTTCCTTTATATCATAGAATCATAGAATGGTTAGAGTTGGAAGGGACCTTAAAGGTCATCAAGTTCCAACCCCCCTGCCATGGGCAGGGACACCTCTGACTACAGCAGGTTGCTCAAAGCCCCATCCAGCCTGGCCTTAAACACTTCCAGGGATGGGGCCTCCACAACTTCCCTGGGCAACCTGTTCCAGTGCCTCACCACCCTCACAGTAAAGAACTTCTTCCTAATATCTAATCTAAATCTCCCCTCTTCCAATTTAAAACCATTACCCCTTGTCCTATCACTAGATTTCCTGACAAAGAGTCCCTCTCCAGCTCTCCTGTAGGCTCCCTTCAGATACTGAAAGGCTGCTCTCAGGTCTCCCCAGAGCCTTCTCTTCTCCAGGCTGAACAGCCCCAGCTCTCTCAGCCTGTCCTCATAGGAGAGGTGCTCCATCCCTCTAATCATCTTAGTGGCCCTTCGCTGGACCTGTTCCAACAGTTCGATGTCCTTTCTGTGTTGAGGACTCCAGAACTGGACACAGTACTCCAGGTGGGGTCTCACAAGCGCAGAGTAGAGGGGGAGAATATGTTCCAGATATTTTCAGGGTTTGGAAAAGAATTTTTCTGAATCTGTTTTCTATAAAGAAAAGAATTCAAGCCATTGGTACATGCTAAGTTAAAAACTGTTTCAGGTTCCAAGTGGTCTTCTCACCTACTGAATTCCGTGGGCTTTAGGGACATGCAGTATCCTGAAATACCTGTCTTACATTACCGAAGACAAATAGGTATATGCACCAGAGGGGGAAAGAGAAGGTGGAGGCTTTGGTTTTTGAGATTTTCTAGCTCAGGCTGCTATTTCTCACTTACACCTTGCTATAGCTTTCAAGTGCCATCAAAAGAGCTCCGTTCTTGAGCAAGCAGTGTGGCAGGGAGGCAAATATGTACTTATATACATGCCAGAGCATGTGACTCATTCATTCACATAACATCTTTCCTCTGATGACAAACTGCTCCTCAACCATTTGTGATTATAACAGAGCCATTCCAGTTGAAGGACAAAAGCTGTGGGCTGCCTTACTCCTGCCTGCTATCTGGAAGATGGCCATGGGACACCTATCCACCTATGGGAGGACTTTGAGAGGGTAGGGGAGAGCCCCATCACCCTTGCCCCCAGGTGTTATCTCTGGAGGCCATACCATTTTCCTCCTTTTGAGGAGCAAAAACCAGCCAGTGGTCTTGTCCTGAGAAAGATGGAAGCTCCTTCCAGTTCCCCCTTCACTGTGCAAGATGAGGTTTGGTTTTGGTTTGTTTTTGTTTGTTTTTTTTTTTCCTGGGAAATGCAGACTCTCTCTTCCTATTCAGAGATTGATTCATTGTTATGATTTAATGGTGTGTCCCCAAGCCAATTCCTCATTCTTTTACACTTAATGCACATGCTAAGGCGTTTCTTGTGATTATTCTGTAAAGGATATATGCAAAAGACAGAAAGGAAAATAACAAGAGTTTTAAGAAGAATCCATGCTTGTTCCCTAAGAGACAGGTCAATGACTCTGGCTGAATCAGTCCCTCAGCAACCTCAGTGAGTGATGCTATCATCACAGTACCTTCCCAGACCACCCAGACACTCTGAAGAAGCCCAAAGGCAAGCAATAGCATCGCCTGCAGCCCAGTGCTGTCACCAGACACTACTTCTTCTCCAGCCCTTCTCCTCAATTCTCCCCCACACTCCAAGTGGTAATTCTACTTACTCATCTATGACTTCATTCAATTCACAAGCCTAGTTAAAGAATAATTTCTCAGTTTTGGAGAAACAGACTGAGTCCTAATGTCACTACTTCAAAGCAGATCAGTCAAACCAGAGTCTCAGTGAACAGCATCATGATCAGGGAGGCTGCCCCACTGCCCCAGCACAAACCCTGGATGTGGCTTGCAGTGTGCAGTTCTCTCTGAGCATGCTTTTGCTTCTGCATCAACATCCCCGACGGTCCTGGGCACTCCAATTTCTACACAATGGAGCCCTATGCTTTAAAACATGCAAAGGATGGGGACAGGGACACACCTGAAATACGTCTCAACAGAACACGAGCCATCAGAAGTGTGCAGAATTGTAAAAAGTTCTATAATGAAGCTGACAGGCAAGCCAAGTTGACCTTAAAATATGAGAGCCTATGTCTGATCCAGATAAAGGTGACAGACAGCGGCACATCTGAGACTGAGGACCTGCAGTAGCTGTGAACTGCCAAATACTGCCATTTGCTGACTCTGCTTGTAAAGGTGTACCCAAATGTTAACCGCATGCATCTCTTTTAGAGACTTTTCAAAAAATTGCAGGGATTTTCACTTTTATCTTTTCTAGCGGAAAGTATGAATTAGGTGGCCTTCATATACCTGACTGTCATAGATCTATCACAGTTCCCAAAACAGCCTCAGACGTAGTGCGTAAGTAACAGGGAAAGAATCCCTGAAACTACTGGGATGTAGCTATGTGAGAGACTGAAAATAAAGACACATCACTATTTGACCTGCTTGACTCGTAAGAAGATTGGTCTGACTGTTACCAGATGATTTAGATTAATCATTACAAGCTAATGCCTTCTTGTATATAATTATTTGCAAGCAGAGGAGATGGATGATAAAGAAACCTAGGATTATAATTAAATATCTGCTTTCTATGCCTGTCCAAAGATGATCATTTGGCAAGGGAAGCCAAGAGAAAGGGAAACCTTGCTTCTAGGGAAGGGTTGTCCTCTTGCGGCTTCAGTGCTGCCTCAGTTTCTCTGGGACTGCCAAGAACAGGAGTCTCAGTGGCAGTCTATCTGACCATAAAAGCCATAAAAACCTGGCAAGCAGCAACACAGTCACGAAACACCAAGCTTAATACACACAAGCAAATATATATATACACACACCTATGGATATGTATGTATAAGCAATCACCAACTCACCCAAAAACATATGCAGGCTTGATTGAAGAAGGATTACCCTTTCTCAAGGGTAAAGTTTCCTTCTCAGTGCACACATGCAGCTCCCACTACGGTCCTTTTCCCCACACACCTGTCAGCTGGCTCACAGACCGCTGGTCCCAAAATGTGACACTACCTCAAGCAACGTACACTAGCTCTTTTTTAGCAATGGACTCACCCGCTGGCTTTCAGTAGACAAAGCTCTGTGTGACCTGGCACCCTGGCTCCAGGCAAGCCAGCGCTGCGAAGCCTGCAGCTAAAAACCACTTGGAGAATTTGCCTCTGCCAGCAATTTTCTGTGTGTG
The DNA here is from genome assembly GCA_013398295.1 of Chionis minor. Lineage (NCBI taxonomy): Eukaryota > Metazoa > Chordata > Aves > Charadriiformes > Chionidae > Chionis > Chionis minor. The sequence continues at coordinate 1,486,557 of VZSF01000503.1, forward strand.
TAAACTCAGCTAGACGAAAGAAGGGAACGACTGATACAGATGAGTGGTATTTTCTCCCAGCCTGGCTCATGGGGTTAGTTGGCTTTTTTCCTGGTCTTGGAGGGATTTACATTTTCACGGGCCTTTTGCACAGCTCTAGTAACGCAAGCACAGGGGAGACAAACATTTCAGAGAAGCAGGTAGGAATAAGAGGCTACAGAGTGTCACTTCTGTGTGCTTTTGGTTTGCGGTGCAGGGATGCAATTGTAACTGCATGCCTCCACCCAGCTGGGGCCTTCAAGTTCACTGGTGAGTGCTTGTTACAACTCTTTTGATAACTAAGCTGTGAATATGTATGTACATACCTTCTTTGTGAGAAGCGTGGAAGGATGGAGAAATTTAGTTGTCTTGGGCCTCCAATATACTGGGACTCTTTTCATTGTTAGTTATTTCCACAGGCCTTATCCTTCAAGCATTTAACTGAGGGTATTTGCTTTTTACACGGTCAATTCCTTGAAGAAGTGAAGGAAAAGAGCCATGGACTTTACTTCTGTCCAAAAAGCTTATTTCTCCTTTTTATCTCTTCTCACTTTTCCTTCTCCCCTGCCTCCCTCCCAGCAATGGCAGAGGAATCCTCTAGCTGATACTGTACAAAGTCAGTGGGAACTGGTTGCTTTGGCCTGTTGCTGGAAAATTTTTCCATATTCAGATTTAATCGGATTGCCTGTTCACAGCCCATTTAAAAGCATAAGCAGTCTGCCTTCTCAAGCTCATTTTTAATTATTTCTGTTGTTATTTTGCTTCTGAGTTCTTCAGCTAGGCTAAAAAAATGCAGTTCCTTGGGATGGCAGATTAAGAAGTTCTGCAACAACTGGACTCAGAAAAGCTTATGCCAGTTAAGAAATTTTCCAGTGATTAAAATTGGATACAAGTCATAGTCACAGTCATTTATAGTGGCCTCTTAGCACTGCCTAGGTATTTGAACTATTTTATTTTTTCAGGCTCTGTAGCATACTAATTGCTCTCTATAAAATATTTAAATTATTCTCTTCCTATTTGTTCCAAAAAAAGAAACAAAAATGCCGTCAAACCCCTATATAAATCACTACACTTTTTAAGAGTATCTTATTTGTAGGCAGTAAGCATCTGGAAAATAAAATCAATGTATATTTGCTTAAAGTTGCTTACAGCACAATGCACAGGACGATTAAATGTAGCTTCATAGCAGTTTAGTGGTCTTTTAAAAAGATCCTACCCCTTTACCAAATAATTATATGTCATAAACCGTAATCACTGCATACAAATCTATATCTATGTCTCTTTCCACACACAGACTTTCAGAGGCAATCCTGCATTTTTCAAAGCAGAAAAAAGCCGGACAAAATGATAGGACTTTCCACCTCTAATCACTGAAAAAATGGCATAAATGCTGTTTGATTTCTTATCTGATCAATTACACAAGTGATCCCTGAGCACACACACATTCACACACTCAGACACCACCATTCTTCACCATTTCCCTGCTTTAAAAACACCCATACGCCTCCCCCTTACCTTCTGTGCTCCAGCTTCCTGGTCAGGGACAATGCAGGGCTGCGCTTTCTTCCCTTAAGTCAAAGCCCCAGCACATTTTACAGCAGCCTGCTTACTATTAGCACTTCCCATTATTTATGTGTTTCAGACTCTCCTTCTGAACATGGTTATCTTAACAGAAACAATGACTGAAAAATAAATAAAACAATAAAAGTGGAGAAGCTAACCCTTGAGCCCTCGCAGACCTGCCCAGCCAGGTGAAGTGGAGCGAGCAAGGAATCCAAAGTTACTAAAATGTATTTAAATAGTTATCAGGCAAGGGGAAACCAAACGGAGATCATGGTGGGGAAGAGGCAAACATACGTATTGGAATAACCATGCGGTGTCAAGTAACAGACAGATGAAACAAACAGTCATCAGCTATTTTTACATTCAGATTCGCCATTGGTAATGCTTCAGAGATAACTAATGCAGAAAGTAATGCTGTGCGGTTGGCCCGCTACTGCCAGTGATTCAAACCTTAAAGGACTGCATTTTTGTATCCACAGGTGGGAGTCAAAATGTTTATTAAGGTCACCGTTAAAAATACTGTATAAGAAGTATGCACATGAGTAACACATTACTGTCCTACCGGTGCTTTTTCATAAATAGCTCATTTCATCATCAAAGCTGGACAAATGCATCCTGCGTTCTTGGAGTAAGGACCCCATTCCACTGTCCTTCCAAAGCAAACAAGCCAGCCGCCCTCCTGGAAGGCGCATGCCAGCATTGGATTTCATTTGGCAAACTGCAATAGGATGTTGAATAATAGGGGAAAGATGCCATAAAGTCAACAAGCTAAGTTTTTGTACTGCAGATATAAACAGTGGATTGCACCCTGTGCCATGCTGAGTGCACAGAGCTCCTTACTGCTCTCGGTTGTGGGGCTCTCGGCGCTCAGCATCGTGCTGGACTTGAGCCACTGCCTGCAGCAAAACCAGGAGCAGAATCTCCGGTGATTACAGCCCAACTCCTGCTTCCACAGCAGAGCAGGGCTCCACGTGAGCCCAGTGCTCATTTGCATTGTAAAAAGAGCTGCTAATTACATTGCTACAGCATGAGCAAGGCAGCAACCATGTGGTATCGGCTGCCTGAGAAACTCCAGGCACCAGGAGGCTTGGATCCTCCCTGCGATCCAAGAGCAGCCAAAGCTTACCAGTCCTTGGAGGGACAATGACCTGCCTTCTCCACAGCAACCGTCAGCTTCGAATTCCCCACCTGGGAGAGGTGTATCGTTCACCTCAGACCCCATCAGGAAAATTTTGCAAAGCCCACTCTCCTAAACTCCTGGTCTGGGCTTTTGGTGCTCAAGTGCTTCTCCTAACTTGTCCCAAACTGAATGCTGGTCCTGCCAAACATCAGGGCACTTCTGCTAAGTTCTGGGCCCAAACTACATACTTACGACAGCTACTCACACCCTGCACCCATGAGAGCACTTACGCACAAAGATCTGGTGCATCACAAGTCACGGCACCTACAAATTTAGACATCGAAGCCAACGGGCGTGTGATGAAAGAAAAAAAAGTTTGGGATGAAAACAGACGGTGGAAATGTAGTTTTCAGGCACTCACTGCCACTAACGTCTGTGTATATGTGTCTGTCTCTCCCACACATTTCTCAAGAGGGGTGGAATGTATTTCTGGAATACTTGTGCTAAAAATAAACCCAGCCCTGCTGTCTATGAAGAGAGGCAGGTATAGCCCTGCTTTCTGTAAGCCCATGAACTTGTGAACTGCTTAGAGGCTGAATCACAGCTAGAAAGACCCCCATGGAAATTGCAACTGCTGGTGCAGGAAGGGTGGCTGATTGCTTGGAAAATCCAAAGCAGGCCTCTCACATGAAAGCAGCTGGGGTTAACACCATTTAACATGATAAATGTGCTTTACAGACTCCAGCTTTGAAAGCGCTCAAATCTTGAGATAGGCATTATGCTTATTCAAATATGATGATAATAAATACATATATTTGCAAATTCACTGCTCAGATGAGACTCTGGGATCAGATGGCCTGTCATTAAAATAAAAGCACTTCTGGGGAAAATTACTGAATAACACACAGCAAACACAACCCAATGGCACTTGGATGTTGTTATCCTGCTCCCAGGAAATTTAAAAAGCAAAAATTCCTGCTGCTTCCTTTCAGTGAGTATAGAGCAGTAACAGATCACACTGAACTTTTGTAGACAGCTATTTGGACTGAAATTCTAAATTTGTATGAAAAGAGTATGCAATTTCCACAAATATGTCAATGGAAAATGAATATATGTATGTATAATGAAATGCATCATTCTCACACACACACACTTGAAACTTTGTGTGCTTGTCAAGGCGGAGAACACAGACATGAGAGCCTTATGCAAGCAAGAGCAGTAGTACTCAAGCCTCTTCTGATTTGTATCCCATCCCTTAATATTTTCTCCAGGGAAATAAATGGAGTTCTGCCCTACTGAGAGAGACAGTTTTTTCCTTTGTTACCTTAGCTGCAAATCCCAGAGAAGCAGTACACAGACCCCGAGGGGTCAATGGACTGATCACATGCGAAAAATCCCTGGTACATGGAAACCAAAAAGTGGAACTGATTATAAACAGAAATGAAAACATGCCACCCTACACTAGGAGAATGCAAGCATCAAACTGCTTTGGCTGTAGAAAGTAATAAGTTTATAATTCTCATGGCATTAACAAGCAAGGGGCCTATTTAATAGCCCATGAGGGCAATATGACTATGTTGAGTTTTAAGTTGTTTACAACACTTTTTGTCCAGAAGAGCAATGAAGGTTCAATTCTTACCTGGCAGGCACAGATTGAATGATTTGTTGACTGTTACCACAGTCAGTGCAATAACTTGATCTCTGGGCACCGGATAGATGAGTGCAGAGCATCAGCTGGCCAGAGCAGCCCCAGGGTCACATCAGCTGAACAAAAGCAGTGAACCAAGGACTAGAACATGGCTCACAGCGGGACAACACCTTCATCTGCTCTGCATGTTGATCCCCACGCTTGTGGGTAGATACTGCTGTGCCTCACCTGAAGTCTTGCAAGGCCTGGGGCGTTTCTAGCCCCTGCATGTCTGCTCCTGGATGGACCCAGGAGTGCAGCAGCAATACAGTGCTACGCAAGGAGTCATGGTGCAAACCAGATGCTGATCTACCTGCCTCCTTGGGACAGCCCAAGCCCTCCAGGTTGATTTTCAGCAAGGGGGCTCCACCTCCATGGGATGTGTCTGCATGGGGATGTAGCTGCCAGTTCTATCCCATTCCTGCAGCGTGTCAGCAACCTGGACACAAATTCCATCCCTCCATGCTCAAGCTGATGTGAATACACACCTCCTCTGATAATGGCAATGGTCCCTATTTCTGGGGATGGGGTGCACCACTTGTTCCTCGTCTTGCAGTCTTTGCATTTCAGACCTTGCTGAAGGAGATAAAATGACTGAAAATGAGTTGAGGTCTCCAATTTTGCATTCCCCTCTAGCAAGCACTGGACTTGCCTGAGCATCTGCACATTTTCTACTAAATGTGAAAGCGTCACTGCTTCCTCCTGCAGCTCGATTTTGTGCAAAAGCTCTGCTCAGACCTACCCCCTTCCCTGTCTCCAGGGGGTAGCAAGATCCTACAGGAGGAAGGTGCCTCAGTATTGGTATACGTATTTGCTCACCCAAAGGCGAACAAGATCAAGGATCCATTTTTTGCTCAGCACCTCTTGTTAGCCAACATAGAGTGTGCTGCACCTGGCATCAGGCACAATGACAAATAGATCTCTGTCATATTCCTCTCTGTCTGTATCCTCTTCTGGGTCCAGCCCCTTACACATACAGATTTGAACCAACTTCTGTCCTGACAAACCCAGCTGAGCAGATATAGGTGAGGACAGAAGGGTCCCCAGCACCTGCGACCAGTAGCCATCCTGCAGCCTCTTCCCTCTGCCTTGCTGGAGGGGCTGCTTATCCACCCCTAGTGCAGAATTTGTGCAATGAGATAGGTGCAGGATTCATCCACAGCCTCTCTCCAGGGCTAGTCCTTAGGGCTCAAACCTTGTCAGTAGCTGGAGTTCGTCGGTCCCAATTTCAGGGACTCCTACTCTCTGACAAGGAGAGAAATTCTCATTTTTAAGTCCTTGGAGCTTTCTCTATTTTTCCTTATTGCAGCTTTCAATGAAGCCTGGCAAAGTAAAAAATCCTCTGCAAAAGGAAACTCTGGAAGACATTTCAGCATGGTTCAAGCAAAAAGAAGTATTTTCTTGATTTCACCTTTCAGAATTTTATAATATGGTACTAAATATAATACAATATCAGAATTATTTTCAACCTGCCCTGAGAAAGTAGTAAAAGATATTATTTTCTAACAAGCAAAACGCTATGATTCTTCTCTGAAATAAAATTTCTCCTGAAACCAACAAACATTGCTACATTTCAGCTTTGAATGCATTTGTGATTGCTGGCAGACATTGGTTCCACCATCTTTTTGTCCATCTATGAATACAATCTTAAATTAAATTTAAAAATAATTTCTACAGCCTGATTTGCTCTCCCTGCCCCTTCCCCATCAATACCACCCAGACTCAGCTGACTCAGAGATGACTTGTCTGGATTCCAGCCCCAAACACTCATCATAAAACTGGGAGGTGCCCGACCACAGCACCAGATTGGGGCTCAGCAGCTCTCTTACGGCTTTCAGGGTCAGAACATAGGGTAGAAGGACTATAAAGACACAGTCTCAGTGACAGTTTTGGCAAGGCTGTCAGTCACAACCACATCCTACTCATTTCCCCCAAATCAAACTGATGTTTCAGTCAGAAGCAAAGTCTTGCTTTTGCCGGTAAGACAGCCACCTCACATACACTGATCATATCTACAGAACCCCAAAAAGATGTTTTTGTAGAACTGTCTCACTATTAAACAACTGCCAAGAACGGAAGACAGATGTGGCAGAAAAGAAACTTACTACAGGAAACGTTAACACCAGAAGATAGCGAAATTATTCTGCAAGTAAGGGTTTAAAGCCTGCAAAGCACTGGTCCACCCGCGCCAATTTTTCAAAGGGATTGCACTGTCTACAATAGCCAAAAACCACGTTAGGTACCTATCTGCCCTCTGGACACTGATTTACCTTGGAAATCTTTCCCTTACCATCAGGAATGGTCAGTGGAATCATCAGGAACCGACAGCACTTCGCAATTTGCAGGAGAGGTTCAGCCTGTCCCAGGACATGCAATGAATCAATCTTTCAACTAAAGGCTAAGAAATGAGCAGATTTGTGACAGGTCAGATGAGGGAAAAAACGCCTGTAAATAGTCTGACAGATCTAAAAATGAGTTGTCTTTAAAAACATGATATAGAAGCCAGTGACATTTAGAGATATTAGGAGAAATGCATTAGGTATTTTATAAATATAGCTATAATCCATCTCATTTAAGAAAAGAGGTTGGAGGAATGTTGAGTTACTGGCCTAGTGTAAATATTTCCTATTTACAAATCACAAAGCAAAAACCGGAGACCACAGGCTCATTAAAATAGCTGGACAGCAACGATGGGAAACATAAGGTGCTATTTTTAGGGGATCATATGAGAACCCAAGCAGCTAGAAGTCTAGTCAACCCGGAGGTGTCACATGGCTGCTCTGAGAGTCCTTTGCACTCTGTCACCCCACCACAGACAAGGTGAACTAGCCAGTATGGGTTTTGTTCCAGCCCCCTCCCTCCCATCCCATCCAGATTTCATGCAATACTCTGTGTTTTACACAACACCTTGGATGAGTTTCCACAGAAGTTTACACGGGGCCACTGGCCCTGTCTTGTGCTCCCTGTAACTGAGAGATGGGTCTTGTCAGGGTTTGCAGGGCTGACTCCCCCCAGCGCTGGGGAATACTGATGTTTTACAAGAGGAAATGGTGTTATGCTGCAGTACAGCTGGTACTTCAGAGGTAGCTGTGGTTCAAATGCGGGCTTATCTCCAGGTGGGGAGGGGTGACGAGCAAAAAGATAAAATATTAAAACTTGTTATAGGCTAATGAGTTTGCCTGAATTGCATGGGTTTTCATTTTGTGGTTTGCAGAATACACTTGCTGTGGGCTAGAAAGAGGAAACAGTGAAGCACAGCAGAAGAAAATATGAGAATTTTAATCCTCAGCAGTCAACGAAGTTTCAAAATGTATCTGCATTATCTCAAAAACGCATAGCACTGCAGAATGTGTTCAGAAAATACTGGGGTGCAAAATGTCTATAGGCACGTTTTTATGCTGGAGCAGCAGTGGACAGAGAGGGGAAGGCCAGCTTGGCTTAGGAGAGAGGTTTTGGCCCACATGTAAATCAGACAGGGAAGGAATTTAAATTTGCACTTCTTCCTTCTCAAACCAACTCTCTTCCGAGCTCAAAATCCTTCCCAGAAAAGAAGTATTGGAAACCACAAAAGGTTTTGAAAAATAGTTCAGTTTTGCATATCTTGGCAGAAAATGGGCACCACTAGCATGCAAGGCACAGCAAACACAATTGCCTAACCTGTTTCCAGTCCACTAGCAGATCAGGGCACCCCAGTTAACTGTGAAAAGCAACATAGCTTTTTGTCTTTTTCCCATTCCAGTAATCCAAGGAATTATAATACTGTATTTCTAAAATGATACGACTTTAAGTCACGTTTAAGAAGCGTAAGTAATCTAAAATTGGCATTCAGTAAAACAAGAAGCACTAGAGAGAGAACTAGAAGTTTATGCCCAGCCTTTCAGAAAAAGCCAATGTGTAATTGTTCAACATTTTGCTGAATGTCAGGAATGGAAGATTAACAAGCCAACAGATGGTGATGCAGTGAGATTATCAGTGTTAGCGGGAGGAATTCACACAAACACAGAAAGGCCAAGAACAGCCAAAAACCTGGCCTGAAAGATAGCAAATGCTTTTCTCTGCAGAACAGTGCTAAATAGTGACTGAGATGAAAGGAGCCAAATGAGGAACAGAAAGCAACTGCTGCAGAAAAGCAAGAAAACAGAAATGTGGCAATCAGAAACCGAGCTCAGTTGTGCAGATTCGCTGCAGAAATCAGGCCCAGCTCCTCCGCCTGCAGTGTGCCCCGGCTGGACAACGCAGCCCAGGACCTGGCTGCAGGATCCTTGGCACAATCTGCCTAGGGAATTGGGTGGACTGGGAAACTAGGGATGGATCTTCACCCTTTCTCTGAGGCTAAACTTGGAGAATATGGTCAGAGAGATGTGTGGAGTAGACAGCAAGACAGCACCAGAGAAACCCCTAAGACTGCTCCAGGCCTAAAAACTATGTCACAACCCCTTAATGAGGATTAACCAGATGAGTCCCAGGTAACCAGAGACTACTCTTAGCAGTAAAGTGATTCCCGGGACTGAAATTCACTGTACCAAATGTACTAAAGTGGCTGGTATTAATAAACTGACAAATGCAAACAAAAGAAATCTTCTTTAATCTCATTCCATTAAGGAAAGGGCATGTGGTTTGAATTATGATCACATAAACCGCTGACTTCAGGCACTTTGTAAAGGTTCGTAGTCTGCAAAACTCATTAGAAAATTTATGCTGTCAGATATTTGAAGAAAAATATAGGAGGAATAAAGAGATAAATATTGTCTTTTTAAAAAATGTAACAACTGCTTTCCTTTAAACTTTACAAAGGCATTTGAGGCAAAAAGGTAAACATAAAACAAATAATAAAATTATTACTAATGAAAAGTCTAATCCTGCAAACATGTATGTGATTAATTACCTTCCTATAGAGATCACGGGGCCTTCTCTTAGGAACAAAACTAAACATGTTTGCAGAATCAGGACTCTAAGCAAGTTCATAGTGTCACTCATACGGATATTCTCAGTGACTTCAGTAGAAGTGTTTACTCACAATGCAGAGCACAGACTGAAGCATTTAAGCACTGCAAGCTCAAAGGACATTTTTATTGCAATCTTTTTTGTTAGTGCCAGAAAGTATTGCTGTTTCAAAAAACAGCAGTAATTCCCAAATCCAAGGTGTATCTGAAATCCATTAAGAAAATGACTGTGTATGCAGACAGGCCTGAGCAAGGAGGCAAGGTCTGATGTCTCCATTGATGACACTTTCAACAGCGTCCAAGCCATTTGGGATCACAAGTCCCATTGATTTCAATATTCCAATCCTGCTGAAGAACAACAGCCCCTCAGACATTTCAACGTGATGAATGGAAGCTGGATATTTTGGAAATTGATGTTGACTGCAGAAGCAGCCTGGCAGATATGGCTGAGCCAGCTCCAATCAACAAAACCCTTCCAGAAATATGAGTGGGAGCTGGCACATGCTCTGTTTGCTTATTGCTTTAAAGACGGAGTTTATTCTGTCCTCACAGAAGGGATGCTAATGACTTGAACTAGTCTTTTTCCAGCCTAGTTGAGCATGACAAGCATGAAACATCTCAGTAGAAAAAAACCACCACCTCTACAAATTCTGAAAATCTACAGATTTTTAGGAAAACAATTGAAGAAACACAAAACTTCCATGTTAGTAATGCAAGAGCAGAAAATACACAGAAGGCAAGGAACTAGTGGAGTAAAGAAATGAGTAAAAATTAAACATTTTTAAAAAACCAATAGTTTTACATTGTTCAACATTAGATGCTCTGATGTATGGTTAATTCTAGTGTCCCGCTTCACATTTTCCTTTTTACCTTTCACAGCTTTACCATTTATTTTAGCATCAATGTAAAAAATTATAGTCACCAAATTCTCATAGTTGCCTTCAAAAATAGTTTGCAGACTCACTGTTTCCACAAGATACTTCAGATATAATCACAGTCCTTATGTTTACTATTTGAGTTACGCTAATTTGTGAAGTCCATGAGATTAAAATAATACTCTTCAAATACATTCGGGGTTTCCACTGTGGCCAGTACCAGAGTAAGCACGCACCTAACCTTGCACTCAGAGAAGATACTACGGGTCTGATGTATACCTGGTCCTGTTGCTTAAGACAAAAAAGTCCAACAACTATCAATTGGAATAAAATCATGCTGCAAAATATACAGAGATCCATATCAAATACTTCTATTGGAATGCTTTCCAGATCTCACCTTCAGTTAAACACCAGTAACATGCTGTGTAGGCATTTTACATTCAGAGTAACTAAACTATATGCTCAAGGTTACACTGGGAACCTATAGAAAAGTCAGGAAGAGAATCCAGCTCTCTCCTCTTCCAGCATTATGGACTATTCATCAGCTTATGCTGAGTCCTAGATGGGAAAATCTCCAGGGGAGGATTTTTATTAGCACATTCTGCCTTATGCAAATTACTATGGTATGATCATAACGCCTTTGTGCTTTTGTCTACCTACTGGTAGTATTTATAAAGTGCCTATTGCTCTTGAGTCTAGAGCTGCATAAACAACAACAATAATAATTAATAACTTTTGCAATTATCTTCTGCCAAATGAAATCTCATCTTCAGTGTCAACTGGATACATTCATCTGTCTTAAGTTGTTGTCTAGGGTTGCTATGCACTACCTAACTGTTAGTATGTTCCATCCCAAAGGTGGCTCTTTGGGAAACTTTGAAGATCTATAAATAGAAGATATTATTATTATTATTATTGAGGGGGGGAGGAATGCAACAGTTCACCCTCAAGAGACAGAGACACTCAAGAACACTTGTTTCAGTGTTTGAATGCATGGATGCAGTGATGATGTGAGGGAAAGAAAAGCTCTAGTGCAAAATATCCTGTATGAGCAAGATGAGATCCAGTGGATGGAATCTATCACACCCAGTGCCGGTTTTTGCAAGTTTAAACTGGCCATCTAGGCTCCTTTCTCATCAGCAGAGGTTAGCAAACACCTCTGGGAGGTTTGAAATGCCTTTCTTTCTGCATGGAGAATCACAGTCTCAGGACACAGTTCTCCACGCAGATGAGAAGGGAAGCCTTTCTGACCAGATCAGCCTAAGCACCGAGTGCGGAGACAGCTGAAGAGAGGTGGCAGGACTCTGGCCCACAGAAAGGGGGCTGAAACCCAGCAATGGCTGACATCCCCAGAGAGCGGAAATACAAACAAAATATGCACAAGAGGAGATGTAAAGGGAGTGGGCATACTGGGAAAGTCCTAAAAAGTAAGAAAAGAATAAAGGGAAAACTAGGAGCAACAACACAACTGATGTAACTGTTTTTCTTCTAAACTTTGTGGGTCTGGTCCTATTTCTGTTGACTACTTGTGAGTTTTCCAGCAGGAAATATGAACAGATTAAGATTTTAGAGGATCAGATCAAAGGTGCCTAAATGAACTAAGCATTCTCCTCTGTGTCCCTTCGTTCCAGCCTCCCTGAGCACATGGCGCCAGGCTGTCCCTCTGCTCCAGAAGCCCTGTCAACAGCCCCTCCGTGCTCCCAGCGCCGGGCAGGCGCCCTGCCCCCTGGCTGCCTTCGCCGTGAGCTTTTGCTTTCAGACACAGGTGTCGATCTCGACCACTGCAACGTAATCGGATTGTAGAGCTAGGCTAAAATGAGGTAGAGAGAAGGTGGATGCTGAAACTGCTGGCAGATTTGAGCAAGACAGAGTGCCTTCACCCACCAGCAACAGGTTCACATAAGCGACGAGTGTTACTTTTCGGTTCAAAACCAGTCAGGAAACAGTTTCACCCAGAAAGATGAACTAAAGAGATAACATACCTCATTGCCCTTACGGAATAAATCTCCCTGTGCTGGTGCCCTCCTTCCCCCACAGTGGCTGTGAGAAGGACTGTACAAAACGGCAGGGCCACAGTGGCCTGCCCTGTGTGAGCCGGGGTGCTGAGCAGCGCTGGCAGCGAAGTCCCCTGGGACTGACACCAAACCTGCCTGCCCTCACCCCATGGCCTGCCAGCGCTGCGGGTGTTGCAGCACAACAGCATTGCTCCTCCTCCTCCATAATCAGGTGCCTAAAGGGTCTCTTGGGCAGAGCCCATACTGCTGACAGGAGTGACAAGCAAACATTGCCTTTGCCTAAAAAGACAGGTGCTCTTTCCCAGTTAAACCAGCCTTTAAGTCTGTTTCCTTTCACTGTGCATTTGACAGCCCTGGAAAAAGCGCATGTCCTCAGCTCTCAATGTGCTGAGCACGAGGACTGGGGGACGGAGGAGAGGGTGGCAGCGGCTTGGCCTCACTTCAGCAGCGCTCTGCCTGGAAGTGGTGAGGGGGATGAGTAGTTACAGTGCAACTCTTCATGTATCTAATGAAAAGTTTGCCTTAACCGTAACTCGTTCTTCTCCAGAAGTCCAACAAAGAGCTAGGGTGATGCAACCTGCCTCTGCCCAGCCACTGGCAAGGACGACTCCAACCAGCCTCTGTCTTGCTTGTGCCAAGGGTCAGGGAGCTCAGGGATCGGGTAAACACTCAGGCAACAGCACTGGAGCCAAAGGTTTGAGCAGCAAGGCCTTAAAAGAGGGTGGAAAATCAGTAGCCATGAGAAGCAGTCATTAGCAATTAGGCTTCTGATAAATGCTGCTAGCTAGAAGATCTTTGATTACTGCTACCAAAGACAAGAATCCCTGCCCACCTAGAGCTAGACATCTGCTGCCTAGTAACAATGCCAGGATGGAAACTATTTAAGTAGCCTCTATCAAAGAGTCAGGGGTTTTTTGCAGCACTCTGTAGGGGCTGCACTGTCCACACAATGGGACAGGCCACCAAATCCGGGTGGATGCAGGTGTCATGGTTCAGCCCAACCTTCCTCATAGCAGTCTGGCATCTGTCAGGATGTGTGTTGGCAGGTTAGCCAAAGAAGAAGACGCAGGGGAGTCCTTTGTGCACCCATTCAACTTGGTTTTGTGCCAGGTGATCAGCTTAAACTCCAGTCCTCTCCCCCACGCAAACCCTATTGTTCAGTGTCTTGCAAGAGTATCAGAAAAAATATCCTGTCTCTGACTGCGGTCAGCATTATCTTTCCGCTGGTATTCATTGCATGGCCTGCAGTTCCTTGACTGTGGAAATGGTAAAAAAAAAATCCTACCGCTTGTCTGTCTTCTAGGCTGAAGAATCTTACTTATTTAATCTCTTCTCATGGAAGAAGATACTCCATGCCTCTACTCTCTGTGCATTCTCTAATCTACTCTTACGACCTTTTGAGGTGACAGTAATTACCACAGGCAGTATTCAGCATGGATTTACATAGGGACACAATACTATTCTTGATCCCTTTCCCAGTCTTCTGTCTGCCTCTCTGACTACTGAGCAGAAAGAAGACATTTTGGAGGTATGAGTCTAGCCTACCAGCATGGAGACAGACATCAAATTTAACACAGCAATACACTTTAGCAAAGCATCTTGGAAAACCCTGCTCCCGTCAGCTCTCTGCCAAGACAACCTCTCCAAGCTACCCCATGCGCATGTGCTGCATCCACAGCAGAGTCAAGGCCTCAGTAACTCCTCGTGCCATGTGTGGAATACACCACACAGTTTAGCTTTTCCATGATCTCCTTAACTACTCCCATTCCCCATGCCTGATGCTAACCCTGGCAACTAGCACTAACAAAAACCTGTTTCTTTTTCCAATGAATTTGCCATTCATTGTCAAAGCCTCACAGATAGGGAGCACTGAACTTGTGCCCATTAATTTGCATTCCATGAAAACTGTACCACTGACGCAGGATGAGTCCTGCAAATGCCTAAGCACAGGGATAAAGGAATGAATCAGATGGGGAAAGTTATTTGCAAGTACCTACAACCTAGGCTGGCAGTGGTGATTTCAGGGCTTGAAGCTGCCATCATTACAAGGGGGAGCACTCTGCCAGCCTTTGATGACTTAGCTCACAGGTAGAAGATGTAATTGATTGGGCATTTCTAGGTCCACATCTTAGCCCTGGAAGTGTTTGCAGAGTTATGAGTATTTGATCTAGCTTGCACTGAACTGAATTCAATCTCCGAATGCCTTTCTGTTGGCTGCTGCTGGGTTTTGGGTTACCCAGCTAAGACAGGTGACATACAAGTCATTTAAGGGCTGAGGTGACACCTTACCAAGTGAATTTTGCCAGCGTGTGGTGCACTGGGGTGTGTGCCGCAGGGACCTCAGCATGGCACCTAGCACCCTCACTCTGGCACAGGAAGGGATCCAAGCACAGCAGTGGCAGTGCTGCTCAGAGGGAATCAGCTGCACCAAGCAGCTGTGTCCCAGGAGCTGCAGCAGCTCAGGTGGTGGTGGTCACACGTGTCTGCACCACAGAGATGTGCTACTGACAACTGGTGTCCTACAGGCTTGTGAGACCTAAGCCCACACACTGTGGCAAGATACCTGGGAAAACCTTCCCCTAGAAGTTCTTGCACATCTGTCACGTTGCTAATCATTTCATCCCAAGCATTGTCTGTTTGCCTTGAAGTCAGAAATGCTTTCCACTTGCAGAGTTAATTCACAGTCTTAGCAACACTAGAAGGCAGGTTTTTGTGGTCAAATATATTGCCACATTAATAACTTGAGAATATTACATGAAGTACGAAAAGAAAAGAAAAGAATAAATTAACAGGAGAAGCCTGCATGGCACACTAGAGAATTAAAGTGCCATTTTATTACACACACCTTAGAGTTAAAGTTTTAATTTTCTTTTAAAAGATAGCAATATATCATTTTCTTCCTCTATGTTCAAAAACACTTAGAGAAGATGATTTGTTCTTTGTTGTAATCTACAGGACAAACAAAGCTGTAGTCAAGTGATGTTGACCAAATCCCTGCAATATCACAGTGATAACAGAATTGTTATTATTGTTCATATTCATAATTGCTCTAATAGAGACTTTTCTCTAAGGATCCTGATGTACTTTAAATACAAGTGAATGAGTCTTCCCTAATCCCTTGTGAGTTGTTACCTAGTCTTATTTTACAAAGGGGTTACAAAAGAGGACACTGAGGCAGAGAGGGGTTACTGGCCTTATTTTCACAGGAACTGACTTTGAAAGAGTTCCTAGTTAGTGGTTTGGCTCAGGTCAAAGCTCTAGCTCTGAGTCAGAGGCAGCTAGAAGAACTGTTCCCAGCCCCTGTGTGGGACATGCCTCCCTGTCCAGATGTATGGCTGCATACATTCATACAGTACAAGTACAGTAAGCGCTGCCACTTGTGGGTTTCACTTGGTCTGCTGAGCCGGCACTGAGAAGCTTTTAAAATTGGAAAGGCATTCAGAGGCATCTTTTTCTTTTACAAGCTGCAGACATTTGCCTCTTAGCGAAGAAGGTCACCAACCAGGCACCGAGATCTCAGTGGATATCACTGCAGCACAGTTTCCAAATGGCTCCTCGATCCAGCAGCTCTCCTCACTGCCTTATATTGCAGACCAGCAGAGCTATATTTGGAGACAGATACAGGGGTTATGTTCCCAAGGGCCTCTGATGGAGCAAGTTCAGAGTGTGTTGCCATGATGGACGTGCACACATGTGCCCTAGCAGAGTAGAGGTCAGCCATCATTCATGAATATGTGGAGACCACTTACAGTCCAGTTACAGCATATGCTAGTAACATGTGTTCCCCACCCACCCTGCTTTCTCCCCAGTAAGCTGCTACATTTTTAATGCCTCCATTAGCTCTTGGAACAATTGACAGCTTCAAGTCTTTCCCTGCAAAGAGCTCCAATGTGGAAATGCCACGCAGCTTTCAATCACAAGCCAAAGGATAAAGATTTTGAGAAGAGATTTCAATTCCAGAAGAGGAAGCCTGATCAGTCAATGCTACACCTTTAATATAATTATTAATTATTCATAAACACATATAAATGCACCTAGGTCCTGCAATACCATTTGTCTTTGGAAATGCCCTTGCTGAAATCACCTGTAGGTGTCTGGGTTTTTCTCTTTCAGTGTGACTGCACCGAAGGCAAGGTGGCTGGCCCTAATGCTTCTACTGAGTTAAAAGGTTCCGCGTTTAACGCAGACACAGCAGCTTATCCCCAAAACATATCAAATTTTATGTTTCTTTTAGCACAAGAAATGATTCTTTCATTTAAAGAGAGGACAGTGCAGTTAAATGGTTTCTACATAAGGCAGTCAGACCTCAGTCCTCCAAAAAACATGTAAGTTCACATTCACAGCTGCAGAAGAAAAACCTGAAGCTGGCTGGTGTGCTTGCAAAGGTTCTGAGTGTCAAGGAAATAGAAATAATATGAAGTATTTGCTTGCCTGAAATCTTGTGGTTTTAAGAGATGCTGTCAGCCCCACCAGCAATGAAAGATGTGCTCTGGTACGAGATAAAATGATGTTTCTCTAAGTGCTGTGTGATTTAGTCTGGGAGCAGAAAGTCACTCAAGGCTCTTAATTGAAGCATCACTGACAATTAGAATTTTGTTATCAAAAGTTGGCTCGGTTTTAGTGGAAATGCACAGCTACGGAGAGACACAAACCTGTCCCCTCTCAGGTGGTTCAGCTCCGCAGAGCTAGTAGGAACAGAAAGAGGTAAAATCATACCTCTGTCACTGAAGGAAGCCGTGCACACAGTTTGAACACCAATTTAAATCAATTTAGAAAACAATTTTGTTGAAACAGATCCATCCCTTGGTAGAGTTACTTTGATTTTAGCTTGACAGCACCATTTTGGCTAAGAGACTGACTGAAGAAAGAGCAAAGCAGGTCACTGAAGCTGCAATTACACATGCTGTGCCAATTGCTGTCAAGCCAGTCTGGAGGTTACTGCCCAGCAGTTTTCTGGCTTAACCTTACTGCCCCATCTTCCCACTCCAGATCTTACTGGCCCCTTTGGATTTCCCAAGCCTGACTCTGCAGAAAGAGCACAGACTGAAAGTCCTCCCAGTAAGAACTTAAACTTAACTTCACCCTTCTGATGGAACTGGGTTAAGGAGAACTCATTTAAGTTAAGCCATACTGACCTGTATGGACATATTCTTATTGTTTGAGACCTTGCTGGCATGCGTAACCATAAATACCAGTAGACGTTAAAATGCTCTGGGTTCAGTTTTAGTTAACACACATATCTGCTGCACATGCTGGTTTTGTTGAACCATTTAATCTGAGCTTTCGGGAGGCACCAGTGTTTTCCAGGAGGTAAAGAAAGATACTTAGTGATAGGGAAAGGAAACAAGAGATATTCGTGTGGTAAGCTGTGGCTAGCTGAAAGTGATGACAGCTAACTAATTTTAATCCTAAACAACAGTTGCATTTGGAGTAAGAAATGTGTCTAAACTGCTCATTTTCAGGCTGTGGTACTGTTAACTGCAGCAAGGCATTACAGGGGATGTTGGCTGCATGAAACCTTGGGGTAGTTATGTCCCTGTTGCTATTATGTTCCTTTCTTGATGGTGCCCTTCCCAACTGGAACATGGCCTGGCAATGAACTGTGCTTCTGGACCAGGGAAAGGGTCCTCCATCATGCCACACACTCCCGTGGGTGCAGGCTGCATAACCCTGTCACGCTGTCAGGGTATCATTCTGACACTGCTTTCAGTTCATGTAAGGTTTATCTCCACTTTTTGCAGATGAGCAAGGAGATAGCATCCTTCCTTTCACTGTCACCTCTCCCCCTTCTACTCTCACGATTTCTGAAGGGATAGCACATGCTTTTGCTTTTTCCCACTTGTGAGCAAACAAATTAGTTACCTACAACTTCCCAGGAGGAGCCCTTTGGACAAATGCATTTCAACTCATTGACATTGTGCTTTTGTAGGTTACCATTCACAGGTACACTCCAGCGCAAGAAATGAATGACAAACTCTCGTAAATGTGAAGGAAACCAGCACAAGATTTTTACCAAAACCAGCTTACTGATACAAATCTTCAAGAAACTTCTGCTGCAGAGAAATGTTCTGGCAAAAAACTCCACACAATGAAGTCCTTCCCTTTGAGATCACGAAAGTTAAGAAAATGGGTCATGAATCCCATCAGTCAAGATACCCACCAACTAAAGGTCTCTATTCAGTCAGCTAGGTAGACAGAAACAAATTATGGTATTTAAGCACAGCTAAATGGAGGCAGGGAGTTTTATTTTTACAATCCTACACAGCTGGAGAGAGCCTTGGGTCAAGTGAGTGGAGTCCTGACCCTTAGTACCCAATCTATCTCCTGGACAAAGCAGCAACAGCAGCCAGGGGAGACCTTGATGATGCAACTTCTTTCCTGCACTTACTGAATTGCTTTAGTTTTCAAGTAAGTCTGCAGTACCATATTTAGGTATAGCAGTGTGTGTTTAGCTCACATCTGGCTTGATGGTTTCATAAGCGAAAACGGCCTGTGAGAACACATCTCTGAGAAGGAGCGAGTCGGGGACGGTGCATGAGGAAAGACTGCCTACATCAGGCTCCCAGAGCAGGGGCTCCGGGTAAGGCACTTCCAGCTCTCCGCTGCCTGGGCCACGGAGCTGGCGCTCTGCAATCAAGTCACTCATTGCTCTCTTGAACTTAGACCCTGCAGGCAATGGCAAAGCAAGCAATCAGACCTCACCCCTTTATCTTCATGCTCACACTCCAAAGTCCTATTTTCAAAACCAGTGTGAGCACTTAGGAGAGTAAGTCCCAATGAAAATGACTCTTTGCAAGTGGCACTAAATCTCTTTGGCACTTTCAGAGTTGTATCTTGACCTCTGCTTGTGCAGTATGGCTGGCAAACCCTTTTATCCAGCTGCTGACAGCCTATCTGCAGAGCACAGTCCTCAGGCTCCTAGAAAACGTTCATTTCTAAACAAGAAAAAACTAAAATTGACTAGATCTAGTGTTAGCAATAGACCAGCTCTGAGAAGGAGGTTGGGCAAGAGACCCTGGAGCTTCCTTGCTAGCAACGTTCCCATGATTTTTATGGCTCAGGAAGAAGGAATTGCTGGCAAGACTCCACGTCAGTCCTTCAGCACGGGAGTGTCTAGTCTTCTCTACCATCCTTCAACATGAAGATCCCCAGATTACCTACAACCCAATCTATTTCAGTCTCTGCAAATCATAATGAGTCCAAGAGCTGAAACACACCAGAAGGTGATAAAAAGACTCTCTTCTAAGCCTTCACTATCAGTGAGTTCAGAGGGAAATGCGAGATGCACCTATTCCATTATGGTAGGAAAAGACTTTAAGATGTGCAGTCTTCAAATCTATGCTAGGAAGGGCAGGGCATGCCATTGTCCTGAGGACAAAAAGAGAGAAAGAAAGCATTTTTGTTGAAGGCTAACAGATTAGACATATCTGCCATAATACCACGGAGTTCAAGAGAGATTGTGTGTGTGGAATGAGCAAATCTTTGTAAATGCTGATAGACTGTAAATAAATAAAAGAAGTATTAATCATCACAGTGATCAAACTCTGGGAGAAATCTATCTTTGTATTATTTGGATGAGACTCTGTCATTAGTTCAGCCTTGCCATTTTTAGAAATTATTAGAGTTTTATAGCAGGTCTGAAGCTCTATGCCAATGAGACTGTGATTTTAATGCATATTAATGGGACAAAAGGGGGAGGGAAAAGGAAGTTGGTGTGATTCCCTTATAGAGCAGAATGCTAAATAAGAAGATTCCAGCTGTGCAACAGGAAAGTTAAAATGGTTTGTTTGGATCATTAATATTGCAATGAAAACTAATTAAACCTAGAGCTACAAGGAGGAGCTCATTAGAGATTTGAATAGAGGCAGCACAGCACTCAGCAGCCTCCAGTTTTAGCACTTTCTTTTATCACACCAAGTGGGATAGCAAGAGTTCACTGAACAGATAGAGGATAGTCTGAAGAGCCAAGGGGATTATGGATGCCCAGTCCAGGGGATGCAACTGCAAGAGGTAGCTGAGGGCTACAGGCCTTCTTTGGAAAATACTGCACCAGTTTTGTACCTCTGTAGAATGAGCCAAGCCCTTTTACTGGGTCTCTGCTCAGACTAACATCACTGAGCTCTCTGCTCTCACCTTCAACTCCAGTCTTGTCTCCTGCAATATTACAACTTTTTCCCCTTGTCTGATCTGACATTTGAAACTTTACCTAAAATTTCCTTCGCCAAAGAGCCCCAAAAGCTGCTTAACAAAATATATCTGCTTGTGTATCTTTGGTCCATGCCCAACTCTGGCCATGGCAGTTCATAGTCTGTAGTTTTAGTATGACCCTCAGTTTTCCATTTCATTTCTTCTTTACCATGCCATGCCGCTTTTGCTATAGCCAGAGAAGGTGTCCCTGCCCATGCTCTGTGAACATTAGCATCTTCCTACAGCTATTTAACCCTTCTCACCTCTGATACCGTCTTTCCCTCCCCCATGGCCTTCCTACATCCCAGCCCCCACAAAGCCCTGCTCACAGCTCCACACAGAAGCCCAGTGACGCAGGACTAAATCCAACCCTTCCTTAGACATTTGTCTCAGGAGTGAATAATGATCAGATTGGGCCTCCCTAAGTCTTGCATCCTTGCAGCCTCAAGTAAATACCGCAGCCCCAACTAAGCTGTTGCTTATCTGTGCTAAGCGCTGGTAAGAGTGCTTGCATTTCACCCCAATAAAGGCTGCAAGGATCCAGGAATGACCTCTCAATGCCAATCATAAAGGACTTTGTGGAGGGAGGGTCTTCACAGATGAAAGATGCCTTTTAATTTTACTAAAGTTGCTGGATTTGGCTCTTGCTAGTGACCTTGGAAATTTAAAAATCCTTTAGTCACAGAGGAAACAAAATAAGATACTAAACCAGTGACACATTGAACTGTAGACGTGTCATGATGTCATGTCAAGATGAGAATTTTCCTTGATGAGTGAGTTAGCTGAATGCCAAAGAAACTCCCTTAATCACGGTGTCAGACCATTTGAACATGGGGATCACTGAAAACCCTCCCATTTTAAAGCCACTATAGGAGGTATATTTTCTCCATCTTTGGGCATCAGGGAAATAAATCTTGAAGAAAACCCTCTGCTGCATTCACTGTTAGGAGACAGTACAGCCAAAGGGGTTGGCAGGAAAAGAAAAAATCTCAGAAAAGAAGAAAATGGATAATTAATAACAAAGATCCCAAGAGATGAGGATGGATCCAAGCAAGTTCTTAAGACATCAGCTCCAGCCCTGAATTTCCAGGCAGATGTTACCAAGGCATGGACTTCCCTAGATAGCCAAGGAGAAGAAAAATATGGGAAAATGCTGTAAAAGTAAAAAGAAATCACTGGAGATGCAAAACTCATTTTCAAATATGACATCTAGGCATCCATCTACTGCATCTATGCCAGTGAAGACCCTCAGAAATGCCTCTGCTGCAGCATTTCATGGTGGGAGGCACAGAACGGCTGTTGGACAATTAATAATAATGCACACCCTGCAGATTCAAACCCATTCCACACCCCCAGTCGGTGCCGGCAGCCACGGGGAGCCGGGGCTTCTGCACAGGCACTGAAGAGATGACAGATGCCTCCTGTCTGTTTAGCACTGTGTAACAAAACAATCTGAAATGGTTTACAGAAAGGCTGTCGGGCAGAACACAGAACTGTCTGCTACAGGCAGAAACAGCCCCAGAGGCTGGAGGAGTGGCACCTCTGTGAAGACCCCTCCCCCTGGCATCCCAGGAGTGGATGGTGGCATTTAAGGATACTTGTCACCAAAAGGGGATGATTTTGATTTTCCACAGCCAACACATGCATATGTAGACGTGATCTCTTCCTCACTCCTCAGCCTGCAAGCTCTTGCTTTGCTGAACCCATGAAGAGACTTGGTGTTCCTAGGCAGGTTTGGGTTACAGCAAGCCCATAGAGAGAATAGGAGCCCAAGTGAGGCAAAAGTGTACTTCAGATTGCTGTTGAACACAAGAGTCCCAACCTAAATTTAGATACATGGATGTACACTGGACCAGGTTTACACAAACCCTGCAAAATTCACACTGAGACACCTGAGGTAATGTTATCTGCACTGTTTCTGCTTTTTCCCTGGGGGAGAAATAGCTGAGCTTGTGATGATGGCACTTCTGCCTCTTACTAGACTGCAATCCTGAGGACCTACGAACCACTTTCTATTTTCCTCTCCCTGATACTCCCCCCTCAACCAAAGTCCTCAACAACATAGTTTTGGAATGACAGATATCTGCGCAGGCTTGAGTGACTGCGGTAACCTCACATTCCCTTTTCTGGTGCAGCTTGCATAGTATAGATTCATGCAGTTCAAAGTCAGCCCTTGAATACTTCACATGCTGGTTCTGCTCTTTCCTCCCCAGATATCAACACCTTTAAGCAACCCTGTATCGCCCCTGAACCAGTCCATTTGATATACTTCTGCGTGACAAACAAGGACAGCAAAAAGCAAGAGGGAAGGAAATCAAGAAACATGTTACGGCCAAGGACTTGATTTCTGCAGAGCAATGAAGACCAGAGAATACATTAACTTCACATAAGCTGTGATCAATGGCCACCTTGCATTTGTTGTCCATCACATAAGGCTTTTAAGGACATCTTCAAATAAATCTAATTCACAAAGTCCTCTGTATGAGAGGAAGCAGAGGAGTGGCAGACTGCAAGCTCAACAGAGGTGCACAATACAGGTGAATGGCATCTACCTGCATCGGTGGTGTTTCAAGGCTTTAGTGGGAAAGGCAGTTTTGTTTCAGATCCCTCCCATAAGATTAATTTGTGTTGTGATGCAGGCAGACGTTAGTAACGTAGTCAAAGCTGAATGTCTTGGCTGTCACTTGATCACGCATAGTGATGATTTTACTAGCAAAGTGACTGTGCACTGAGATGCTGTTTCTGCTAATTGCCCATCATTAACACTGCCTCCATAGGAGAGACCTCAGGCCTGATCTGTCAGAAAGACAGCATTGGTTAGATTCTCTAACCTAATTTAAGTGTCTTACACCATAATGTAGGTGTTTAAATTTTTGTTGAAGGAGCTAAAACAGCTGTTTACATATGTAAATCTATATATAAGTACTTAAAGAAAGCAGGGAGGTGACTAGTAACATATTTAATTCCCTCATTTTGGGCATCTAAATTTGGATTTTGGTGCCCTTCTTCCTCATCTGTCCATAAGCATCTTTCCACTCACTCTGCTTGGCATGCCAGAGCAAGGCAGGCACAGCCCCACCATGCAGAGACAGATTTTTGAGAAGCCTCTGTCAGGGGCTGAAAGCTTTTGGCTTTCCACAGCACCAGGCACAAGGACAAGATGACTGTCTTCACAGGCAGATAATGTATTTGGGGGGAATCTGCATGGAAATGAATGGTGAATGGTTGTTTTATTTTAACTTGGTGTTTATGAAGATTGCCTAATGACTTCTACTGCTTTTCAGTGTTTGTTAAGTGTAAAAGGAGAAAAATCACATAATTCTAATCCCAAAGTAGGACAATTGGTTTGTATGCCTATTATATTCCATTAAAGATGCAATATCTGCTTTATCTCTAGAGAAGTTCCAGCTTATTTATGCTTAGTGTAAGGGCAAATATTAGCACCAAAATGGGATGCATTTAAGTGTAATGTCATGTCACCAGCATTGCTCATATTATAAAAAAAGTAAGTGGCAATTACTTTGAGGCAGAACTGGAGAGTTCAAGTGGCTCTGCTTTACGTGCATTCAAAATTTGCTTCCAACAACAGGATTTCAAGAGTAAAGTGCTACCTGTTCATACATTTGAGGAATAATATAAACTTGCTGTGGGAGCCCATTTGTCCACTATTCACAATTCATTGCTGCCCTTGACTAGCAGTCTGACATCCAATGATTCCCTTATCAGTCAAACAAACAAACATCAAAAAAAAAAAATAAAAAATCCAAGTTGAACATTTCTACTCAGAAACTTACCAGGCTTTCTTGTGGAGATTACATATCTGACATTTCACGTCCCCACTTTTGATGGCTGAATGGACTAGTCAAAAGAAAAAAAAGAAATCCCTGGATGCATCAAATTTTTGCTGTGCCAGTGCAATGGATCATTCTGTCCTCTGGTTATAGCACATCATGAGAATGCAATTCGGCGGGTGACTCAGCCAAGAGAGGGTAACAAGGACATGAACTACCTGAATTACAACTCTTAGAGGGTACTACATCTACATTCTCAAAAAGGAACCACTGGTGTTTTTCAGGAGTTCATTCCTGCTAGAAGCTCTACCTTTCCACATTTATGACACAGTTTCTTGAAAGATTTATGCTGTTGAAAACCCTATTTTACACTTAGGAACAGAGGAGGCAAAATAAGTTTCATCCAAATCAACACCCTCGTTCCTTAGTGGGTCATTTGGAGGAAACAACATGCATATTTTTGGCCATGAAGAAACCGACTTCTCCTGCCCCAGCCAAAAGCAGCCTGAGCCTTCCATACATTGCCTAGGCACTAAAGCTGCAAAGGGACATTGGAAGAACATGATATACTTATACTGCTCTGTACCTGTAGCAGTAAGGTACAGAGTATTAGCTACTTCAGGTATTAGCTCTGAACAGTGTGTTCCTGAAAATAACTAATACTGAACGCAGCTGTTGCTTTTATATTTAGATATGGCCCAGAATTTCCTACATCACTTGTTTTAATCTACCAAGTGGTCGTGTCAGCCTTGATCACAACACTTATTCTCACCTTAATGAAGTTCTGGATTTGAGATAAGGTAGACAGACGAACAACAGTTTTCTTCCTACTAAACTAGAGAGATATACAGACAGTTGTGCTCTCTGAGAGGTACCTAGGTATTAAAGGGAATTGCAGTTAGCACAATTTTTATGAGAGAAATCAACAATATCTCATTGAAAGACACATTCTCTCCTGAAATCCTCTATCAGAGCCAGATGCCATGCCTTTGACACCGTTATTCTTGAAACTAAACCACTTAAATCACCACATAGCAAAGAGTTGCTTCCCCCACATTGAACACCCAGCACACCAAGTGACCTTTTAGCTACCTGCAGAGGCCAGCAAGTGTAGACTCTCCTGGACCAATTTGGGGAGAAGCCACAGAGGAATTCGTGGTGTCCTCCCCTTCCTCTGTGAAACAATGAGGCTGTTAATTCAAACGCCTCCCTAGACTGCAGCTGTTGCAAGGAAAGAAAAGATCTCTATGGCTGTATTAGCAAAAATGGTTAAAACAAGTTTGGCAGTTCTCCTGCCACCTCCAAAACTGCATCCTGTCCTACACAGGACTCAAAGGACCTATTTCACTTTCCTGACACTAGCATAATTAAAACAAGACAATACACACATGCAGATAAGAGCAAAGGACCAGATCACCTCCACTAGAGCGACTGAAAACAAGGGCACATCTGTCAAATCTGCCACCTTCTCCTCCCATCCACCTCCCTTGATTCTTCCCTTCAAAGTTTAATAAATCCATTAAAAATAAGTATTATTAGAGGTAGGCAATTTAATTTTGCCAGGCTCTTATTGTTCATCCTTAAAAAAAGGATATTTAGTATCCCTAAAAACTGTTAGTATCCCAAATACCTTAAGAAGCTGTACAATTACGAGGCAAACACATCAAGAAAAAGCAAAACTAAAAAACAGGAACTGTGACTACACCAGGTGTCCCGCCTTGCTTGTTTCATATCCTGCTTTAGATTAGGTAAGTACTAATACATAAAAATTTAAGTGTTTTAGAAAAACAAAAATAGAAACACTCTGTTTTGGCTATGGTGCCATTACTTTTGTATCATTTGACTTCCTCATTTCTTTCCTGGGCACCCTTAGGTTTACCATTAACATAGCTATTTATGTTCATATCCTTGTAAACACTGCCTAAAGATTGTGCTCCATCTCCTGAATTAGCAGCAGAAAAAATAGGCTGATTTTCAGAAGTATAGAGCACCTCTTGCAGAGCAGATAATGATGCTGGTGTGTACCAAGACAGCAGCAGCAGCAAAAGGAATTTAAAGTGAGCAGGACACAACCTGAGAGTGGCTGGGATCTGCCTCCCTGTCCTGAACCTCTGTGAATTGCAGAACTCTAAACATCATCTGCAAAAAACCAAATCCAACAACAAATCAACTGCTAAAACCAAATCTTTGCATTAGGATCACATACTGTCTGAAGAGGGCTAAGCAAAACCTTGTGCCTTTGCAGTAACTTCAAAATTTCTGATGGTTTAACTTCCTCTACAGTGTAACTAACTCTAGCTACAGATTTTCAGAGACTTTGGGTGATTTTTTTTCAGTAACCACAATGCCCTTGGAAGTGTTTACCCCATTTGACTGATACAAATTACTCACAGTGGCTTCACTTTGTTAAAGTCCCACATGCTTATACAGAGTACAGGTGGACAGGAGAATCAAGAACATTGGACAGGAATTAGACACACTTTACTCTTTCCATCTCTTGCTCTGAATTTTCCTAGGCACTGCATTTTGCTCCACGACCACACATGCTACCTTCAAAAAGTAAACACCCAGCCATTTTCAGAGGTTGCTTAGGAACTTTCTAAGTTATCATCATACACTTCAAAGGTATTTTAAGACACAGCCGAGTGTATCAGAATGTGCAACAACGACAAAGCCAGGCTGCCTGGGATGTTTTGTTCATGCCGTATGAAAACCTACATAGGAAAAATTCCAGCAGTGCTGCCTCAATAAAGCAACTCTATGAACACCAAGCCCTCCAGCCACTGAGACACTTGATAATCAGAGGAGCAGACAATATCATCCAGTGAGTACTGGAGCCTTCGTTTAGGGTCACCCGCTCCCAAACTCACTGCTCAGAGAGCCAAACTCTCCCCCAAGGATGTCTTTAATCAGCTTTGTGGGATTGTTGCCCTCCCCGACAGCCTCCCAGCTCCTCTCACGCCTTTCCAAATGCTACAGTATCTCCACTGTGACTTACAGTGCTTCAGGGAATATAGAGAATGTGGAGGAATCTCCGCCAGTAGCTCACTCAGACAGATGTGCGCAATGAGACAAATGCAGTGTAGAGAGGTTTTCCCACAGGATGCTGAATATACTGAGATCCGCATGCTCTGTGAAGAGGGTCCCTCCTCTCCCTGAGCAGGCTCTTAACTCCAGCCTGGAGCTGATCTGTACCGAGAGGAGCTGTTAGCCAAAGCCAGCCAAGGAAAACAAGCAGACATCTCCTTCCCCAGCCAAACCTAGCTTTCTGATGGAGTTGGACCAAGTGGTGAAAGGCACCCGCTGATGCATATAAGCAGCTTTGCTGGGATTCATACAAGTTTGTTCTGTGTTTAGCACAGGGGGCCCTGTTAGTCTCACTGAATAATGGAAATAAAGAGGTATATTGAACAACTGCCTTCTTCACTCGGCCTCATTCATCATCCATTTCAGATGAGGTGAGGATCTGTTCTTGAAAGCAGGTGGAGAAAGGACAGGGAGGACTGCATACCATGGGACCACATTACTGAAGTCTGTACTACAATGTGCAATAGGTTGAACTAATGTACCTTATACCTGAAATTTCACATGGTAGCCCAAAACAGCATCTGCAAAAAGCTCATCTTAGTGCAATTCAGTTCTTGAAATGTTATTTTGGTAGTGTTTCCTAGGTGTGTGGTTTGGTTTTAAATAAATAAAGACAAATTCAGATTTCGTTCTCTGACCTTGCAACAGCGCCTGTTCAGTCATCATCAGCAGAGTTAGACTATTGAATTTTCCATACTGTAATAGATATTTTCTACTCAACACAAGAAATCCATCCATGCAATAGAGAAGGACACACAGTCAAAAAAACAATGGGTTATCCACATGGGAGTACACACATTTTTAGACAACCAAACCAAAAATATTTCAGGATATCTCCAAGAGGCAATGCGGGTGAGAGGCAGGGAACCATACATTCTCTCTGGCATGTTTCCCTACAGCAACAAAGCTCATGTGATCAAACTGTCTGTGTGCATGTTCCTCAGTCCTCCCAAAGGCATCTGAACTTACTGAACAAGTTCAACTAAATTTGAGAGATGGTTAAGATCTTTTCCAGTTGGTGAAGTTTTTGTAATTTTAAAAGAAATTTCACACCTGCTAACCCTCTGAAAGATATCAGAGTGGAAAAATAATCCCTTTCAGGTGAAAAAGCAAGTTGGATCAGATGGTCTCAAGATCTTACTAAAACATGACCTGGTTCTCTTGAAAATAAAACAAGATCAAGCTACAAAACAAAACAGAACTTCTGTCTCTGTTGACTTATTTGCAACCTTGCTTTTGGAGAAACATAGGCCTAATTCTCAGTCTTCTCAATTCGTTTGACATATTAAACTTTTGCTCCGTGTGTTCCCACACTCATCCTTCCCAGTGACCCCTGACTACAATGCCTCAGGCAGGATCCTGACCTCTTTCCTACTTCCTTAGCTAACTTAAACACTTCCCAGTCATCTCAAGCATGAACACATCCTCCTACTTCTAGATTCTCTGCTAACTGACAGGTCAGCTTGCAATTTTATGAGAAGCCTGGAAGAGTCTTCATTATTAATCTTTTTAACCTAAATAAACTATTTCGTACTAGACAATCTGTCTCCAACTTTTATAAACATTTTATATAACAGGCTACAGATCAGGCTATGGTTGCCTAAGACAAGACAAGTCAGATGACAAGTTCCTGTAAAACCATTCCTCTGAGCTGTGGACTACAAATACACATGAGGCTGTGAACTATGTTTAAGGGTTAGCAAATGTAATCCTAAGAATGTACCTATAGGTCTAAACGCTGGGAATTGAAATCCTCTGGTCTAAACCAGAAGGAGATGGGGAAAAATGTTGCCATTGCTGATGCTCTCTGTATGCTACCTGGAATCCCAGCCTGTAGGAAATTAACAGTAAAAGACATAAGGAAAATGCTAGAGAGACACTTGCTGCAACGGCCACGCAGCAAAAAGTCCAGACAGGCAAGAAAGATTTCCAATGGCTTATAACATGGCTAGCTTGAAACAGATCTCCCCTGCCAAGCACACACACAGGAAGAGTGAAAAAACGTACCACCCTGACCATCAGACTACCTCACTGAAAGCCCTGCTACACTGCATGTAGGTGCCAAAGCTCTCCAGCTGAAGGGTATGAGTACGAGAAAGCACAGCGGAGAAGAGGAGCCACGAACACTCCCATTGTCTGTACTCAAGTCTGAGATATAAACTGTGTCATCAGGAAACAGTATCAGTAGGTTCCCCAGGATCGCAGGCCATGCCTATGGAACAGTAGCAGGAGTCTGAAACTCAGCCTAGAATGAATTTGACTGTTTTTCTGCAAATACTAGATGGGCCTCTTTCAAGCAGAAAGATTAGATCTGTTGGTTTCCTACAAAAAAACCTTTATTTTCAACCCAAATTTATATTTACTTACTGGTGTTTCATCCCAGCACCTAATATGCTCATTGCTATGTGTTAACCCAAAATATATACAATCTCCCAAAGTGATGTGCGGGTGCTTTCCTTCACCATGGAAGAAATTGCCTTCTGTTTTAATACCATCTTCCTCTGTTATAGCATAACACAGAATCAGTCTAGTTTAGAAATAAAAAACCAAACCACCCAAATCTTCTTCACTGGGAAGCATGGAATAATCACACATAGGTGCAGGCTACCTGAATGAATAATCCAAATGCATCTAGTATGGAAGAAATCAGGCTCAGTAAAAGTTGTAACTTCCATGAGGGGCATTGCACAATTCAATAAACCTAAGAACAGAGCAAAACCTGGGGCAGGACATCTGCAAATGAACAGGCTGCAGGAAAAAGACTTGAGTACATCTGTCCCAAGGCTTTTTTCTTTGTCTCCTTGCACCTCTCTGAGTTGGCAATAGCACTACGATACAGTGTCCCTCAAGTAAAATTAAGAAAACATGGTTTTAAAATGTACCAGCATCTCTGTAATGTAATGTGTTTCTTCACACTGAAAAGGAAACAGACGGAAAAAAAAAAAAAAGGAGCAAGACTGAAATGTTGAATGGTTTCCCATAGTATTCTTTAATGTCAAGGGAGGAAGGCACTAAATAACTGATGCAGGCGTGTTTCCCTTTGTTAACACACCCGACATCTGTGATTCTGCTGTTTGCTGAGATGTGGAATCCCTCCCAGTTGTCCCAGCAGCTCAGAATCCTGACAGAGGAGGAGATGGAGAAAATAGCAAAGGAAGAGCAGCTGTGAGTTTTCAAACATAGTTTCCATTTGTTCTGGATGCCCATAGCAAAGAACCTTGATTTTTGGCAGTAACCAGCCTGAACATGTTTTCTTCAATTTGTTCTGTGATGTGATGTGACATGTTAATGGAAGGCAGCACGTCCACGCACACCGGACTGCCCTGAGGTTGCCTAATCTCCATAGATACCCATCAAGCCAAGTGCACAAACATTTTCAATCTTTTTCTAAGAATCTTTTTCAATCAGACTCCAAGACTTACTTCACCACAATGTGAAAGCAGATTTTCAGCCTGAGGACTGGATTTGTGTGATAACGAGGTCTCATCAAGAGCTGTTAATGAAAACAGAGGAAATGGCCCCTTGGATCAGACCAGTGAACCCTTCCACCCCACGTGTGCCTGCAGTGGCCACAACAGAGGATGCTAGCAATGGTGACATGTAGGTCAGTCAGTAACAGAACATCCTGGTCAGACTGGCGGTTTCATTGACTTCTCACATGCATCCCATGGCACTGGAGTTTCAGCTTTCTTTTCAAATAAGGTGGATTGCCATTACTTAAAGAACATTTTTTCCCCCATTTGATTTGTCCTGCTGCATTCTTCATTTCACGTTTGCTTTCTCTCCCCTTGCTTACTTCTTTGGGATTCTTTATTTCATGCTGTCTATGGCTCTGTTGCGGTTCCTTATATTGTTGGTATGCTGGAAGTAATCTGAATTTTCTCCTCTCCATCTAATGCCTCAATTTGTTACATGCTTTTGCTTTAAGGACCTACTCTCACAAAATCCTGGTTCAAGCAACTAATCCCAATGAGAAAATATGGGTACAGGCTTTACATGGGTAAAGGCTTTGGAGAATGTGATCCTAAATGCCCAAATCTCTTTTTTATTTAAGCAGTATAAATCAGGCCATCTCCACAAACACAAACTGTGTTACACCATTTAAAACAAAAAGGGGACAAGCACTTGCATACCTAGTCCTTCGGAATCTTTTAAGAGGATCCCCTTTCTGAACCCACTACAACTATCCGGGCACCCAACTTGGTCCTAAACTGCTGCACAGGTCTTTGCTTTGTCTCGTTTAGCGCAGTTCGATTCTATTTTTTTGCACATGGGATGAATTCCACAGAGAATCAAAGTTTGCCAGGAGGACAGATTTATGTTGAACCTCAGGTGGAAGAGAAGGAACAGCATTTTAGTGTGCTTCTAATTACAGCCACCATGACAGTTCATATGTGTAGCAATAAAAATAACCATAAACCTACCTAATCATTAAAGTAAAGCAAACAACTCCTCTCTGTATCATCATACACAGGTACTGGAGTTGCTAATAAACCAGGAAGAGCACTGAGGCACTGGAGGAGCATCTTTCCTATCTCCACAGTTTCTTAAACAACTTTAGAGGCATATTTTTATTAAGTATATGCAAGGCAGATGATCTTAAACCTCAAAAAGAGTCTGTATAATAATTGTGTGCTCTTCTAATGCTCTCCAAAGACCTATTCAGAGTCCATTCTGAAAGACAATAATATATCAAGAACTTCTGCAAACTTCCTCCTAATGAACACATGCCAATTTGAGACCAAGAATTCTGGCCTCAGAGGACAAAATAACCACTGCTTTTAGTCTCTGGGTGTTTTGCTACTTTATTTCAGAGTGATTCAAAATCTAATTAAATTTCTAAACTCTAATGAAATTACAGAAGAAAAATCATTTAGGATTATATTATATACAATTACTCACAGCTGAAAATTACAGTTAGCCTCTTTCACCAGGATAGGGTCTCCTGAGAAATCCTTGTTATTCATGTAACATATAAATCTGACATTACTCCCACTATTTACAGGTCGAAGGTAAAAGCAGAATTAATTAAACATATATATCCTGCCCAGTGGTGGCAGATGGTGAAGAGTGGGTAATGGAGGGAAGGTTGATAATGATGACTATGCTTGGAACCACATTTCCCAGTTTGGTCAAGAATCAGAATAAACCCACTACAAAGAAGGATTTTATTAAGTCTGACTTATTCTGACCATTGCTTTTCCTCACTGGAGGTATGCTGTGAATGAGAATAGTGAAGCATACATAGTCAGGAGTGCTCAGTCAGCTAGCTGAGCTATCTGAAGCATTTTGTGGAGAAGGAGCAATGGAATAAACTAAGCAACTTTAGACAGTTCAGCCAAATACTGAGATGTTGAGTTGCTTCTCTGAAATACAAAAGCCCCCTGAGAACACTGACTTGGGCTGCAGGGGAGGGGGGGGAAGGGGGGAGGCGGTGAGAGAAAAAAAAATGAGAAAGTTAACATTCACGTTCCTTCCATGAGAGGTTCTCAGGAACCTTGGAGCTTGGGATCACTTACAGAGGAAACACATGAGGAATGGAAACATTAGAGTTTTCTTACTAGGACACTGATAACTTTTTCCTCCAGCTTATGCAGAGATTTTGGTTTGCTTGATTTTAGTGTTTTCAACTCTAATCCCAGAGAGAACCAGCAACAACAGAAGAGCAAAAATTAATTACACACACATGCTTGTGTGCACACACACACTCGCAACGGGTCAAAGCATTAACAGATACTTTCTATTACATCTACCACATGCAGTCAGTTCTACCTATGCTTCATACAGTAAAACAAGTCACGAATTAAGGCCACTTCAGAGGGTACATGGGCCATCTTTACTTACATTTTCAGGGCCTCAAGAGTCTTATTTGTTGGCTAACACTGTATTTTGCTTATCCCTCCACAAACACCTGGAAGTCATAATCAAAATTTTTCACTCACAACTTGTCAGAGCAACTAAATGCTGGTGAACATCTTACACATTTGCAGTCATTTTTTCCACCAAGGTCGCCATACACATGCAGTCACCAGTATTCCTTACGGTCTACAATAATAGTAATAGTCTACAGACTTCTAGAAGGAGAGCTTTACAACTATAATTTACTCAGAAAAACATATTTAATTCAGCTTTAAGATGTAAGACTCTGCTGACACCGGATATCTCAGACATTCCCTCACCAACAGGATGAAAAAGAAATACCCAAGAGGGTTTTTTCTATTCAAACTTCTCACTCAAGGTGTGTTTCAAGATTATTTTGATTGGAGTATATAAGAATCTACCCGAGATTATAATACCAGAGAGCAAAGGACTAATCTAAAACAGAAAGGCAAATCAAGAAGCAAGAGGTAAAAGCAATACAGAGACCCTCCCGCGTCCTCTGCTGCAAAAAAAAATGAGGCCCATGTTCTTGGGCCTCCCATCTCTGAAGGATGGACTTGAAATGAGCTGGGAGGAATGGGTTCATTCAGCAAAAAGCATTAGTATTTACTTGTATGAATTTTCCTGAAGAAAAGAAAAATCTGTTTTTTCACTGTGGTTCAAAGAATAAGCTTGACTCCTATCAGAAGCATCATCTGCCAGTAAGCTCCTGCTTTTTAGTTCATAGAATCACCTAGGTTGGAAGAAACCTTTAAGATCATTGAGCCAACCATCAACCTAACACTGCCAAAACCACCACTGAGCCATGTCCCTCAGCAATACATCTACCTGTCTTTTAAATCCCTCCAGGGATGGTGAGTCTTCCCCTTCCCTGGGCAGCCTGTTCCAATGCTTGATAACCCTTTGGGTGAAGAAATTTTTCCTAATATCCAATCTAAACCTCCCCTAGCACAACTTGAGGCCATTTCCTCTTGTCCTATCACCTGTTACTTCGGAGAAGAGATTGACCCCCACCACTCTACAACCTCCATTCAAGTCTGCCCTCAGCCTCCTTTTTTCCAGGCCAAACAACCCCCATTTCCTCAGCTGCTTCTCATAAGACTTGCGCTCTAGGCCCTTCACCAGCTTCATTGCCCTTCTCTGGACACGCTCCAGCACCTCAACGTCCTTCCTGTAGTGAGGGGCCCAAAACTGAACACAGTATTTGAGGTGGGGCCTCACCACTGCTGAGTATAGGGGGACAATCACTTCCCTAGTCCTGCTGGCCACACTATTTCTGATACAAGCCAGGATACTGTTTGGCCTTTGTGGCCACCTGGGCACACTGCTGGCTCATGTTCAGCTGACTGACCACCAACACCCCCAGGTCCTTTTCTGCCAGGCAGCTTTCCAGCCACTCGTCCCCAAGCCTGTAGCACTGCGTGGGGTTGTTGTGACCCAAGTGCAGGAACTGCACTTGGTCTTGCAGAACATCATCCTATTGGCCTCAGCCCATCAGTCCGGCCTGTCCAGATGCCCCTCGGACCATCCTATCCTCAAGAATGTCAACACTCCCACCTAACTTGGGATTGTGTCAAGATATTTTTCTAAGGTAGAAGTTATTTTCCAATAACTGGCTTGCAATGGCTTTGCAGTCATGGTGAGTTTCTTCTGCTCTGCTCCTGAAAAAGCTGAAAGGGAAGTGTTTAGCTAAGTGCTCCTTTTCTCAAAATGTTATCGTGGCATTCATGTTGAGATAAAAAAGCTGGCAACATTGAGAGTGCCTTAGAAGGTTCTCCTTTAAGACAGAAAACCCTCTCACATCTCCATGGATTTAGAAGACTTCAGCAGAGTCCAATTCGCTGTGATAGGACTTTTTCAATTTTGTATAAATAAATGTTTGCATTTAAAGGTCCCTTAGAGAGCAAAATAGCTGAAGTAGGCTGTGACTGTTGGCTGTCTACTTTCTCCACAGAATACTTTCAAGCAGGCAGTTTATTTTTATGTTGAACTTAAACCCAAAAAAGGGAACTTCTGTTTGCAAATGTAACTACTCAGGATGTGACTGTAGTTTCCCAATACAGTCACATGATCCGCTTTAATTTTTTTTTTTAGACACTGAAGAAGAGCTAAATTCAGAAAATTTGGCTGAAACCACTCTTTGTCAGAACTTCACAATGACCTTGCTAACAAGCTGGATATCAGTCCTAATGGCGTTTCTTCTTCTCTTACGTAAGTGATCATATTTATTTTCCATCCTTTTTGAGGTAGGTTTTTTTTTTTTTTTTTCTTGGTGGGTTTATTTATTTTCCAGTCTAATTGTATGCATGTTGTTTAAAACTTTGTTTAGAACTCTGTTCCTTGGAGAAAGAACATTTGTTGAGACAGTGGGGTATTTTGCTGAGTTTTCTGGCTAACACATCCTAGACTGAGTGCTAAGGGGTCAGCCATGTACAATCCAGAGGACACCATGAAGTTAAACACCTGCATCTTTGCAGATGAGATGGCAGAGATGCCGAGCATCCTGTTTGGCATTGCATAAAAAGCAGTACTTCAGTAGAGTATAAGGAAAAATCTGATTTGTGTGCCTGCTGTCTGCAAGCTTACAGGACTTCGGTGCTCCTGACTCAGGCTGCTAACGCTGCCTGCCAGCCCAAAGCAGGGCTTCTTCATCCTCACAACTTGTCTCTTACTTCACAGTTAGTCACCTCCACTTTGTGCAGGGAAGAAGTGGAGCTCATGGATAGGAAGTGTCAGTAAGGGGCATATTAATATTGGGACTAATGGGGAGGATGGAGGTGCTGGCAGTTACAAAGACAGACCTTTACATGGGTTACTGTGGGCTCAGAGATGTTAGGTAAGGGGGCAGGCACCCTCTGGTGGCAAACCCCTGATCTTTACCAAATGGACACCTCCCACACCACCCTACTTTATGCAGAAATTCATCGAAAATCATTATCTGCTCTTGGGGAACCCCACAAGGGCAGTTTGCTCCACCTGAGGCATGCAGACCAGCTATTCCAGCTGGCATCCACCGGATATCCACTCTTGCCTCAGCTTCTGCAAGCAAAGCTATCCATAGGTCTACAGCAGTGCACTATCATCTTGTCATCCTTCTCAGGGTATACGTAGGAATTTGTCACTCTCACTGTCTTCTTTTGTTAGCCCTTCAAGCCCTCTGCACCTTTCTACAGATGCTTCGGGACCTGCATAACTAACTATGCTTAGAGATGTGAAGAGAAAGTCAGCAGTGATTGCTCCCTAGTTACTGACTAGTTATTACTAAGCAAACAAGTCCCATTAATTACAGCAGCATCTGCCTAGAGCAAAGAGATGCAGACTCGAGAGCAGCAGGACATGTTCTACAGCAAAAGGCGCTTCACAATTGATACAAGGAAAATGCATTAATATGCTTCCACGGAAAGGTGCAGGCAATGGCAAATCCATAGGCCTTGGATAGAGGGTTTCTTTGGGTGCCTGGCAAGGACTAGAGCTCAACAAATTCCTGTCTTCATGTAGGATTGACTCCTGTCCTCATCTATTACTACAGAGAAGGAATTTGCCTCTAATTTGAGGACCCATTTGCCTGGATGCCAACAGTGTCCATCTTTCGAAATTTACACATAGCTTGGAATTTAGCTACACTAAACTGCCAAAATACTTTTCCTCTGTTTTTTAATAATGGTTTTCAGGAATGGTTTCCAGCAGGATCACTGCCTGTAACCTCATTGTTGTCATGGGCATTCCTTATCTGAGTCTGGAGTTGCTCAGACGCCCCCTGTGAGCCATCCCTTTTATCCACCCTGCCTCTGGGTTTCCCAAACACGTGCTTCCTGTCCCATTCTCTGCCTCAAAGATAAATGGCACTGAACCCCTGGCTGCCGCAATGCCACAGGGCCAGCTACTATGGTAGCTGCAATAAGGAGAAATCTGAGATGAGGGAGGAAGGGAGAAGAAAGTCACATGAAAGCAGGAGGCAACAAGCACAGGAACTAAGGCAAGTGCTGTGCACTGAGAAAAACAAGGCACATGTTGCTGTTTATCACGGTGGGTTATGGCTGGGAGTTGTTCACAATATCTGATAAGGTGGGGAAAGTGAGCTATTCCTGCTCCCTGATCTTATGCCCAAACTGTGCTCTGCACCACTTTCCTCACCGCGCTGACCTGTGGGCAAGGCACCGCGTGAGCACAGTTACGTAGCAGAGGGCACAGGGAGAACAGGACGTCCCTCGGTGTGGCTCAGAAGCTGTTTTCTGCATAGCCCAGCTCTGTGCAGAGCAGGTCTGAGGAGGGCTAAGCCTGCGCAGGGCTACGCTGGGATCACAGACCGGGTGCTCCCAGCCTGGTGTATTTATTTGCAGGTCCATCACCTGCTCAGCAGAGGTATCTTGAGGGAGGTAACTGTACTGGCAGAGGATTGTCGCGGGCAGCCAGAAGCAAAAGCTTCCTCACCTGCGTGCCTGGCTCCAGCATACCTGACCAAGCCGAGCTCCTCAGGCAGGCTGCCACAGCAGATTCACACTTAGGCTTTCTCTGTCCCCCCACCTCTGTAAGATAAGACCTGTCTAGTCCGCAGTCTCATCTCTGGGCTCTCTATTAATGACACACACACAAAAATGTTCCCCCAGCAGCTGGAGACACCGCCAGTGCCTCTCACCAGCCTCCGGTGCTGCCAGAGCCCTGGGGAGCACACCTCTGTTTCAGTGCCCGTGCCTGGGCCAGGCACATTGGAGAGGTGAGTCAGCACCATCAGTTGCTTTCAGACCCTTTGAAAAATCATCCATGAGTTGCTCAAGTATAAAATTCATCTGCAAGGCTCTTCCACCCAGAAGCAAATTTTCTCCAAGTCCAGAGGGTTTGTTCAAAGCGTGGGAGTTCGTTTAAATGCAGTATACGCTGATAAGGGGTCAGAAAGTTAGCACTGGGACTGGAGCACTGCAGAATCAGAGGCATCATGTCTAACCCCTCTGTACCAGGAGGTTTGGTACAACCCCAAAAGATCTAAACGGAAGATGGGATCCAAGTCAAACAGTGAAACAGATGTATTTGACTTGTTCAGTCCACTTCTTTCCACCTAAAGAGAAACCAAAACAAACAGAAGCTGTCTGGCTAACGGAGTCCTCAAAAGCAAACAGTATTTATGCAGCATCCAAAAAGCAAACCGTATTTAAGCAGCATCCAGTAAATGATATTAAACCTTAATTAAAACTATATTGAAAGTATGAATTGGAAATGTTCTCTCTAGTCCTGTGGGTTTTCAGAGATTTCCCTCCCTCCCTTTTAAAAAAGAAACTAATAATTTAATCTCAATATATTAAACTGACCTACATAAAATATTCCATGTAAAATATTATTTCTGCCATAAAACACATAATCTGTCACTGGTTTAATTCCATTAGAAAGCATACATTAAGGTCTATGTATTATGATCATTAGGATAATAAAAGTAATACAATATCACCTTTATTATGTTTGAATTTAAAACATTCTTCACATGAGCACAAAGAATAATTAAGGAGATGGAAGAAAGGGGTTTTTTTAATTTATAATGAAATAAATTCACAGGCAAGAGCAAAGAGACTGCTTTTTAATCTAGAAAATCAGAAGGAGCTATGCTTTTTACACCCACTGTGTAGTCTTAGTCTTTTTATTTTTTTTTTTAAATAAAATTCTTTTCCTTTGTAACTTTGATTTTAGTCATTTAGAATAGCTAGCATTTGTGATCATATCTGCAATTGGATTCCCCACCCCTCCCAACTCCCTTCTCTGGGTGTCATGAGGTTTTTGGAAAAAAAAAAAATTCTATTTGTATAAAATAAGTTTCCAGACATTTTAATTATTACGAAAAGTTTGGCAAAAAAAAAAAAAAAAANTAATAATATATAAAAAAGTGTAAAAAAAAAAAAAAAAAAAAAAGACTTTCAGCTCAGAATTATAGCTCCCAAGAAACTTTTGCTTTAAAACTCAAGATTTTGTTAAGCTCATCTCCAGATTTTTGAAGCTTGGTTTGTAATTTATGAAAACTTGGGATTAGAAATGTGATTAAGACCAGGAAATAAAAACAAATCTGTTGTGAGCCACCCAATATATCAGATTTTTCTGACACAACCGCGGAAGCCCCAGAGCCCACACTCAGCTCAAGAGAGAGTTTCAGCAGTCAGAAAAGCAAACTCAAGATGGATTTCTACAAAGGTACCAAAATGACTGCTCTTGGAGTGGGAGGACTATGATTCAAGTTTAAAAGCAATCATATTTCTAGCATTCATTTTACTGGACAAGAAACAAAAGCACAGCCCCCAAAACTGCAGAAGGGAGAATTATTTCTGCACGAGAAGTAGAGGTGAGAGAGGAGAGGTGAGCTGGGACTTACGATGTTGGACACTTTAGCAGTAGGAAACCCGTATGTGTTTAAAACCTTAAAATCCCACTTGTGTTTCAGTCAGACGGGATCCCCTCACAACTCCCCACTACACTGGGCAATGCCTATTAAAAGACAACATTGCAGGCAAAACAGCTGTTTTCCCACCAGGAGCCACACGTACTGCCACATAGGTAGTAGATTGCCCAAGAGCCAGAGCTGTAGGAGAGAACTTCGTGTTCTGCCTGAAGCATGTACAGGAGACACAAACTTCATAGCAGGCTGCTATGTTTTAAAATGCAGGAGTCATATCTGCCTTTAAAGCCTTCTTATGCTCCAGGCACCTCCTGCAGCTACACATCAGTTACGTCATTTGGAGCTACTTGGAAAAACTGGTGGAAATATCCTTGCATGCCCATCACTAAAAAACCCACATTTGAGTGTATATTTTTAGCAATTTCCCATAATAAGCAAGCAGCATTAAAACTAAACATGACTGCTGTCCTTTTTCTTGACTTTTTGTTTGTTTGTTTGTTTGGGAAATTTTGACTGTTTCCTTCAAAGTGTGTGGGAATGAGTTGTTTTCTTCAAAGCCACTCCATTCTGAGGGCCTGCACACTCTGAGCATCAGGCAGCACAGCTCAGTGGCTTTATGGAAAAGGGAAGGGCTGGGAGAGTGTCCTTTTGATGAACAAGGAACTCAGCATACGAGTCTCTGAAAAGGTTGCTTCCAGCCCATTACATTTTCTTACAAGAGCAAAAGACTCTCTTCTCTGCCAGCAATAAATCACATTTTGAAAACTGGAACTGCAGGCAGGACTGGGACTCATTTTCTGGAGAGGGGTGCCGGGGTGTGCCATATCCTCTCGGGTTAGCATGTCTAATTAGCTTTACTGCACCCATAATCTTTTTCTTGATTTATAGCAACTTCTCCTGCATACAGCTCTCAGGTTTGCAGTGAGGAAACTCTAGAATAGGATCAGTACTAAGAAAACAAAAAATTTTAAAACTGCATTTTCTATTCTGTCCAAAACCTGACATGTGGTTGCCACATTCCTAGGATATCCTCATTAACTTGACTGATAACACTTCCCTACCCCAGGAAGCCTCAGATCCTTTCTTAAGCCTTACCAGGATCAATTATGCCCTTGGAAATAGACAGATACAGCATTCTCTTTGACGTCCTAACAGATTTTTTTCTCCATTTCAGATTTTTGGAGAGCAAAGGTCTATGCTTCTGGAAACTCAGAGGAGGAAATAGGTGAGTTCAAGGTGAGATTTTTACTTCCAGACAGGAAGTTGGGTCAAAGTAAATGTAACAAAAATGAATGTGCCTAGAAAACTAATACTTTACATACTTTTTATATCTAGAAGATAATAATCTGGTTGTGTGTTTGTACTTTGCCTAGCACAGCAAAGTCCTGCCGTGTGACCGAGGTCTTTAAATGACTTTTAAGTAAATATAATGAGCATAAGGAGGAGAGACCCTGGAACACAGATCCTGAACACAGGGACTTGCCTGCCTGACAGATGAAGGTGGACCCTTATGTATGCACAGTAATTTAAAAAAAAAAGAAAATAAAAATCATAATATGGTTTCTAGTTTACACTTAAAAATTCTGCTTCCTCACAGCAAAGACTTGTAAAGGCAGAATAATTGGGCAGGGCAGGAGGCTGGGTGCTGAGAGGTGGAGATGAAGCTATGTGTGCGCAGCTATGGGAAGCAGGAATAAGAGTTTGGTAGGATACAGAGCAGCAAGGGAGTGGGGACAGGGAATTTCACGTAGGGGGAAAAGCAGAGCCCTAGCTCTAAAACTCAGCTGAGACCTGTATGCACCAAAAGCTAAACTTCATTATCATAAAACAGCATTGAGCCCCTCAGCCACAGGTTCACATGGTTTCATGATGTGCAGTGGATTGACAAAGTAGACTCTTCTCAGCTACCTAGTCTGGCTCAGCATTATCAGTACCTTCTGAAGAATCATTTTTAATGTTCCTTTTTTTTAAGGGTGCATTTAAGCTTTGAAAACTTTATGTCATCTCTGAAACACAAAGACTGTATTTATTACTTAATGGTGTATAGTCACTGGCTTGTTTTCAATTTTTGCAGATTTCACATATGTTATTATAGGAGTTACTCTGGGAGCGTTTCTAGCAATCAGTTTCGTAGCAGTAATAATCTGCCTGATCAAAAAACAAATGATTGACAACGTCTTTGCAGGTAAGAAAAAATACTCCTGATTTCTTATCCAGAGATCGAGATCTCCTTATGTTCTGATAGAGTAGATCTGAGCTTCAGTGTTAGAAATTGTCTATATACTACAGCTCTGGTTTTCCTTTGAAGAACTATTTAAAAAGTGTCTGAAGCAATGGAGTCCCTAGAATTGCAGATTCACATTTCAGTATAACCAACTCTGCTTTTTAGCCTTACAAGAGAAATAGAATTCACTGCAGCTTGCTACCTGGGTATCTTTTAGAATAATTAATTTTTAAAACAAAATTCTGTCTATTCAACATAAGTTTCAGAGCCTGTTGAATTTGCAGGATGGGCAAGAGGCTTGCTCGCACTTCATATCCAAAATTACTATTTATTTCACTGATTCTGGACTTTTTCTTCAAATGTGACTAAGATACTTAATTTCCATCAGAGTACATTGCAAAACTCCCTATACCTTTTCCACTGCAACTGGTTTTCCTGTTGCCATGGGAAAGCATGTTTTTCATCTGAAAGAGGCAAAAGCTCTTTGATGTACCATCATAACTGCTGATAGCAATAGCTCCTTTTGACTTCGGACCAGCAGCTTACAACCCATGGGTTTGGATTCAAATCCAAAATTTTAAAGTTAAACTGAGTAATGCCCATCATTTCAGTAGACAGAAGTTAGTGATATGCAGAATTTATTCCATGGGCCTTCCCAGAGGCAGTGCTGGTTCCTGACCCTCCATCTTCCGCATGGAGTCCAGTCAAGTAAGAGAGGCTCTGAAGTGCTTCACAGAGCACTGTCAAGCAAATATTATGATGATTTTTTTCCACTGGTGAAATAACAACTGTCGTCTATGGAATGAGGGAACAGCACACGGTAACACTCAACTGCAGTTAAGAGCTAGAAATAAGAAAGCATAGCATGTACAATAGCAACAGATAGGGGCAAATGAGGAAATGCCTAACAGTTGACCAGAACATCAGTATAAGCTGTTCTTTTTTTGCAAAGAAGAATCCTGGGGGCAAATCTTTGCAACCTAGGTTTTGCATGGCAAGAAAGGTCTGTGCTCTTAGTAGCACACGAAAATTTGGCTTGGAAAGAAACTATAGCAGAAATGGAAGCAGTGAGGCAATCTCATGAAATACGCAGGAAAATAATCCTTACAGAAAGTAGAGGGACTATAATAAGAGAGTTTGGAGACTGAA
Source organism: Chionis minor (assembly GCA_013398295.1). NCBI lineage: Eukaryota > Metazoa > Chordata > Aves > Charadriiformes > Chionidae > Chionis > Chionis minor. The sequence continues at coordinate 1,529,469 of VZSF01000503.1, forward strand.
AGCATTGCCCTCTGTACGGCACCTCCATGGTGAATTTATAAAGCACTTTTGCAGCTCTGGTTGCATGCAAAGTGCCAGCTCTTGTGGTCCACTTTTAAAAACAAAGAAATTCTCCTAAATGCAGCCAGTTTCCACCATGAAAATAAGCCAGATATTAAACAAGGAAAATGCAGTGAGAGAACTCAGTCAGGTTGCTTCAGCACAGGACTAGGAGCTGCTTGTCCACCCACTGCATCCAGGAATGTCTGCTTCCGTGACCAGATCTTTGCATTAATCTTCACGCAACAAATGAGAGGTAATTTCCCAGCATCCAGAACTGTCTAACCCTACTAAGTCAGCAGTGCACCATGACACACCGCTTCAACAGTAACCACAGGCTTTTGCTCAGTAAAAAGGAGAGCAGAGTGGTCTTGACTATTAAGCTTGGAGTGAAGTAGCCTGAGCTCTCTGGGCCTAGCACTCCTACAGTGAGCTCAGCCTATCAGTCAAGACTTGATTCCATTCTGTTTACAGTAAACACTTGTCCTTTAAAGGACAGTTTTGCAAACAGACTCCCCAGGTACCCAGACTATACAAACGAGAGTGTAATGCCTCTTCCTGAAAGGCAAATGGCTGATGCTTTTAGTGGCACCCGAGTAGCTGGCCTAAAGGGCAACTGCTTCCACCTCACTCTCATCAAGCATCTGCCCTCAGAGCTGTTTCTTATGACTCTCTGGGGATGTGCCCCAATCAAAGCCAAAATAACCAAAATATTAGCAAAGATACAGCTCTAAGAAAATTGATATGAGATATTCCAGCTGGAAGAATGAAGAAGGGCTTTAGGAAGGTTGCATGACACTACTAATATCAGAGAGTTTTGCCTCCGAAAGGATGGCTGGATCATTACCAGCTGTAACTATGTTCTCCTGGTTGCACCCGCACAATTTCTGAGCAGGCCTGTCACCATGCTCTTCCTGGTTTCTTTACTAACCACATTTTCCTATTCTCTCTTTAGAATCAGATGGCAAAATGGATAGAAGGTAAGAGTCATTGCCCCATGTGCTTTCTGAGGTGGTGTGAGACACAAACTGTAATGTTTAACTACTTTCTGTCTTTGTGCATGATGCTTCCTCACAACTGTCATTTGAATAATAGCACACACATGCAAGCCTCTAGAGGACCGTGATACACAGTGTATCTAGTGGATCTGTGTGGAAAAAGGAAATTCCTTGTAAGAGGGTTTTAACAGGAAAGAAATCCCAGCAGAACGAGATTCACTTTGAAAAGAAAAACCCTTCAAACAGTTTTGATTAAGCTTTTTTTTTTTTTTTTTTTAAGTTTGTACTATGAATTATAATTCTCTTTAAAAAAACCCCAACATTTATTAGGGATGAAAGCCACAGGCCTTGTTTAAAAAGTGCTGAAGTTGGATGTTCCACAATTTTTCTGAAACAAAGTTTTTACTGTATTGTCATATTCACAAGCCCTTTAGATTTAAAAAAAAAAAAAAAAAAGAGGGGAGGGGGCATCACTCTGCTGTAGGGTTCAGCTGACAGCCCCCAACACTGAATCCTGCCCAAAATTTTTTCCACTGTTTCACTTAAAACATCAAAATGTTTCTTCCTGTGTACCACAGACAGATACAAGTTCTGTTTAGGTGATGAAGAAAGAAATAGAGCTACAAGTATTAAGTAGCTGGGCACTGATACTGGTCACAACATGGGGAAGTTGTGGAGAGGAAAGAGGAAAAAGATGTAAACCAGGATAAACAGCTTCAGCAAAGATTTTCCAGTTACTGTGTCTGTGTCTCAGTTCTGAGAACTCCCTTCACTCCAGGCTTTTACAAGTCAAGGTCATGCAGTGATCATTCCTGTGGGAAGGGATGCATTTTTGCCCTTCACCTTCCTCCCTGCTATCCAGAAACAGTAAGACCATTTTAGGTTTTGAGCACCTGACAGGTTCGCAGAAGAGGCAATGCTACACTGCTTAGGCAGTGCCCACTCCTCCTCTCCTCCAAGGACAGGCAATAGGGTAGAGATGTACAGGAATGGGGACTCTGAACTGCGAGTTGTCTGTTGGCTCACAGTAATCTACAGATGTGCACACTTTTTTGTGTCCCTTTGAGACATTTCATAAGTGACTAAAAACCCCCAAATGTTAATTAATCAGCATTCTCATGAACTGAAAGCAACAGCTGTACTCAATGACCTAAGAAATGGCTTTTAGCCTCTCTGAGAGAGCTGGATAGAAGGATGTCCCCATCACAGTCGTTCCTCATAGAGAGCACAGCATATGTAAACACTCAGTTGAAGATCAAAGCAAGGGCACCCCTTGCAGCAAGTACTTCAATGTTTTGCCTGTCCAACAGAGAAGGACCCCAGCTGTGAAGCATCTGTTATTTTCCCAGGAAGACGCTTCCCCAGCCTAACACAGCTAGCTGGCACAAAATGCTTCCTTTCTAGTCGCATACAATTCTCTTACAAGACACTGGCAACCTCTGTATATTAACCTAAAGTAGATTAGGACTATTCAATGGCCAGAGGAACAAACATAGAACAGCCAGTAAACTTTCTGGTGTATTCAGGACAGTATAGACAGAGCAACAAATGGGAAGGGTGTGAGAAAGCTAAGCCGAAACAGAAAAGCCAGGCAAGAGTCAAGAGAAAAGGGAATAAGGGAAGGAGAGGGACAAAGACAAGAAGAGACACAGGAGGCAGTAGATTTACTGCCTGGATGAAATGCAAACGGTATGAGCTATGAGCTGCTCTGCATTGAACTTTTCTACCTCCCCTTGCTGTTTATTATGTGTGATATTTTCCTTCAGAGACAGTTTGAACATCTATAATACCATCCTCTGATCTTTCTAGGGGAAGTGACTGACTTTGTCATGGCAGCAAAATTTAACATCTTTAATGATGACCTTACATTCACACCTTTGATGATTCCTCGTCCCAGTCTACAGGCGTTTGCTAAAAGGTAGAGTGAAGTCTCCAGTTGCATGACAAAATTCTGGTCTTAAGGCTGGAAATGTGACACAATACACAAACTCTTTACCTTAGTGCCACCAACACTGACCAGTGAGAGAAACTGTAATTCCACAATGTTTGGGGGCAAAACTATGTATGTTAAAAATCACTTTTCTTGACTAAGTAGAAAACAACTAGAAATCCACTATTGCTTCTTAATCAGTTGTACTTTTCAATTCTGCTGTGGCAGTGACCAATTTGCTAACAAATCTTTGTTCTCATTCACTTCAGGATATCCAATTAATGAGCCACTATACTTAGTGGCTCATTAAGGGATTCTATAATGCAGGTGTGAATCTGAGGAAACAATATAGCCTTTGACTGGTCTTGAGGAAACCTCTGACAGTAAAAATACTACCAGATCCATAGCAAACATTTAAAACTGCCCCTATAAGCTAATCCTCAGTAGGATTAGTGACATGCAGATATCCTCAAGATAGCATCAATTTTTTAGCAAGGAAGTGTATATGGTGCTTTGTTTATACTTTTCCACATCTCAGATAGTTGATGCAGAATTAGCTTAGCTGGTTTTGCACCATCGTTCTGCAACCCAAGCAATCTACTCACAGAAAATCAAAAGGAAATACAGCATACAGGATTCAATGTACTTTTTTACCTTTCCTCCTGACTTTCTTCAGGGTAGGGCCTTTCCAGATGGTGGAGTTTGCATTGACATGTTGAACTGTCCTATACCTAGTGGGAATATCTTAAAGGTTGGAACTGGACCTTTATTGTGCAAGTAATATCTGAAGTATGTGGTAGCCTTCTGAAGGACTCTCACCCATGTTGGCATCTCTTTGTTGTGGGATCAAGCTTGACCCAAAGAATTGGGTTGTATGCCATGTTTTGGGTTCCAACATTCTTCATCTAACTGATTGAGGTTGTATATCTCTAAAAGGAGATGTATGGGAAGTAGCCATTCTTAACAAGAGCAACCAAAAAAAAAAAATCTCCAAAACCCCACAAACACAAAGCCACCACAATATCCCCCAGTTTATTTCCTGAAAAGAGCACTGAAATATTACTCATGCTGAGTATTTGCACTGTAAGTGCTACAGTATTATAAATACCAAGGAGATTCCTCAAGAAAAATCCAAGTTGTATGTTCCTTTTTTGTATGACTTACTTTTCTCCATAGGTCATAGGGTGAGCTTCCCATTTATTCAGTTCACCAGAGAGACACGTGATAATTAGGTCTAGATGGATTTTAGCTACTTGCTTCAATTCTCTGGGGATTCTAATTCATGGCATTTTTGGGCCAATGCCCTGTCCTGGAAAATCCTTTGATAAAACAAAGTCCATTATCTGAAATCACCTGGTTCTAGATTTACTCCAACCTTCCTGAAAATACAGCCTTCCTGAATCCCTCAGGGATGCAGGCATCCTGAAAGCTTCAGTGATAATCAAGACACAACCCATTTAGGATCGGAGAAGAGAACTGGGGATCTGGGCAGGCTGGATCCATGGGCTGAGGCCAACTGTAAGAGATTCAACAAGACCAAGTGCCAGTTCCTGCACCTGAGTCACAACAAACTCATGCAGTGCTACAGGCTTGGGGAAGAGTGGCTGGAAAGCTGCCTGGCAGAAAAGGACCTGGGGGTGTTGGTGGATAGTCAGCTGAATACGAGCCAGCAGTGTGCCCAGGTGGCCACAAAGGCCAACAGCATCCTAGCTTGTATCAGAAATAGTGGAAGGAGATTGTAGAGAGGTGGGGGTCAGTCTCTTTTGTCTAAGTAACAGGCGATAGGACAAGAGGAAATGGCCTCAAGTTGCGCCAGGGAGCTTCAGATTGGATCTTATGAAAAATTTCTTCACTGAAAAGGTTGTCAACATTGGAAGAGTCTGCCCAGGGAAGCAGTTGAGTCACCATCCCTGAAGGTTTCTAATAGACCTGTAGATGTGGTCCTGAGGGACATGGTTTAGCAGTAGACTTGGCAGTGCTAGGTTATTGGTTGTACTTGATGGTTTTAAAGGTCTTTTCCAACTGAAATAATTATATTCCATTTTCTGCTTGACCAGTGATATGATCCTGTTCTATTTTCTACTTGACCAGTGATGATTATTAGGAAAACAAATTAGTTTGTTCAGGAAAAATCCTTAATCCAACTGATAAAGCACTCACCAAATTCACCTTCAGCCAAATTTTGCATCATTATTCCCACAAGCGCCTCAAGCCACTCAATTTCTCTCCCTAGATGGGTCATACTCTGAGTGGGCGTCATCCAGCACAGTACCATCACAGTCAATGGAGTTGCCCAGTCTTGTATGAGTTGAAGGCCTCAGTGCAGATAATCTTTTATGCTGGAACCCTGGTTATCTGTTATTGAACCTAACCAACACATTGCAAGAACAGAATTCTACTAAAATCGGGAAGCGTTGTGATGTGTCCTCCTTGATACTTCCCTAAATACTTAAAACAGAAGTGTTTCTACACCCACATGGCACTGGCAGCTCATTGTAAAATAATTAACAGCTTTTACCACTTTATTTATTCAGGTATATAACAATGAGATTTAAACAATCAATTCATAATGGGATGCCCTTAAACTCAATGGTATATTTACCAACCCTTGAGAAGAAAAAGAGACTTGAGGCAAGGTTCTGTCAGCTTACAAAACAGTAATCTAGATGTCAACTGACAATTATTTAATGTCCTCTTTTTTAATTAATAGCCATGTCAGTTTCAAATGCCATCTTGGTGTAAGCTTGGTAAATTATAATGTCTAAAAATTTCATGCAAGTTTAATGTATTAATAAAAATGTCTGGGCACATTTAATGCTAGCAATATTTTGAGTTAACTACACTGCATGGCAGCCAGATTTATTTTGACAGAAGGAGACAAAGAAAGACACATACAGAGATAGGGAGAAGGATGGAGAGACAGACTATGTTTACTAAAAAAGGAAAAGGTACATATTCTAAACCTGCTGCAATAGCAAAGAAGAATCTGTTGCCTCAACACATCCTGGGCAACAGCAGACACCAAAACTCCCCATGCCACTCACTGGGTTTTACAGGCCCCCATGTAAATCACTCAGCAGGAGATCAGGTTTTAAATGCAATACACAAGTCTTTCTGATGTTTGATTGAGGAGAGAAGGAGCTTGAGAGCTGCGTTGGCCAAGTGCCAAGCATATCAGTGATTTTCTTTTGCTACCCAAAACAGCATCTAGATGTTCTTTTGTATTTTCCCACTTGACTTCTTCTAAGGGACTGACTTCTCTTTCCTTTGCTAGGCTATGCTTGGCAAACACAAGGTACCCTTGAAAATCAGAGCATTCTTTAGGCAAATGGAGGAGGCCTTGAAATGTTATCGCACCTTGAAAGCCTGCAGTCTCCTCATTGTCTAACCCTGAAAACAGCACCATGGATTAAATAGGAGGTGAAATCATCCACTTGGAAAATATAAACATCAGAGATGGGTGGCATGGCAAAGACTAGGTTTGGGCAATCATATGCAAGTTTGAATGTTGAGCTGCAGTTTCTTCCCACTAGCAGAACTGTCTTAGCCTAAACATTTAAACCAAGAATGTTTTTTCCTAGCATTTTGTCATGTTCACATCTGTAGCCAGCTACATTGATAGGATCTGATCTAACAATTTCATATCTTTCAAACAGGTTTAAAGTCAGATAGAAAAATCTCCCTTTTTGGAGAGGACAGCAGTTCTTTCTGATCTAAACACTCCAAACTTGCCTCTAGTACTGTGAATTGCAGAATAAATTCACCAAACAGGAAGCCAGTCGAGTAGTTATGAGTCATATCACTGATATTACCAGCTGCAAATGAGAGATACAATCACCAGAGTCTGAGTTCACAAATCAACTTAACTGGAGACCTAGTTTTGATGCTAGAGTACTTGAGAAAGCCACAAGTGGGAGTCCTTTGAAAATGGGCCCAAAATTTACAAATCTAAACCCGTAAGTAAATACACATTGAGAGAAGAGAGACTGTGGCCTTGTCTGAATATGTCACTGGAAGAGCGCTGCACAAGAAGAAAGGATCAAGATCTAGAACACAGCTTTTGCAGGATGCTGGGCAGTGAAATGCATTGCAGCAACACAGATACTGCATCAGCTATTCACACGTACCACTATACATTCAGTCTGCAGCCAGGGAGCAATACGGTCACATTTTCCTAGGCATAAATCTATGTTTATCACGTACCCCCAGGAGATGACCGCTATAGCATCCCATCTTTACCTGCAAGATTACAGTCTCCACCTCCCAAGTTTCCTATTGCTTAAAGATGCTCCCTCAGTTGCTTCCAGCTGCCTCATTTTTCTGATTCACCTCGTCCAACACATGGATGCAAGGAAGAAACAGGCGTAGGAAAGGAATTTGTTAAGCACAGTCACTGGTATTCTGAGGAAAGCATTTGAGTGTCACCAGTCTTACCAGAAAAGCAAGTCCTGGTATACAATGGTTTGAAAAGGTGCGTTGGCTTAGCAGTTCACATAGAGTCCCAGCTGCCTGATCTCTTTCCAGTCTGGCCTTGGACGTGTAACAATGAAGAATCCTAATTTTCAAAAAGTATTTCCTTCTTTAAATGTAATATATGAGACTGCCTGCCATTCACTCACACTGCAACTAACTCAAATTGCAAACTCAACTCATTAGCCTTGCAAAAAAAGAAAAAAAAAAAAAAGGAAAGAAAGAACCTCCCCCAACCCAGTGACTTACGAAATAGAAGTTATCAGAAGCCATTCAAAACCACTGGCACTTGATGGTCTCTCACAGAGAGACCGGCAGTTCTTCCTGAGGTGTCTCATATTCCTGCACGAGCAAACAGTGCCTGGACAGAATGAATTCTCCAAGATGCTTTTCAACAGCAAACATAAAAAACAAGAACTTCAGCTGTCAGAAACTAGAACTGCCAGAAAGACACTTGGCAGAAGGCAGCAGCTTACACTACAGCATAGGTGGGCCTCCCTGGCACAGCAATCACTTCACATAGTCCCACAAAACACAGCCCAGTGGACCTGCCCCAGCACATCAGTTACCTCCCTTTCCCCACTCAGCTCAGTTTTGCCCTTGTTGTGTACAGCCATGGCATTCCTGACATAGAAAGAAAATATTGTCTGGTCTGGAAAGAGCAAGGTTCAGCAGGAGGATATGAGAAAGCAGAGAAGAAAAAGCACTGGAGAACATACCCAAAAGCTTCACATTCTATCCAGCTTTCACCTGCCTATGACGATCACTGTAGCTGATGGAAATGGCAGAGCTCTGTTGCCTCCTAGTCTACCTGTTTTCCCATCTCCACCCTGGCTACCTTTCCCAGTGCCTGCTGGGCTTTCTTCACACCTCATGTGCAGCCTGAAGGTGTCTGTTTCTTCCCATGTGGAGGACTAGAAATGGTGTTACTTATACAATAAAAAGTATGCCACAGGTCCCCCTGTGCCTTGCAGACCTCTGCTCTTGGACAGACTGACCGCATCCCTGTCCTTGTTTTGAGCTAAGTGCACTCTTTGGACTTGAGTCTTCACCTTCCACAGTTCCATTCTTGTGTGCCACAAGTATCTTCTGGACTTGTGGAGGAAGCAAAACTGAGTTTCAGTGATACAGATCCTTCTTATGAGATCTTACTGTGCCCAGTTCAAAGTAGGCTTCTCACGCATGGTGACACAGCATCTTGCAACAGAAGTGAAACACCAAAGGGAAAAAAATAGCCATACTCGACATGCACCCCCCCGTCCTCTCTAAATCACCAGTAATCTAGACAACTTCCTGGATTTCTTTAGTAATCTTCAATTTCCTTAGAGCCACTGGGTTGTGTACATCTGGTTTTGTTCTCCTAAAACAAGCCCCCTTCTTCTTTTCCTCTCCAAAGAATATTCCTTTTAAATTATGACAGGCAGCATCGTCTTTTTGGATCTGGAAAAAAAATCGGTCATGTAGATTCAGCAGAATCTTTGACATCTCTGGCATTGAGGACTTCAATCTTTTCTCTTAACACCCCTCAGCTATATCCTAAGCTGTTCTTCTACTTGCCACTCTTCTTTTTATTTCCAAGCAGCCCTTCACAAGGTCTTTCATTCTGCCAGCTAATATATTCTACAAACAACCCACTCATCAGGTCAACATAAAGTTTTCATAAGTTGTTAGAGGTTTACAAATAAGGAAAAACAGAGCCAACAAAGACACTTAGCCTCCTCCGTTATCTAAATAAGCCTTGCAAAATTAATCAAAAATGATTCCTTTGTGGTCTGCTTTGACTGCAGAGCCTCCCTTCACATTGCTACTGTGGCCAAATATCAGTAGAGAACAGCAACTGGGAGAATAGGAGTGGAAGACTACTTGGAGGGCTACAGTCCTCTTAGGCAGAAGTGCATTTGCACTTCACTAGGGAGCAGATACCACCTGCACCAGGTGAGTCTGGCCCTGCTGATACACTGGAGCTGCTCGATTCCTTGCTCAACACTGCAGGAATTAGTGGGTAGCTGACAGACTGAAGGCTGTATTCACTACTTTAGGTTTTCTCCATATGCGTCCTGGGAACTGAGTGTAATGAAAAATATTCAAAAGCTGCACAGGTGCCAGAATAATGCATGCTATTGCAAATAAACATAAGTATGAACACAGATGGCCTAAACAACTCCATGTGAGCAAATGATCTCAGCAGAAATAGCTCTCAACTCCTTGCACATATACATTTGCAGAAACAACAAGTAAATGCCCATTCTGTGTTGAGGCAAAGGTCACCAGTGACTAGAGAAACTAGCTTTTCTACCTGCTTCTGTCACTGTCCTGTCTAGCTGAATTTGTTCTTCTGAACAACCTTGGACAAGTTACTTTGGCTCAGGTTACCCTTTCCATAAAATGAAATTAATCTTTATATCACAGACTTCAAAACCAAGGACACTAAGCTTTGCACTGTCCTGGGGATACCAGGCTTTAAAAAGCAGCACTAAGACACTCTGTCGGCACTTTCAGGCTCTCAGTTTCTCTTAGCACCATTCCTGAATGGAGGGAATACTTCATATACAGACACATACACACACACACAGAGTTTTATATATATACACACACAGACATATAGCCCAGACTGTTAGGGTGAGATTAATTCATTAAACCCCTTTCCAGGATACAGCATACTTCACTGATGCCAGCTATCAGCCTGATGGGCAGAGCCACACTTCCAGCTATTTTTTGCTCCTCCCTGGCCACTCTCCACATTCCCTGGGAGAGCATCTGGCCCAGCACGCCTGTGCTCCCTTCAGATCTGGGGGCTGCAATTGCGGTTGACCTTTTCGCAGCTGCCAAACAGGGAGGAATCCTTACTCCTTCCTACCCCTCTGCACAACTGTTTGAGGCTAGTCTTGAATAGCTCTAAATCATTCGATTGTAAGAGTTGGTCCCAAATCTGCTGAGTCAGGAGAATGCTTTCCTGGTAATATTCAGACACCTGTTGGAGGCAATTCCTTCCACAGCCATCGTGGTCTCTGCTGGCAAACTTGCTGGTGCCACTGATTCCAGCAGAATAAATGAGTAACTCTATCTTTCCCTGGAGCTGCTGCAAGTCTGGATAAAAAAAATCAGAAATGTTTCTGGAAGAGTACCCTCTTCACTCCTGTCAACAGACACCCAGGATAATTCAAATATTAGATGCCACCGAGCAGAGCCTCCAGCTCCCAGGCAGTGCCCATCTGCCATCCAGACTGAGTAGCTTTATGTTGACTAGAGTTTGTCAGAGAGGTGACAACATGGGATTAACAAGGAATGAAAACTGCTATCATAGCTAAAGGACGTCTTAAGAACAAAACAAGACCTTCTTACGCAAGAGACTCAGAGTGTCGCAGGTGTTAGCCAGAAAAGAACAGCATCAAATCAGAGCTCCTGCATATTCCAACTCACAGAATTTCCTGAGTCCTGTTGAATTTCTGGACAAGTTCACACTTAACATATGAAAAAGGAATCATTAATTTCAGATGGACTCCTAGGAGCCTTTTTTTCAGTAACTTCTCAGAAAATAAGATTATTTTTTGATCATTTTTTAAGATCTGTCAGATCATTTTACTTCAGTTCCCTGATCTCTTACTCTCCAAGAGTTCTGCCTTGAAGGACCCGTACTAGGCATCAGCAAAGCTAAGTTTGCTTTTCTTCTGGTTGTTGCTTACAACCACCCACCTCCATATCTCATGTGCACTTTACAGCCTGGTGTCAAAGAGCAAAGCACAAGCTGAAAGAAATGAGCAAACCAAAGAGATACTGACTTCTACCTTGTAGGCTTCAAATGCTTGGGGATCCATGGAGTATTTCTCATGGGCTCACAGAGGTTTGTGTGCTTAAAGGCTTTCCATATGGGTTTAAATTGGGCTTAAAGACACTTCGCAGAGGCCCACAGCTTCAATGGAAAATTTGTACGGACTTGTAAATGGAAAAAGACAGAAAGCCACTGGCTGAAAAGTAACTAGGTTACTTTTTGTGCATTAAAAACAACACCTGGCCCAGTCCCAAATCTGATTTACTACACAGACATTGAAATGCTTATGCTGACACCGGAGAGGTGGAGGAGGAGGTTGAGGGCTGGAGACAAGTGCTGAAGCATAACTACCCCTTCAGGTGGAAATGCTGTTTTTAAAGTCTTTGTGAACTGGTTCGAGTGAACTTCCACAACTCCTGGAGGAGAGCAAAGCGTGGGACCAACGGAGTGTCCTGTCTCCAGAGTCAGTCCTGCTCTGCTTCCCCCTCCCTCCCAGCACAGCCACATGTTCTGGTCAGGCGGTCATGCATCTCCACTGCCTCAGGGAACCCGCCCTGCCAAAAATCTATGCGGTACGACATAAAAATCATTTTCAGAGGGATCAGGCTGTTCAAGGACATCTGGCACAAGGGAATTAGTGAAACATTACAGCCGAGGTGCTGGGGAAAGCTGGACCATTATTTCCTGCAACAACTAGCATTGTCAACTGTGGGAAGGCCAACTGTGAGCATCAGCAAGAAAGCCACTCTCTTTAGGTGATTTACTGATTACATTGGGCCATATGGAGATCATTGGCCTCCCAACCAGTCTCTTTGCTCTTTCTGTATGAGACACAACTGAGTTACTTAGGGTTAGGCCAGGGCAGGCAATCCCCTAGGAATGGCCCTGAAAGACAATGCCCATCCCAGCAGTTTCCTGCCACCTTCTTCTCCCCTGGCAGGCGGGGGAAGGGACCAAGTGAGCATCCCTGAACCTAATCCTTTGCTGATTCACCTCAGTTAGCACAAATCACTTTGCTTTGGCCTTGTTCTGCATTAATCTGTTGTCGCAGTCAGAAGAAGAGGGGAGAACGGCTTTTTTTTTTTTTTGAATGGCTACAGTTCCAGACAGGCAGAAATTTGTGTAACTTAGTCCACATGCTTAAATATGTGTTATTTTGTGTGAAGAAATGTTGACAAGTTCATAAGCACAGCCCATCTCAGGTCCCCTGATTGTGTCTTGAAACACCCTCCCTTTCTGAGAAAGGGGTGCCACAAACTGTTTGGAACAAGCTGAAAAATATTGCTGCGTAACCTTGATGTCCTGGGTAACGTCAGAGCCATGTCACTAAAAGAAATTCCTTGTGTCTGTGAAGCGCCAGACCGGTACAGGCAAAGGAGGACTGAGACAACCCAATCCCCAGGTACCTCCAAGTGTGGTCACCAGGCTGCAGGCGAGCAGGCTGAGGCTGGCAGGCAGGTACTGGCGAGCTTCCCTCCTTGCACTCCAGCAGACACCTTCTCTGGATGCCCTGGAAGCTCCCTGAGGGCTGGGCGAAGCAGGCAGTACAGGAATTCAGCTGTGAAAGCTCTACGCAACAGTGCAGGCACTGCTGTTTCACAGAGCTGCACTGACTCACCCAGCCCCACACTGGGAGGAAACAGCAGAAAAACCCCAGAGATTTCCCTCTGATTCCATCCTATATATGCCTCAACATATGGTTTCCCATGGACTGAGTGCCCAGTTCAAACTGGAAAGAATCAGGTCTTAACTCTTACAGACACTAACAGCTAGTGCAGTGAATTTCACATGAACAGAAAAATTCAGCGCAGCTTTCCAAAAGACGCGTGTGACAGTTTCTCTCAAAGAAGGAAAAAAAAGACTGAGGCAAATTACGAGAAGCCTGCCAAATCTCCTGTGAGTTCTTTCTTTAGCAAAGTCACCAGAAAATGCTTAAGTAGTATTGAAGGAAATGGACTACGATGGATACCATTTCCCAGTGGAGTCAGGAGAGCTAAGAATATAAACAAGTTGAGGGCTGCAAGACAAGAAAAGATCTATTTCCAAGCACTGACGCTAGATGGAGTAAAACTGAATAAAAGATTAAGAGCAGTGAAGAAAAGAGAAAGCATGAAAAGGTCCTGCATTTCCCCAGCTGCTTATGTGTTGCTTCTTTGAATGCTCATCTCTGAAAGTCACAATTAATATCTCACTGTCTATACTCTGCAGGTCAAACATGGGATCAAGCCAAAACAGGTACGTGCTGGGGGAAAGGGGAGTCTGGTGGAGTAGGGAGATGGAGTGACAGTGCTAGGCAGACACACAGGAGTTGTAAAGGCACATCCACCTTAGGTAAAGGGAAAGGTTGCACAGCAATAAAGGCTGGGGAGGTCACCCCGAGTTCCTACTGACAGCCCACATCTGCCTGCCTGTCTGCCAAACACTCCACATGGCAAGTCATTTAACTTCCTTGTCCTCCAGCTTCCCAGTTGCTACCTGCAGCTTCCCAGTTGTGTACCTGGAATACCCTAACCTAGGGCCCAGGCGTACCACGAGGCTGTCTGCATTATGGCACAACTACACTGCAATGCAGCTGGCCCCCATTAGCTGGTACTCCAAGGAGTAAGCTCATGGAAAGAGGCAGCCACAATATGGATCCAGGAGCTGCTCAGCTACTCCCCGCTCACGTGGCGAGACAATACTGGGAAGCAGCCCAAATAATGGTAATCCAGAGTCTGTAACACTGCGAGCAGTTCTTGGAGCAGGATGCTGCCCTAAAATGCATTGCTTGCTGCTAGTGGATTCCTGCCTGGCAGTGAAGAGGGCATCTGGATGTCACCACAACAGCTAGAATTGTACACTCATTCTGTTAATTCACTTAGGAAAAACAGGTATCTACAAAGATACAAAGAAACATCTAGGAAAATAAAATTTAAGTTAGAGGAACTTCATGAAGGTAATTCCAGCAGCTCTGTTAATAATTTTCTAGAATTCCTGTATTTTTTTAATCTGGGAATCTCCCAGCTCAGCTTTTATAATGACGCTATGGATTATGCCAGGTAAAAACAAAGCCAAAAATTTACTGTTAACCTGTGATGTTTCTTTCTTTTCAGAGATGACATCAATGTACTAGGAAAACAGAGTACAAATGATCAATAATCCTTTTGCAATCAACAGTTACCTGGTCTGAGGATCAATAGAAGTCTCTTGTGCACAGGCAGGAATCTCACCAATACTGATTCCTTTCTTTGTTCTTTAATTGAAAGACTTATTGATTGATTACAGGAAGAGCTTATAGTGCATGCTAACTTCAATCACCTGCACACAAAAAGCCTGCAATCCCCAAAAGCATGTATATGAAGGAAATGCATGAGGAAAATAAAATAGATGAGCTCTGCTCATTATTGGGTCCTGTTTAGCCTGCAATAATTATATGTTTGATTTTTTAAAATCAGTTAAATACAGGGTAGTCAAAAAGGTAGCAGTACATTTCAGCAGCAGAATGCCCATAATTCAAGATAGGTAAACAATGACTGAAGTAACTTGAAAAATCATTCATTTGAGATTGAAGCAAAACAAGGCTTCTCAAATTTTTCAGGAAGTACTTGTTTTGTGTTAATAGGAAAACATTTAATTCACACTAAAGTTATATGTTTTTTTAGCTTTAAGACTGATTTCTTCTGTTTAACTGTTGACGGTAGTGCTAATTTCAGCCATTTAAAATGAATTATGGGCATTTGAAATGAAAAATTCCTTTCTGAAGTAATGTTTTTCATGTTTTGTTTTTAGAATGTTGAAATGAAAACAGTTTTGTATGCTCAGACCAAAAAGTTACCGGACATCTGAAACACAACATTTCATGTCAACATCCTACAAACAAGTTAAT
The DNA here is from genome assembly GCA_013398295.1 of Chionis minor. Classification (NCBI taxonomy): domain Eukaryota; kingdom Metazoa; phylum Chordata; class Aves; order Charadriiformes; family Chionidae; genus Chionis; species Chionis minor. The sequence goes on from VZSF01000503.1 coordinate 1,544,540, forward strand.
CTAATGTTTCCAAAGTTTGCCCATCCCTATTTTTTTAGTATGAAACAATGCACTAAGTTCAATCAGAATTTGTGAATAATTTCAGTCTCCCAGCCCCTTCATTCTTGTTCTAGCCTATATTCGGCTGAATTTGATTTCATCCAAATTGCTTTGTCTGGCTCTAATTACAAGCTTCTGACAGTGGGAATGACAAGAAGAAAAATTAGAGCTTTGTCTCAGAACATTTAGAATAGTTTAAATTATTTTAAATGGTTTAAACCCAAGTTACTTTGTAAACACATCTCAACTTTTACCAAAGCTGTGAGCCTGTGGCTTTGGTCTCAGTTCAGAAAATAATGCTGTAAATTTTATTCTGTTTAATCCACCTCTTTCCAGAATGCTGTATTATAACAGATGTTGTCATCACAAAGTGCAAGAAAAGCAGGAAGATTTTTGTATTTCAAGCCAGGCTTTCCTTTCAGCTTGTGAAGACAGGGCAGCAAACGTCAGCTGCGGGTGCTGTGGGAGCACTTGGGTAGCAGCAATTCCTACAGCTCCTCTCAGGAAACCCAGCAGGACTCAAAGGCTTGAGAGCCTTAGCTAGATGGCATGCACAACGTTAAGGAATGTCGCAATATTTCACAGGCATAACTGCTATGTCGTAGCATTACAGGATGACTCCAAGCAGGATGTTACACTGTTTTATTGTAACTCACAAATAACCAAATATCCAGATCCAAAGATAACAAAGTGTAAATGGACTGTATATTCCTAAACTTTTAGCTCAGGCCCATGTCTGTAGAGGTATGGGTTTTTTTAACCTCTCATCTAATATAAATTCCTAAAGTTAATTTTTAAACCAGTGCCTGCTCTCAGTTATCGCATGTGGCAGATCATAATAAAGTTCTTTCCAGTTCTTCACTACTGTAATATAACAGAAGTTATCCAACTTAAAAAAAAAAAAAAAAAAA